>BSBK01002502.1:602500-995000 GCA_027943335.1 Chamaecyparis obtusa
CCTTACTACTTCTCCTTGTTCATTCATCTTATTTCTGAATACCCATTTTGTTCCTATAGCATTCTCTTATCTTTAGGTCTAGGGACCAATTCTGATGTTTTGTTCTTTTCAATATGATTTAGTTCTTCTTTCATAGCTTTAATCCAATGTTCATCTTCACAAGCTTCACTAGTAGATTTAGGTTTAATTTGAGAAATCAAACATAATTGTTCTTGTACCTTATGTTGTGTCAAAAATCCTCTATCCAAACTTCCAATAACCTACTCAACAGGATGATGTCTTGATAGATACATGTTGGGTGTCATAGTCTCAGATATTGATTCAACTATAGATTCTTCTCTAGATTCCTCTTTGATTTCTTCAGTATGAATCTCATTCAACAAATCACTATCAGTTTCATAAAATAATTCAATAGTCTCTGGATTAGTTCTAGTGTGAGTTCCTTCATCTGATTCATAATCAAGCATTCTTTCCTAAATTTTGAACTTTTCATCAACTTTAACATTTGTGCTCTCAACAATAGTCTTAGTTCTCTTATTGTAACATCTATAAGCTTTTCTTTTCAATGAATATCCAAGAAATATACCTTCATCACTTCTAGGATCAAACTTTCCAATGTCATCATCTCTCTTAATATAACATTTGCTTCCAAAAATTCTAAAATACTTAACTGATGGTGCATGTCCAAACCATAGTTCATAGGGTTTCTTGTATGTGTTTTCTCTGATTTGTACTATGTTCATTGTATACACTATTGTGTTCACTGCTTCTCTCCAAAATATCTTTTCCAAGTCATTCTCAAATAACATAGCTCTTGTTGCTTCAATCACTGATCCATTTCTCCTTTCTGTAATACCATTTTGTTCAGGTGTTCTAGGGTCTGAAATATATCTCTTAATACCATTCACTTCACAAAGATTATTAAATTCTTTTGAAGTAAATTCTCCACCTCTATCTGATCTCAAACATTTAATCTTCATTCCATATTCATTCTCAATTTTATTCTTAATGATCTTAAACTTATCAAATGCTTCAGATTTTTCTTTAAGAAATGTAATCCACATCATTCTTGTAAAATCATCAACAAGAATTATAAAATACCTTTCTCCATAGAATCCTCTAGTCCTTGTAGGACTGCTCAAATATGTATAAACAATCTCCAACTTCTCTATTGTTGTGAACTTCTTACTGGGAAATGAGCTTCTCTTCTGTTTAGCCATCACACATTCCTTGCAAATCATATTAGTGGGCTTCATAATTTTAGGCAAATCCTTTACTGCAAGTGTAGTACTAACTTTCACAATGTTATCAAAGTTTATATGATAAAATCTTTTGTGCCATAACCAACTATCATCAATCTTAGTAATCAAACATGTCATCTCAATAGGATTCAATTGAAATGCATTACCTCTTGTTCTAGATCCAGTACCAATCAAATTACCATCCTTGTCTTTAATTACACAAGTTTTCTCAGTAAACCAAACTTGATATCTCTTATCAATTAGCTATCCAACACTCAAAAGATTGTGTTTCAAACTATCCACAAAGTAAACATCATCAGTATTAGTCTTTCCATCAAGAGTAATAGATCCTATACCTTTAATCAAACAAGGTGATTTGTTTCCAACTCTAACAACTCCTCCATCATAATTGTTAAACTTTGTAGTGTCTCTCCAACTTTGTCACTGCAAGGAGGTAATAGAGCCTCAAACTTTGGATTGCAAGTACAATGAGGTGAGTATATTTGATGTTAAATACTATTTCATCTAATAAATAACATGTTGCAATAAAAGAAATACTATGATGTTGTATTATGTTGTTATTTACCTTTTTGAATAGTATATTTATGATGGTGCTTTATTGAGTTAATATATTAGTTGTATACGTTCAAAAAAAATAGAATAGTAGATTAGCATGACTGCCACTAATTCTTAGACATTCTGTCTTATAGGCCACTGCAAATTTTAGGAAGATTTAAATGGACATATGCTCATAATTATAGAAATAATTTATTTAAATACTTCAAGTTAATGCAATATGGTATGGATATATGCTATGTATGATGTACCGCATCTTGCTATGCATTTTGCCTATTGGTGCTTGTATGAAGTTAGACAGAGCCGTAGTCACTTGCTTGCGAGATCCACAGTGTCATGTTATCCTTCACTGTGACTGTCTTTGTTTATGTGCTTCAGCTATATATCCTATGTGCTAACTTGAATAGGTACCAGACACATTCCACCTGAGCTATAGGATTTGAGTGTGTCTATTTTCCCAATGGTGGTTATTCGGAGATGACACATTGACCAACTTCCTTAAGCCTATCCTCATCGTGTTAGATTGAACATGATTTGTCCTTGAAATAACCCTATTACATTTAGCTACTACTATATGGTAAAGGCCAATAATCCTAACCCTATGTGGATACCCTATGATAAGTGTCTTTGTATTTGGATGCCTTTTGTAGAAGTTTTATTACAAATTATGAGTTTTGTTAGATTAACAATTTTATTAATAGTTAATTTTGATTAAATATGTTTAAATAAATTATTATATGATTTTTTATGATGAAATAATTATTGAATAATATTTGGGGTATTTGGGAATAATTGGGGATTAGAAGGAAGTGAATATTTATTAAACCTATTATTTAGTGTTATATTGAGTTTTATAGTATAAATATTTATTAAATATTTGAAATAGATTAATTGATATTTTTAAAAAGATGAATATGACATATATGTGCTTATTTTGGTAGACATTGCATTATCATGATAAATTGTGTATTTAAGAATAAAGAATGTATTTTAATTTTTAGTTATTTTAAATATTTTAAAAAGTGAAGTGAAAAGTCTTTTTTTGAAAAGAAAGAAAGAAATAGAAAAAATGTAAAAATTGAAATTTGGGTGTTTTGAATTCATATTATTTTTTAGAATGATAGAATTATATAATAAAATTTCTTACTTGACTCAATTTGAGTCCATTCTCATATAGTTATGATCATTTGAAGATTGTATGTGAATAGTGATATAAAAATGTAAATGTGATAATTTATGTAAATAACAGAACTTCATTGTGAATCCGGAATTGAAATTTTATTTGAAAATTGTGTTGTCAGGTAGATTTAGACCAACAGATTTTAATTTTGTAGCTTAAATCCAAATTTGATTTTTGCACTTTTTATTCATTGCATCATTTTGCGTGCTATCCAGAACCCGTCATTCATCATGTTGGACATGAACTAGATTTTGATATAGATTGTCTTTGCTACAAGGAATAAGAAAAACAAATTGAAATGGTCATAAAATATTCCAAATATTTTTATATTTTGGTCTGAAAGTGGTCTTTCGAGTTAAAATGTTGATTTTAAAACTATAGAATTTCACCAGAAATTGGTATTTTTGTGTTTTGGAGCTCTCTACTCAATTTTTGGATAATAGATTTGTCATGAAATATGTAGGAATGTTTAAATCCAATATTTATTTATCAGATCACTTTGGGATCCGTGTCCTTGACGTTGTGTCCAATTGAGTGTGTTATGTAATCTATTTGTCTTGAGTGTTTTTTTTGTGTTAGTATAATTTTTATTTGTTATTGTTCTTGCTTTTGGCCTTTCGTACTGAGCTAATATCATCTATTTTGAAATGATGTATTTTTAATTGATTATTAAATTACTCCCTCTCGAATAAGTTAATAATTTTAGAATTTATATTGCATATTGTGAAAGTGGTTTATGTGTGTTTTACATGTATGTATGTTTTCCTCATGCCTTAGAACTTGTTGACTTTGGGATGTGATGTGGAGATGAAACATCCTATGAGAGGTAAGGTATTGATTTTGGACTCCTTGATTCTATGAGAGGATTATTTATTTTGTGTGACCTACTTGTGCTACACGATAGCACTTTCTCATTTATCTTACCCTATCACCTATCCTCATTATAGATAAAGTAGAACCTTATATGCATTACTTTGTAAAAGTAAATAACAAATCTTTGTTATTCATGTGTTGAAGTGAGTGTCATATGTTTGGCGTGTGTGTAAGCCTACTCCCTAGTGTTTCAATGTTATTGTATTTGGGTCATGTGATCATCTCCTAGCATGGTGGGGTGGGCCTAAGGGTTCCACATGGTCAGGTGGCATGGTCAATCACCATTGGGGACCAAGGTTCTTCATTAGTAGTGACTTCAACTTCAGCATTGGACTTTATCTTTTTCCTCTCCTCCTTACTCATCTCTTACTATATTTGGTTCATGTATGTCTTTCTCATATATGTTATTAAGGACTCATGTCTTATGTAATGTAATCTTGTAAAATGGATCCTTTGTATGAAGGAAATGTAAATATAAGTAACAATGAGATGCTTAGTAGTAGTTTTCATATTTCAGTGTTGGTACTAAACATGCTTTTTATAGCTCCTCTTTGAGTATTTGCATAGTTAAGGTTATCATAGGAACACTTCAATTGGTGCTCTAAAATGAATATCAGTATAATCTTGTGATTATGTTTATGGTGCAATCGAGCGCTTGCCACCTTGATGTGCCTATTTATGGTACTTTGTGTGGTGGGGTTTATCCTTCATTCTTCTTTTTCTATTAAGGAAGTCAATAAGATTATCATACAAAAGAGTATTCTATCGTACAAACTGGTATTTCATCATACGAAAAAATATTTCTTTCTGCGACTTAAAAGTTTTATCGTATGCTATTTAGAGTTTCATCATTTATGCTAAAATATTTTATCATACGATAAAGTAAATGAGTTTATCATTAATCAATTAGTGGGCACTTACACCCTTGGCCAAAAGATGTAAGTTGACTTTTAAATATCCTTTTTGGGAAACACACCCTCCCACCTTTAAACAGATCAATCTTTCGATCATCCTAATAGCAATTATATGTGTATTTATGTTTATCTATGTGATTAATCGGTAAATGAACTTGTATGATTAACCATGGTAGGAATTATCCCTTGGTCTTAAAAAGAACATAATTATAGAAATGTATATCATAATAATTGGATAAACTCTTGTATAGTAATCACTTAAATAATAGCGAACTAGTAGATGGATGTAATTGTCCCTTGAACCTTATTAGCGTGCTTGGGAATCTTTGGCGGTGTTGTAAGACTTCCGCTTGCATATGTAGACATATAGTTGTGTCATATTTCTTACACTTCTTATATTAGTTAATGCTTATTATTTTAGTTGGTTTCATTGTTGTAATATTATTAGTTAAAAAAAAATTATGTTTGTTTTGATCCTTGTTTCCAAGGATTCCCGGGCAAGGCATGACAAACTTTATGAACTTTTTTATATCTCCAATCATATGATGTGAACAACCAATGTCTATAATCCAATCATATTTATTTTCTACTTGAGAAACTAAGGCTTTTTATTCCTTGTCTTTAGTTTTAGGATTTTCTTCTTTAATTGCTACAAATCCTTTATCATCATTATTCTCAGTATCACTTCCACTCAAAAATTTATCCAAACTAGTTTCAAGTTCTTCATCATTTGTATAGTAACATTCTGTAGATCTTCTAGGCTTAAAATTGTTTCTATACTTCTTAACTCTCTTAGGGCATTTAGATGCAAAATGACCATATTCTTGACAAGTCCAACATTTAAAAAAAAATTTACCGTATGGTTCTCTTTTCACAAGCAAGGAAATACCTTCTTCAATCTTCCTGTCTTCTTCATTTCTAGATCTGCTGATGCTAGCATAATCTCCGCTCACACTGATGCTTCTTGACAAAGTAGGATGAACACTAAGAGCATTGAATGTTGTCTCCATTCTAGGTAAGTCTCCTGATAGCCTCAGGTTCATTTCTGCTACTTCCAATCTTCCAAGAAGAGTCTCTCTAGTGAAGTTTGTAGTACAAGGTATAGCTTGTTCAATCATCTATTTTGTCTTCTTAAATGTAGGAGTCAATATCCTCATAACTTTTCATATCACTTCATTCTCTATCTTGGTTTCTCCACAAGATTTTATACCTGCAACAATCTCTAACATTCTACCAATATAGCTTCTAATAGATTCATCTTCCATCATTCTTATATCTTCAAATGCACATATCCAATTATGTAATATGACTTTCTTTTCATGTTCATCACCTTCAATAGTAGATTGTAAAGCTTACCAAATCTCATAAGATGTCTTTAGATATTTTACCTAATTGTACTCATTTTTTGGAAGGTCTGACAAGAGTTCTTCTCTGGCAAGTATGTTACACATGAATAGATCTCTTTCTTCATTTCTACATTATTCAATCTTATCCTCATCAATGATAGTCTTTTGATTCTTTGTAATTAACCAATAACCTAGTCCTAAACAAAGTAAGTGTTTCTTCATCTTTAACTTCCAGCTGTCAAAATTTACTCCATCAAACTTAGGGATTTCTTTCCTGAAATTCACCATGGATCTCCTTAAGCTATTAAAATTTTCTTTCAAGGACCTACTGCTCTGATATCAATTGTTAGAAAGTAAAGTCCACCAAGATAATTGAGATGGGGGGGGATCAGTTATTAGATAAATATAACTTTTATCAACCTTAATAGATTTTAACCATGTAAGAAATGTAATCAAAAACTATATAAAGATATACATACACAATAACACAATGACACAAGATATGTTGACTAGGGAACCTCTTGATCAAAGAGTAAACCCTAGTGGGAATGATGCCCATAAAAGATGAACTAATATGAAAGTTCCTTGTGAGAGGATGGACTCTATTAGGAGTCTTATGAAATACATTTAGTACATATGAGTCCCTATTAGGAGACTTTGAATCCCTGTTAAAAGATTCTAACTCTGTTAGGAGTTAAGGAAGATAGAAGGACCCATTGCCCAAACAGCTTCAGGGTAAGATCACTGAACTCACTGTCCAACTGATATTTTTATTACTCAATAGAATAATACCAAAATATTACTGACATCAATAATTCAATACTCCTCTGACTGTGCCAAACCGCACCAACTGCTCCTTCAGATCTGAATACCAGATCTTAATACTTCGCATATCCTATTTCAACAAGTATTGCATAAATCTATAATCCACTTATTACACATTCATATCCTTAAATTACAACAAGGAAAATAATTCCTTCCTTTATACCACACTCAAGTAATTACAAATGAGTCGGGATACAAATTATAAAACAAAAGTTTCCACACGTTACATAGAATTTACACAAAATTGTCAGCTTCCAATTAAGATAATTCTTCACTCGTGCAACCTCAAATCTTGCACTCATGTCCATGTCACTATCAAAATGTCTTCAAATACCTCATAACTTTTCATGATCAAATTCAATCCTGATTAGGAGATATCATCTGATTTCTACAAACTGCTACTCAGGAATAGTGCCTGAATACTGCTTCCACTGATTTCCTCATAGCTGTCAGGAATAAATGAATTCGTGTATGTGCTCTTAACCACAATCATATAGCACATCATAGAGTAAGTCCTCAACTCCACATAGCTTCATCTTCAATATCCCAAGTGTGTTAACTCAAATACTTTCTGCTTCTCTACTAATCTTCAGTAGATCACTGTGTTGACATCAATGACAATCACAGTCATGAATGCAAAAATAACTGCTACAGAATGGCTATGAATACTCCCCCATAGGATATATTCAGCATTCATTCCTAACAATATCTAGATACATTGATATTCCATATAACTATATTAGAGACATGGTAGAAAGGAAAGCTATTAAATTAAAATATGTTTGTACTGAGGAAAAAATAGAAAATATTCTAACAAAACCCCTTGCTAAGAAAAAAATTGAGTATTTTAGAAATAAACTTGGCATGGTGAAAATATGAGTATTTTTGTTACACTAACATATTTTTTTTGAAGGTTGGAGCATTGAGGCTCATGCACCTTTTGAGCATTGAGTCTCGTGCACCTTTGAGCATTGAGGAACATGCACCTTTTGAGCATTGAGGCTCATGTAACTTTTGAGCGTTGAGGCTCGTGCACCTTTTGAGCATTGAGGCTCATGCACATTTTGTGCATTGATGCTCATGCACCTATTGAGCATTGATGCTCATGCACCTTTTGAGCGTTGAGTTTACTACACATTTGAGTACTAAGGCTTGTGCATATTAGAGTGTTGAGGCTCTTGCACCTTTGAGCATTGAGTCTCATGCATATTTGAGCGTTGAGGCTCCTACAATTTTGAGTGTTGAGGCTCATGCATATTTAAGCATTGAGGCTCTTGCACCTTTGAGTATTTAGGCTCATGGATATTTGAGCAATAAGGCTCTTGCACAGTTGAGCATTGAGGCTCTTGGACATCTTGAGGATGGTTAATCACATTGATTACATCAAGTATGATTATATTTTTATATACTATATTTCCTTTTCATTGAGATTACATTATGAAATATATTTTTTTATCTTCCCTCAAGACCAAGTGGGAGTGTTGATATTTATGGTGTTTTCAAAAAGATCAATGATGTATATGTTGAGGTGAATAATAAATAATCTTATTTATTATTCACCTTAAAATACACTTCATACATTTTTTTACTAAATCACTGAATAAAGATCTCAGCTTGGCATTGTCCCAAAGGGATGACTTATTATCTACCTTGTAATTTTGTTTTCATATTGTGTGTTGTGGAAAGCACCTTCGTAGGGTTAGTTCATTAAATAAATGAATAATGTAAGCTAAATACCACAAATAGTGAGCTAAATATGAAAATAAAAGATGATGACCACTCTATGGCTCTCTATTTAGATATGCTAATGCAAAGATCTCAGCAAGCCTCCATTAGTGACAGCTCTAAAATGAGAAATGAATGATAATCAAACTAAGAAATCAATTCCAAAATGAAATTAAGCCTAGTTAACACTATATTTGCCTTTCTAGCTCAAAAATGCAAGAGGTTTGATGCTATTCTCAGATTTATGGATGATTATCGATTGATTTATGTCTTTCTTTTATAGATTTTGGCAAAGGTAGGGGGTGGGTTGATTTGATCATGGTTGGATTAGGGTCAACTCCATGGTTCCACCTTTGGAGATAATTTAAATGGATTTTCCTCAAAACTTGGGACAAAGAGACAAAATGGGTGGCCCAAATGCTCTCACATTATGTGCACGATTGAGATTCATTTTGAGCTTGATCTATGTGAATCCAATCCTTATTTTTCATTGGTTGATGCATTTTCCTCTTAAATGGTGGTTGAGGGAAAATAGGGATTTAATAATTGAATTTTTTTATTTTTTTTAGCCATGTGTACCTTTTAAATGGGTTGATTTGATTTAAATTATTTACTATATAATTAATTAGATTAATTGCACAATTGATTGATTTAAATTGATTTATTTGATTTAAATTGATTTAATGGCTTTTAATTTTCAATTATAATTGGATTATGGCTTATTAAAAAATTTCCTTGATTTTAGATTGATTTGATTTTATTAATTTGATTTTGCCTTAGTTACTCACTTGATTTTGTCTTGTCCATTTTCAGGTGATTACAAATGCCCTTCTTTGAATCGATGTGCAAAGCGTATCGATTCAAAGAATATCATGATCATTTTGATGTGAAGTCTTGATTAGATTGATGTTTGATTCGATGTTTGATAAAAGATGTAGATCTTGATGATAGGATTGATGCATTTCTGATTGATTCAAAGTTCTTAGTGATCATTCTGATGATAGGTTACCAATATGATGCCTAATTTAATGGTATTTGATGTTTCATGCCCCACTTGATTGATAAGCAAAAAGAAAATTATGAAATATTAAGCTTTGATTTGATGTTATGCCCCTAGTTTGATGATAATGATGTTGGTCTTGATTATCTGACTATATGCCCCCTTGAAAATGAAATGAAATTTGATTTAGGTGAAAGATATTATGTTTTTTATCAATTTGTGTTGAAAAATATTGAATTATGAGTAAATTTTGTTTTCATTTCTGATAATGATTTTGTGATGATGTGATAACAAATGCCCCTGATTTGGCTAAATAACTGTGAAAATTGGGTCCCGGGTCATTTTCTGGTCAAAAGTGCTCCTTTTAGGTCAAAATGGGCTATATAAAGGGGTAAAAGGTCATTTTTACCCTCTCTTTTGACTTTTCCTCTCTGACTCTCTGAGCTATTTCATGATGGTTATCCTGATTTGAGAGCATAGGTTCGAGTGTGGTCATTGTTATCAGTGCCCACCTAGCTATGGACCTCCAGTATGTACCCCGACAACCTCTTTTGTCTGATTTAACATTGAAATTTGAAAATTTTGGATTTTTCTATTAGAAACCCTATTTTTTCAATTTTAAAATTGTGTTGTGTATTCAAGCTTTTTAGTGGTGCGTACACAATTTCTGTAGCACATCCACAGTTTTTCACAATGCTTTCACACTTTCTAGTAGTGCTTATAAATGCTAAATTTTGGGCATCATTTCACTTTTACCCATTCCTACAGCGCTTTTAATTTTGATTGCGTGTTTAAGAATTTTAGTAGCGCATACAGGGGATTCTTGGAGTGCATACAGGGGATTTTTGGAGCGTATACATGTTATTTTAGCACATACAATATTTTTCTCTATGCTTTTGATGTTTTAAATAGCGCGTTTGATTTTTAGCACATTTAAACAATGAAATAGCGTGTATGCCCTATTTGGAAAAATTTGTGAGCCTTTTAGTCAGTTTTTTGATCTGTCTGATGTCATCAATTTATTGATTGGCTAAGGTTTTCAAATCCTTGATGCAAGGGAGGATGAAAGGGGCCAAAATTGGCACACCCTAACCAGATCCACCCTGCTCAACAATATGTAGAAGAGAAAACAACACAAAGTGAGAGAGAATGCAGATCAGCTTTTCATTAACATCATCAAATTGATTCATACATGTCAAGCAATAAGGCCTTCCCGATTTAGGCCAAACATTATAATGAAGTACAGAAGTCCTCAAACATGTGAGGTTATGTCCACAATCTCAATTCACTATCTTCTATCCCAAAAAAAAATTATCCATAAACTCTTATATAACATCTACTTTTATACAAGAGGCTACCGATACAAGTCAGCCTTTAGATCCAAAAATCACAAAAGGAATGACCAAATCTAGGTCCACACAATTCCCAATAATGGATGCCAACATTAAATCCATGACCAATATTAATTTCACAAGTCGGCCTCAAAAGAAATCCAAAACAAACAACTCGATAAGAAAAGAAACTGAGCACTAGACAAGCATCACCGAGCATCACCGAGCATCAGCAAGCATCACCAAGCGCTAGAGAGATAACCGACTGAACCCAGTAAGAAAAGGAAACCAAACAAAACTGAACCAACTCGGTCAAAGAAGGAATCAAGAAACTCAAAACCTCCAAACATATTTTTGGTGATACAAGATTGCCAAGGACCCAAGATGCTCCTGCATCAGACACCTGGGGTTATTTGAACTGATTCTCTGAATCATGAAGCCTATATAACCGAAGCTACATCCAAATCATATTTTAAAATCCATGAACTATCTTCAACTGGTCTGTTCTTCCACTTAACTAAATATTCCATATATTGTTTTCCTCTTGTACTTCTGTCAATTCTTTGCTCCAAAATCTACTCATCTTCTTCTATCTACTTCTTAGGATAATTCATTAGTACTGTCATGTCTTCATCAGGTTCATGGTACTCATACAAATAAGCAATATTTAATATAGGTGAAATATCCATGTCATCAGGTAAATCAATCTCATAAACATTTCCATTGTCAAATCTTCGTAATATCTTGCAAGGACCAAACTTCTTCATTTTCAGCTTCCCATATGTTCCAATAGGAAATCTACCCTTCTTCAAATGAACCATCACTTCATCACCAACATCAAAAGTCTTGTGTCTTCTTGATCTATCAACTTTGTCTTTGTATTTCTGATTACTTTTCTCCAACTTATGTTTCACATCTTCATGCAATGTCTTCATATATTCAGCAAATTTTACTCCTTCAACACTTTTCTTTTTCATCAGCAATGTCTCTCAAATCTGATATACCTCTCAGTTGTATGCCATTTACAATCTCAAAAGGTGTTTTTCTAGTACTCCTATCCACTGAATTATTATATGAAAACTTTTCTTGTGCCAACATAGAATCCCAATCTGCTGGCTGAAAGTTTGGGGAGATACTTCCAACTTCTTGTCTCTAAAGGGATCATTCAGGGTCTAAGACCTTCTTCTAGACCTTTAACTTGCTCCCATGCTCAGTTCATGGATGATACTATTACTATGGGTACCTCTACTATCAAGGAAACTAAAGCCTTCTAAACTACTTTGAATCTCTATACTAAAGGAATTGGTCAGTTGATCAATTGGTCTAAAAGCACAGTTTTCTTCATTAATACCCCAGAGGACAAGCAGAGAAAGATTGCTGGCATTCTTGAATATAGCATAAGTTCCTTTCCTTCTTCCTACTTGGGTATGCCTTTGGGTCTGAACATTAATGATTCTTTCTAGAATCAAATGGTTGAGAGATTTTTTAGAAAGATGGCTGGTTGGAAGGGTGTTGTGCTCTCTCAAGCTGGAAAAATAACTTTAATCAAATCATCTCTTCAAAGCCTGATGGTGTATGTTATGAGCCTTTTTAAAATACTAGCCAAATACCTGGATAAAATTGATAGTATTTTTAAATGATTTCTTTGGTTGGGAGTGGAGGAAAAAAACTGTATCCCCGTTATTGCTTGGGATAAAGTGTGTAAACCCAAATCCTTAGGGGGATTGCGACTTAGACCCCTAAAGATTATGAATAAATCCCTACTAGCCAAATAGCTTTGGCATATTTATGAAGAGCCTAAAGACTGGAACACAATATGTAAGCATAAGTATCTTCATGATAATCCCACTTTTGACCAGTTTCTTACCAACTGGGAGAAAGTGGAGGGTTCTATTTTCTGGAAACATATCAATGAATCAAAGAGTATAGCTAGTAAAGGTAAAATTTTGAGGTTGGGAAATGGCTCTAGTATTAATTTTTGGGATGATAAATGGCTGCTTGAAAAACCCCTAAAGGAAATTTTTGACTTTCCTATGGATATCAAATCATGTTGTTCCAGGTTTGGTTACAAAGTGAAAGACTACTGGAGGAACAATGGTTGGGAGAAGTTGGCTTTTGTCAACCCAGCTTTTATGGAAATTGACAAAGCTCTCCTGGCTCATGATTGCTTTGTGGAAAAAGTTGATTCCTTAGTATGGGGCCCCTCATCTAGTGGAAAATTCATTGTGGCTTCGACTAGTGAAATTCAATATGATTTTACTGAGGAGCCCCCTTTTTGGGCCAAGATCTCGAACAAGAACCTTACCCCAAAAATTGAGATATTCTATTGGATCCTTGTTCAAAACAAAGTTCTCACTATTGATAATCTAAGAAAAAGAGGATTCATAATGCCGAACTGGTGTTGCCTTTTCCAATCGGCTGAGGAAGATACTAATCATTTGTTTCTGCATTATTCTTTTGCTCAGTAGGTTTGGTCTTTGTTTTTGTAGGATAATGATTTCTACTAGATTTTCCCTTCTACCATCCAGGAATTTTGTCGGCAATGGAATTATCCAAGTTCTAATGTGGGGGATAAAAATAAATGGATGATGGCTTCCCCTCATATTGTTTGGAGCATATGGAAAGAGTGAAATAATAGCATATTCAGGGGAAAAAAAATAGTCCTATTGTGGTTTATGAAAAAGCTAATGTTGGTATTATGGAAAATTTGAATAGTATAACCCTACAGTCTGGTAATAATGGTAACCTCCATAGCAAGCTGAATGATCATGCCAATAGTGTCTGGACTGCTCCCCCTGCTAGCTGGGTTAAAATAAATTTTGATGGTGTGGGTAAGGGGAATCCTAGGCCTACGGGATGTGGAAATCTTATAAGGGATTGTAATGGAAATGTCATTGCTGCTACTGTGATCCCCCTGGGAATTCAAAACAATCACATTTCTAAGGCTATTGGAGCTTTTTATGGTCTTCAATTAGCTAATAAGTTAAATCTTAAAAAAATTTGGTTGGAGGGAGACTCCCAAAATATTATAAACTGCCTTAAAGGTAAGTCCCCTCCCTCTTGGACTATAGATAACATTATTTCTAAGTATAAAGAGATTATGGCCAACTGTATGGGCATTCACATATCCCATGTGTATTGTGAAAGCAATGTTGTGGTGGACAGCTTGGCTAATATTGGGGTGAGATCGGCTAGTGTCATCAGTTGGGACAACGAAGAAGATTTGAGAGACGACACTAAATCTCATATTAATTATGACAAAATCAATCATAAGCAAGGCATACTTAAAGATTATTAAAGTGACATGCATGAGCCCTATGGAGATTGTTAGTATTAATGAAAACTTGCGGAACTAGTTTCTATGCATCATTAATAATCACCATATGCACACCTTAAGTAATCTAAGGTCAGGCTTTATTATCAACAGTGATTTTTTTCTTAAAAACCCTGGTTCTTTGACTGAGAGCGGAGATACTCTAATTGTGAAAATGGGGGGTGATTTGAAACGTGAAGAACTGGATAACTATGCTAAATGGAAGGATCTTGACATGGCGATGGTCTAGCGTAAACTGAGGAAAGGGGGTTGCACTGCTTATTTGGAAAATGTTCACGGCTTTGACAAGGAGGTGACTAAGAAATTTTCTGATGGGTGGAAAGATAACACTGTTACCATTGACGGTAGGTCCCTGACTCTGTCTGTTGAGCTTATTGCCAATATTACGGGGATACCCAATGAGGGTCAGAAATTCTTTAGGAATTGCAAGGTCTTTGAGATGGTGACTAGGAAATTTTTGAAATCTGATAAGGAAAAAGTGGCTTTTGCTGAGGGAAAGGTCAATGGCTTCATAGACCCTGTTACCATCAAGGAGATTTCATGGTATATCTTGCAAGTTGTGATGGAGTATTTTACTCTGGATGGCCATTTCACTCGCGCCCACTCCCACCATTTCATGTTTCTTAATCATTTCAGGTATAAGGATACCCTTAACATTCCTTACTATCTATTTACTTCCCTGGTTAAGAGTATAATTGAGAATAAAGGGTCATCTAAGAAGGTTTTAAAGCATGAAGGTTTTATTTTAATCATTTATGAGCATATGAAGAATACCCTTCCTATTTTGAGCTCTACTCCTTCCTCTAGAAAGATTAAAATTAGCCCTAGAAGCCCTAACTCTGAATTATTAAAGAGGAAGGTTGATGATTTGGTGGGTAGCTATTCTAAGAAGAGCCGCTCAGAAGCTACAGTGGAAGAGGATTCTCCTGAGGGCTCTAATACAAAGGACTCTGAGGATGTGGTTTCTAAAAAGGCCCAGGAGAAAAAAACCCCTAGTAAAGAAGAGGTTGGTACTGATGACTCTGACTCTACTTCTGTTAATGAAGAGAAAAAGGAGGAAATTGTTATTGAAAACATGGATACTTAGAATAAGGAGAATGATGGGGATGGGATACATAATGGTATGGAGATAGATGTGCATGTTGTTGGTGATCCTTAGCAAAAGAATGATGAGAACACTATTCAGATTACTGAGGAGTTATCTCCCCTGTGCAATGATAATGAGAAGGAAGTTGCCTTGGATTCTAAGGAGAAGAATCCTCTATGCAAAGGTGATAACATTAATGAAATTACTATGAATCTTGACACTCCAGTCCCGAGCACTGGCCTTAAGGAGAAAGGCAAAGAGGTTATTGAGGAAATTTCTGAAGATCCGGTGACGCTCTTCTCCAACAGCCTCGAAGACTTGGTTAACACTGTTATCCAGTGTGCTGAGAACCAAAAGAAAGAAAGGGACTTTGAAAAAGAGGAGGTGGCCATAATGGAAGACTTTGTCAAAGGTATGCGACATGACATTCCTATTTCTCAATATTCTGAGGATAACAACTAGGAGATTAGTGAAGATTCTAGCGACTGGAAGATTAGAGAATCTACCATCAGGCTTCTTTTTGAAGATTTCAATGATAGAGAGGAGATGACTACTAGTGTCCTACAGATGGCTAAGGCCAAGGCTATTTATTCCTTTAGGTTTAGTAAATGGTGCTTTCATGAAATAAAATGACTCCATCTGAAGTGCAGAAAGCTGGAGGCCAATAATGAGGCCCTCCAAGGGAATGTGGATTCTCTTCTCAAAGAGAGATCCTCTAACCCCCCCATCAATGATCTGAATGAGTGCATGGATAAATTTGATCAAACTCTGACTAACATTCTCCAACACAGCATGGACGGGATGAAGGCTTCCAGTACTAACCTCAAAGCTCTGGTCAATATGCTGGATAATACTGCGGGGGATAGCCCTGAGGTTAAGATAATGGAAAGTGGTGGGCCAAGTACTAGAACCCATGGAAAAAGGAACTCTCCTATGGTTAAGAACAATGTGGCTGAATTTAAAACTATCATAAATAGAATGGACAATGTTCAGGCAAAGATGGAGAAACTGTTGGGGGAACAGTTTGGTTCTCCTTTTGAAAATAACTAGTTCGATGATGCTACTAGATGCTCTATTTTTTTGGTTGTCTTTTTGGCTGGGCTTTGGCCCTTGTTTTATCTTTTTGTGTAACCCATTATGGGGTAGCTCATTGTTAGGTCTCTTTTTTGCTGCTATTACTAGTCATATCTGAACTTTAGTTCTTTTTTTGTAAAGGGTTTCAAGGTCCCTTCAAAACCTAATTTTCTCGTAATCAAAACATAGAATCCCAATTACTCTGTGTGTCTCCAACTAAACATCTCAAAAGATTACCCAAAATTTTGTTTACAACCTTTGTATGTCCATCAGTCTGTGGGTGAAATATATAACTATACTTCAACTCGGTACCCAACTTTCTCCAAAGAGTCTTCCAAAAGTATCCAACAAATTTCCTATCTTAGTTAGAGATAATACTCCTCAGTAATCCATGTAATTTGACAATTTCCTTAAATAAAAGATCTGCTATATGTATTGCATCTGATGTCTTCTTACAATGTATAAAATGTTCCATCTTAGAAAATCTATCTACCACAAAAAATATAGAATCATTACCTCTTACAGTCTTTGGTAAGCCAAGAACAAAATCCATACTGATGTCAATCCAAGGTTTCTCAGGTACAGCAATCAGTACATACAATCCAGTATTCTGACTTACTCCTTTTGCAATTTGACAAACTCCACAACCTTTCACAAATTTTTATAACATCCTTATACAACTATGGCCAAAAGTATTTCTCGTTAAGAAAATTCAATGTCTTATCAATTCCAAGATATCCAGCCAAACCACTACTCTGTTTCTCTTTTATCAAATTAGTTCTTACTAATCCTATCGGTATACATAACTGAATACCTTTAAACAACATACCTTCTTGAATGAAATAGTCTTTCCATTTTGTAGTCAGTTGATCTTGAATAGGTGCTCTACACTTTCTCCATGGCTCAGAAAAATCAGGATCAAATTCATAAGAATCTCTCATATCATCAAAACCAAGAACATTAATTCTCATCTCTGTCATTAAAGACCTTCTTCTACTCAATGCATTAGCAACTTAGTTAGTGACTCCACTTTTATGCTTCATCACAAAAAAAAACAACTCTGCAAATACTCAACCCATTTCATATGTTTGTGATTCAACTTATTCTGACTACCCAAATATTGTAAAGCTTTATGATTAGTATACAACACAAATTCACTCGGTATCAAATAATTTCTCCATTTCTTCAGTGCTTGAACAATAGCATAGAATTCTTGATCATACACAGAATATTCCCTTCTAGCATGATTCAACTTTTCACTAAAGAAAGCAATAGGTTTACCTTCTTAACTTAACATAGCTCCTATAACACTACCATTTGCATCACATTCAACTTGAAATACTTTATTGAAGTCAGGTAAATCCAAAATAGGTAATTTGGAAACTTTCTGCTTTAAAGCCTCAAAACTCTTATTATCTCCATGTGTCTACTTGAATTCTTTCTTGTCTCCCCTCATTGTCTCAGTCATAGCATTATAAATAGTACTAAAATTTCTAATGAACTTCCTATAAAAAATTGCCAATCCATGAAATTATCTTACCTCACTAGAATTCTTCGGTGTAAGCCAATTCAAAATAGATTCAACCTTTTCAGGATCCATCTTCAAACCATCAACTGAAATCACAAATCCCAAATACACAATCTCCTCTTTCATGAAGGAACACTTTTTCAGGTTAATCAGCAAATTCTCCTCTTTCAATCTTTGTAATACTTGTTTAACATGCAACAGATATTCTTCTCTAGTCTTACTAAATATTAGAATGTCATCAAGATACACAATCACAAACTTACCCAAGAATTTCTTCAAAACTTCATTCATCAACCTCATAAAAGTACTCGGTGCATTAGTTAAACCAAAAGGCATAACCAACCATGCATATAAACCTTCTCTTGTCTTAAAATAAGTCTTTCATTCATCACCTTCTCTGATTCTGATCTGATGATATCCACTTTTCAAATCAATTTTGGTAAAATATTTTGCTCCAATCAAACTATCCATTATGTCATCCATTCTCGGTATAGGAAACCTATATTTCACTGTTATCTTGTTGATTGCTCTAGAATCAGTGCACATTCTCCATTCTTCATTCTTCTTAGGTGCCAATATAGCAGGTACTACACAAGGATTCAAAATTTCTCTGATCAAACCTTTCTACAAAAATTCTTGAATCTGTCAGTTCAATTCCTGATTCTCGACAGGTGTCAACTGGTGTGGTGCCTTATTCGGTAAACTAGCTCTTGGAATTAGATCCATACAATGATCAATGCTTCTTTTCAGTGGCAAACCATCAGATACATTATCAAAAATTATATCTTTATACTCTCTGAGTATCTTATCAATCTCCTCCAGGATATTATCCTCTATTTTCTTACTCCGTTTGTTAGGAATCATAGCAAAACATACATCGTTCTTCTTTAAATCCTTAAAAAACTTTCTTCATTCCATCAGACAAATTTTCACAAATGTGAAAACACTATTAAAATGTTCTTCAATCAAAGGTAAGAAGATTTTCTTTCTACCATTAGCCCAAATAGTATATTTATGCAATCTTCCATCATATATAGCATGTCTATCATATTTCCAAGGTCTACCCAACAAAATATGACAACAATCCATAGGCATGATATCACATAACACCTTATCATAGTACTTTCCAATTTTCAAATTCACATAACATTATTCACTTACCAAGACTGTATGCTCCTCTTTGATCCATGAAATTTGATAGGGCTTCAGGTGTTTCAACAATTCCAACTGCAACTTAGTAGCCATATCCTCATATGCCAAGTTCTTCAAGCTTCCACTATCAATGATTACCTTCCAAACTTCATCAAAAACTCTACATCTATTCTTGGACAAACTTTTCCTTACCAGATCTTCCTTTTTACCTTCACTCCAAAGTGCTCTCCTAACCATCAAGTTCTTTTCCAAATATGGTTCATTCAGTGAGTCTTCTTGCACCAATGCATTTTTGCTATTACCAACCTTCTTGCTTGCATGTTTACATTCAAATGATCTATGTCCTCCACAATTGTAACAAGTTCCCCAGAAAGAACCTCTATTATAACCACCTTGATAGCTACTGCCTCTTCCTCTAGTAGAACTTTCACCTTTCCACTTGGTCTTGCCTTTATCTAGATTTGTCTTTTCAGGTTCAGATCTACTATCTTCACCATAGGATCTACCTCTTCCTCTAGGGAATCTACCTCCTCTACCTCTTTGTCGTTTCTCATGATTCTTGTTCATTTTCTCCTCATCTTTCAAGGCAAACTGATAGGCTTCTTCAAGGCTTTCCAACTTAACCATGTTGATCTCTTCCTGGATAGAAACTCTTAGTCCATTCAAATATCTATCAATTATTTCCACATCATCTTCACCATTTCTAGATCTAATATCTAATCTATAGAATTCCTCAGTATAATCCTTTATCGGTCTATCTTTCTACCTCAAAATTTGCATTTTCCTAACTAGGTTAATCTGATAATCAAAAGGTAAGAACTTGCCTTTCAATTTTTTAGTCATCTTATTCCATACCTTAATTTTATCTTTACCTTTCCTCTTTTTGTCCAATTGCATATGCTCCCACCACAAGGATGTGTGACTTTTCAACTTTGTGCTTGCAAGTTTCACCTTCTTCTCATCAGGAATATTTTCATACTCAAAGTACTTTTCCATCTTGGTGATCCAGTCCATCAATTCATCAGAATCCAATTTCCCATTGTACTCAGGAGGGTTGAAATGTGGTTTAGACTTCAAATTTTTCAAAGCTTTCAAAAATATTTCCTCACCCAGATCCATCATCGATGTAGGTTCTACATCAACTTGTTCTTCCTCAATTTCATTATCACTAACATCCAAAAGATGTCTTCCTTTGTGTTGGGCTATCTCAATAAATTCCAATCTAGCAGCAATTTGTCTTAGCATATTTTCCAATCCTGGATCCGCATCTCACCTCCTACGAACCATCTTGAAATCCTCTACAATTGTAGGTCAGATCACAATCTGCTACCCCACAACAATTCAACTAGGACTTGACAAGAAGGAACCTTAAAATCTAGATTCGTAAACCTAGATCCAGATCTCACCTCGCTCTGATACCACCTGACACAAGGGAGGATTAAAGGGGCTAGAACTAGCACACCCTAACCAGATCCACCCTGCTCAACAATATGTAGAAGCAAAAACAACACAAAGTGAGAGAGAGAAAGAATGCAGATCATCTTTTCATTAATATCATCAAATTGATTCATACATGTCAGGTTGTAAGGCCTTCCTAGTTTAGGCCAGATATTACAATGAAGTATAGAAGTCCTCAAACATATGAGGATCTATCCATAATCTCAATTTTCTATCATCTATCCCCAAAAACTTTTGTCCCTAAACTCTAATTTAACCTCTACTTTTATACAAGAGGCTACCAATACAAGTTATCCTTCAGATCCACAAATCATGGAAGGAACAACTAGATCTAGGTCCACATGATTCCCAATAATGGATACCAACATTAAATCTATGACCAATATTAATTGCACAAGTCAGTGTCAAAAGAAATCCAAAATAAACAACTCAGTAAGCAAGGAAACCGATCACCAAACAAGCATCGTTGAGCATCAAACAAGCATCACCGAGTGCTAGAGAGATAACCGACCGAACCCGGTAAGCAAAGGAAACTAAGAAACACCAAACTAGCTCAGTCAAAGAAGGAACTAAGAAACTCAAAACCTCCAAACATATTTTTGGTGATACACGATTGCTAAGGACCCGAGATGCTCCTACAACAATCCTGTCTGTAGAAAGTTGTGTGATGTCAATTTGAGTCATTTGAGATTGAATTTTTTATGGTCAATCTTGATTTAGATGGTGGATGATGATAAATTTTCCATCATCTCTTAATAGAATCAGGAAAATTGATTGTGGTTTGATTAGGTTTAATTGTTTGATTGACTTAAGATGATCTAATATGTGATGATTTTCATTTTTGATATGTTTAAACTTGGTTTTGTGGGCTCATGTTCAAAAGCTATTTGTTTGAGGCCTATTCCAATTACCATTTGATATGATTGATGACATGAGCGGGCTAGAGTTCCAAGTGATTGGCCAATGTGTCTTATCTTTCCTACTCTCTCTTTCTTGATTCCACATGAATCAAGGTCTTCTTACCACTATGGCATAGTGTTGGCACTCTAACCATACACATTTCATTTGCTGATGGGAGAGATGATGATCACTCTTGAGGATTTATATAGGTTGATGTAGATCCCTACTCATGGGGAGATCATCTATTATGACCAGGTTTATGATGGTATAGTATGCAGACAACTTTCACTGATCCTACCATCAGAGATGAGAGCATTTAATGGGCTCATTTTCCTTTGTTCTTAATGCTTCCAATAGTTCTAGGAGTACACTTTGGTGGTTTCTTGGTTCTTGATTGGTAGAGGCATGGTTTTATAGCTGATTGGGGCCAAATTCAGGAGGACATGATCACTTATCCTCACAGGTTCGATTGGGGTTCATGTGTGCTAGCTCATTTGTATCATGAGCTTCATGATGTTTTTTATCATTGTGGGGATACTCTCTCTACTAGATGAGTTATACTTCATTTATGGACATGGGTGAATATTCTCATTACTAGGCCCATAGTAGTTCAACATTGTAATGCAGCTTGGCCTTTCAAATTTATATATGAGGGGATGGTTGTGCAGACCCACCTAGGAAAGGTGAATTATTGGCGGCACATTATTGATAATATTGATCAGGTCATCTGGATCCATACTTAGGTTGTGAGCCATGTCTTGAGGATGTAGCAGAGCTTCCATTTATGTGTATGGCTTGTTGGATGATAGGGAAGACACCCTTGGTTGTTGAGTAGTTTTGCTTCCATACAGTTCTATGCATGTTTGGTCGGGTACAGGGGATGCCTCAAGTGTTATCTTTTTATGCCTGTGTACATATTGAGAGGTCCCTTTGGGGTCCTTATATTGATTATAGTAATTCTCATGATGAGCTATTACAACTACCTCACCTGTCATGGAACATGAGGGAGCACATTGTTGATGCTGGAATGGCATATGATTATGTGTAGTAGTTCTTACAGAACCCTTTTTAAAGATTTACAGATTCGGTAGAGCTAGTGCCTAGGATAGAGGAGGTATCAGATGATGATGGAGGAGATGGTGGTGATGGTGGAGGTGGTGGGAGATGAGGTTATCAGGGACAATGAGAAGATCAGGCAAGATGAGGAGGCAAGGTGGTTATTCCTTTTAGTCCTTCTCCTGCTTCATTCATAGGTGGAGTATAGATGAGGGGTGGCCAAGTTAGGGTTAGGGTGGACCATTTAGAGCACTCTATCATGTGGGTGTAGATAGGCTAGCTAGATGGGGTCATCATAGAGTGTGGTTATTTAGGTAGGTTGGGCCTCAGATTGTTGCAAATATAGATGCACAAGTGGCTCATATTTTGGTCAATCAGGATTAGGAACCCTCGGCACCTCCTCCTCCATAGGGTCCTATTTATTCTTAGATTCTATCTACTTCTTCTATTCCATCTTCTTTTGTTCTTCCATCTTCTCTCATGGCTCCACCATAGGCTCCTCCATAGGTTCCTCCATAGGCTCCTTCATAGGTACCATTATAGGCTCCTCCTATACCAGCATTAGCCTCAAATGTTTGATCTTTGTAGTCTGAGATGTCAGAGATGAGACAACAGGTGTCCCAACTCAGTATGATGATGAAAACCTTTGTGGTTGTTATGAGTCAACATGGGCTATAGGAGAGCTTGATTCGGGGTCCATATACAGGCCTAGGTACTAATGGTGTAGGTGGATTCAAAAGTTTATGTATATGATGAGCCATTCTTTTGTATATTATGATCTTTTGATATCGAGACATTTGTTCTCTTATTCTTTTATTATATGATGTTATTTATGTTTTTAAACTTGTTATGCTTGATGGACTTTGATTTCACATATTCTGATAAACATTGATATTACCATGGACTCTAATATTCCTTGATAGATTTACATTATATAATGTCATTATGTGTTGGACTTCTTTTCAGGTGCTTTTATATGATATAAAGATCTATATGATTCTATCTCTATATGCTATATTTTTATGTTTTTTAGATGCAGTTTTTGATATGAATGCATGTGTTTATGCCTATTTATGCAAATGGTTGTCTCATTTATGATGTAGAGTATATGGATGCATTTAATACATGGTTTAATGTATAATTATGTATATGGTTTAATGTGTAATGATGAATATGTAATGTTTTAATGATTTAATGATTAATGCTATGTGATGATGTTTATGGATGCATTCTTATATGATGTTATAGATGATGCAACACAATGTAAATGCAATTTAATGAAATGAATGATGAATGAGCTATAAATAAAATGGTTGGACTTATATGATGTAATGTATGAATTTAGATGTTTTAATGATTAATGATGTAATGTAATTATAGATGGAATAAATGATATATGGATGTAATGAATGTTGTATGCAATGTACTAATGAGATGAAATTAAATATAATGTTTACAAATGAACTTAATGTAATGCAATTAATAATGTCTTGGTGAGAACTTGAATGATGTAATTAATGCAGCTAAATGATGAGAATTAAAATGAATGCAAACTAATGCAATGCAATTTTAAATGAACTTAATGATATGAACTATAATGATAAAATGCAACTTAAATGGTTTTAAAATGAATTTAATGCTACTAAGGGTAATGACCTAAAATGAATGTAGATTAAAAAGATGAGATGGATGATCCTAAGTGTAACATGATTTAAAATGCAATTGATCTAATGTAATGCACCTTTGATTTTGATTTTTGATTTCCAACACACTCTATCACATAAGGTTTTGATGGATGTTTGATTTTGATTTTAGATTTAACTCCACTCCCTCTTTTTCTCTTTCAAGCTAGTTTTCAACTAAGAAAAACAAACAACTTAAATGCATTTAATCTAGTATGGATGCAGCTAGTTGTCACTATTCAAAAATTTAGGAGCTAATATTCATCATTGAGAAATTTTTGAAACCTAAAATTAGTACAACCATCACTAGTTCAACTATGAAAATATGAATACCTCTTTCATTTTCCATGTTGCCTTCCCAATCTTGGTACAACTATCACTGACTGAAATCAATCATGCAAGTATGAATACCGCTTTCATTAGATTCAATATTGAAAGTAGATTTTGGTATTATGATATTTAACATCAAAATATTCAAGGTATCTTGTTGTGTAAACAAAAAAATATCTTAGTTTTTCCATATGTACATATCCTCAATGATTCCTTGATGATCATGTCTTTAGATGAATTATAAATACTTTAAAACATTAACCTTAAGACACTCATTTAGAAACCAATAAAATGTCATGCTTTCATCATCGCTCATCTAATTGAAAAACTTTCATCGATTTTCTAGAAAGACTTGATTTCATGAATCAAGTAATCACTTAAAAAAACTACATTGTTTATTGAATCGATATTGCAAGTATAGTTCCATCCATTTCATGCTTTTAATCTTGATAAAGGTAAGGTCTTTGTGAGATCTTGGATTAAAATTTTGCATTTGTTTGATTGATGTTTGGAATAGGATTGATTTTCTAAGTGTTTGACTTGTGATTTGACGAATTGATTTGGTGTCAGTTTGTTTGATGAATCCCTTCCTTCTTCAAAGGATAGATTTTCCCCCAGTTGGATGTTGTGGCATTTGTTGGACTTGGGACATTTTTTAGAGTTTTTCACAAAAGCTTTAGGTATGTTAAAATGCAACTGTAGGGTTTTATTATGCAAAATATACAAATGTTGGCGAATGAAATATTTACAAGGATGACGACTAGGCATGAGAATGAACTGGAGTTTAAATGGCACCTATTTTCTAGGTTTTCACCGATTGAATTGACTTTCTCTTTTTTATCTTTTCAAGATTTTTCCCTTTTTTTTGCTACTAAGGTGCCTATTTTCTAGGTTTTCACCAAGGCACTTTTTTCTCTTTTCTTCTTCTTTGTATTTTTCTCTTTTTTAATTTTTTGGGTATTCATCATCAAGGTGCCTATTTACTAGGTTTTCACCAAGACAACATCTTTTTGAGGATCATTTCTGAATGTTTTTGGCTTTCTTCATGCTCATTTTTCCACTAATTTTTATCTTTTCTACATTTATGATTTATTTCTTCTTTTTTATTTTTTAATATTTTTTAAATTTTCAAGATTTGTTTTGACTATGTACAATAAATAGGATGCTCTCTCATCTGATTTTCTGATACTCTTTCTCTTTATACCCTTTCATCTACTTCATGTGTAGAACTTTTTCAGGTGTATACTATTGATAGGTTCTTGTAATTCTTCCCCATCACAATTAGCTAATTTGTAGGTGCTTATCCCAAAATAAGTGATCACAAAAGGTCTTGACCAGTTTACTTCCCATTTTCCTTCCTTTTCTCTTTTTGCTTGATTTTTAGGGTTTTCTCACAACACAAGATCACCTATTTGGAATGTCATTGGTTTGATGTTCTTGTTATAGTTCCTTGACATCCAATTCTGATAAACTTTTAAATGGTCAAAGTCTTGTTGTTGTCTTTCATCTAGCATCTTCAATTCTTGCAACCTAGTAACCCTATAGTCTTCTTCACTCAATAATCCATGTAGGGAGACTCTTAAAGATGGGATTTCTACCTCCAAAGATAAAACTCCTTCAGCTCCATAAACCAAATAAAATGGTGTAGCTCTTGCTGGCATTCTGATGCTTGTCTTGTAAGAACATAGAGTAGGGTTTATTTGGATGTGCCAATCTCTACCTAAATTATCCACTGTCATCTTCAATATTTTTAGGATGTTCTTGTTTGTAGCTTCTACTTATCCATTACCTTGTGGGTAATATATTGAAGATTAATGGTGTATCATATGGAATTTTGTACATAGTTCTTTCAAGTCTTTGTTCTTGAAATGTTTTTTATTATCTGTTATGATTTCTTAAGGAACACCATACTGACAAATTATGTGGTTTAAAATGAACATGGAAAATTTTTTTCCTGTAGTAGTGGATTGTGGTACTGCTTCTACCGATTTGGTAAAATATTTTATTGCAATAATGATGAACTTATCACCATTTGATGATGGTGGATAAATCATCCCTATCAAATTCAACCCTCATTGATAAAAGGGCCAAGGTGTAGTCGTAGGATGTAGTTCTTGAGCTAGCACATGAATTAAGTTCCCATGGTACTGACATTTATGACAAGTCTTTACAAAGTGACAAGCATTTTTTTCCATAGAAGACCAAAAATATCCTATTCTAAGAATTTTATTAGCTAGGGTTAACCCATTCGAATGTGACCCACAAATTCCTTCATGGATTTCTTGTAAGGTTGTGGTTGATTCCTCCTTCTTGATACATCTTTAAAGCATTTGGTCTAGACTCTTGTGATACAACGTGTCAGATACCAAGGTATAACAAGATGCTTGTCATATAAAACTTTTCTTTTTATTTATGGTTTGGTCCATGGGTAAGATTTGGTCTTTAAGTATGTATAAATAGATCCATAAAAGGGTGAGTCGTGTCCCACTAGTAAGAAAATGGTGTAAGGATGGGAAGGGTCAAATGTGGGTTGTCCAACTTCTTCTTGTTAGGACTAGGTAATACTGAGAGTGGGGGTGAATCAGTATTACTAAACTTTGATTTAAACTTTAAACAATTATAAATAAACCATAACACTATTGAAATGAAAAGAACAATAACAAACAACACAAAACGCATTACACCATGAATTGTTCTTGAGGAAGCCCTGGCTAAGGGAAAACCCCAATGGGGATGGAACCCACAACTATGCACTAAAATATTGTATCCCTGTTAGGAGCTAATGATTACATAGTATATTTCCTTGTAAAGGATTACAAAACCCTATTAGCGGTATACAAAACACTTGGTTAAAGGTGGTGAGCAAACTACTCTTACAATCAAAACTTTTTACAAAATAATTCTCCAAAATGTGAATAATACAAGCACTTATCTTACTTAGATAGCTCCACTTATAGCTCTGCCTCTTACTAATCTCGCATGTGATCTCTTCTCTCAGGTTTGCAATATTTCTTTACATGCATAACCACACACACTTTCACTTTCATAAAAGCACTCTATACTTATACCAAAACTTCTATCCAATCGGCTTCACAAATACCATACAAAACATAATAATTATATATGTAAAGGGTAAGGATGAAGTCAGCGATCATATATTACCAAGAGTTGGAAATATACTCCATTCACTTGACTTATCACATTACCATACCAATTAGCCTTACCATAATCTCCGCAACTATTCATATGCCCTATTATACTGATTTTACTATCTTCACATTCCTTCTGAACACTATATCTTGCTTATTTGATCACCAAAACTAATGTGCTCTTAATTAAAGTATATACATATACAAAAAAGACTTATGTTAACTTTGCAAGCCATAATACCTTATATATCTTCATTGCTGATCAAAACTGTAGTACTATACCCTGTTACCCTGATTCTGGACTTAGTCATTTTCATGATTGTGACTCTAGTACTGACCTTTTCATCCTATGATCACTCTAGCATAAGTGTTTCCATGAATGCCAAACCTTAAGTGATTCCTAGTGTTCCATAACATCACTTTCTAGCAATCTCTCCCTTTGGCATTGATGGCAACACTTAGACAAATGACTAAGTGTTATAGTACAATTCTCTTTTCTTCTTTTTTTTTGTTTTATGCATCTTTTTCCTCTTCTTAATATTTTTCATCTCTCCCTATCTTTTACTTTTATTCTATATACTACTCTCCTCATTTTCCTTTCTCTTCCTCTCCCTTTTTCATCAATGGCAAAGGTAAGTCCAATTTTTCAAAATTTACTAAGCATAGAAAGAGTTAGTTCTTACTCACCAGTTTTAAGACATCTTGGAAGGAGTCTTCCAAGGTCTTTACTTCCTCATCCCATGACTTTATCAGTAGCTCACTAACATGGATTAATCCATTTAGTTCAAATGATTTTGTCTCTACTACCTTGAGCTCGATAGGTGTAGACACAATCATTGATCCTTCAACTTTTTCCATCTTTGAAAGATGATTCTCAAGCATTGAAAGCTTCAGGGTCAATAGGCTTCTTAATAAGTTGAATCTATCTACCACTCTCCCTTTTCTATTTCCAGTACACTTATCTTGTCTAATAGCCTGGATGTCTCCTTATCCATTTCCCCCATAGTTAGTGAAGATGATTCACAACTATCCATTAAACTGTCAAGGGTAGCCCTATCCTTGGCTATAATCTCCTCAATGTTACTTACATGCCTGCAAGGATTTATGTAGTAGTTTTAAATCTTCATGCCTTGTGCTACACAATTCCTGGGTTTAATAATGGTAGCCTTGAGAATATCTAAGTCCCATGAAATGGACTGACAGACTTCTCTCAAATTCTTCTCTAGAAAGTTATTTTCTGCCTTGTCTTCCATAATTTTTAACAATGATTCAAAGTGACTCTCAAAACTATCCAGTACTGTATCAAGGTTCTTAGCTTCATCCTTTTCCTGAAAGATAATCGGTGAGGAAAGTAATTTGTTCAATGTTTCTATAGCCTTGGCCATTACCTTAATTCTTTTGTCCCCTTTCTGTTCCGACCTTTCTTTAGCCTTGGCGAAGGCCATGAAGGATAGCCTCATAAGCTCATCCTCATCCATATTGTCTACATTTGAGCTTACGGGTTTGGCCATACTTGCCAAAAATAAAGAGGTTTATATTTTAACCTCAACTACTTTTTATGTTTTGATTTCTTCCTCCTTCTTTTCTTCCTTCTCATGTACTTTCTCTTCTTGTTTCTCCTTTTTTCTCTCTTACTCTATCTGTTCATGTTCTCCAACTTCCATCGCACTATCCATATTATCCAAAAATGTATCATTGACATCATGTGAAGTGTCAAGGGTCACAGGCACACCAAAGACAAATAATTCTAGTTGCATGCTAGCTTGCACACTTCCCTCCATTGCCTTGGATCATTCTCCCAATCCTAGAGATGTGGGTTTGGTAACCTTGGGAGGTGAGTTCTTCTTAGGCATATCACTCATTAGGATTTAGTCTAATGCCTTTTGAGTGTCCTCAATCACCTCATCATACTTTCTAGCCATGATTTTGACTAGTTTGGCCTTTTTCCTTAATAGAGGTTTTAGTGCATTTATTATTCTCTCTCTTTCCTATATTGATACAATAGGTAGCATGTCCTCAATAGCCTTATTCCTTATATTTTCATCCTATGGTTGAGCCAATTATTTTATGATCTCTAATTTAATGTAAAGCTCCTTAGGAATGCTTCCTTCAATCTCCAACAATTTTTTCTTGAAGGCTAAGAGATACTCAATGATAGTATCTTCAATAATAGCTCGATTCTCATAATCATATCTTTCATAGTACCTGTCAACTCTCTTCAAGTTACCATCTTTTATCACTCTTTTGTGTAGTGACTTAAGGTCAGGTTTTCACAAGGTTTGTGGATCCTTTGGTGCTGCTTTTTCTTCTTCTTTCTCGGGAACCTTTTCCTCTTTCTTCTTCCTCTTCTCTTATGCTTCTTTCTCCTTAGGAATGTCCTGCTTACTAGATCATGTAGATCTTCTAGGAATGATTGCAAGCACAATTTCTTGAACTACCTCCTCTTGCAAAGTTGATAAGTCAACAATATCAATAGTAGGATTTTTTGTCTTCTCTATTTTTGAGGGAAATGAAGCATCAATAGTTGTGCTTGAGGATACTTCCATATTATTTTTCATGTCTATCAACTATCTTTTAGTTATTCCTACCTTCGTAGTTATATCTTCAACAATTTTTCTTATTTTTCTCTTCCTTGTAACTTTTTCTTGCTCTTCTCTGACTTTTCCATATTTCTCTATATATGTTCCCCATCTTTCCTTAGTGGGATCTATGTCAACTACCAGTACATTCTCTACTTTCATGGTCAAAACTTCAGAGCTGACATACCCTATAGGGTAACACCATTTCTTCCTTGGTTCTACTACCTCAAACACACACAATCAGTTTCAACCATGAAACAAATGGTGTCCTTATATTTTTCAACCAATTCCTCTGGTATTTTGTACCTCTCTTTCATTTTTCTTTGTAGGATTTTTTATCATGCCAAATAATTATCTATCTATCCAATCCTTAATTTGTCTTCTATATCTCTATGAGATATGAATTCTAGTTGGTTCATTGTCTTTCAATGCTCTAGGGTGCATGCCAGGAAAGTTGTGTATGATATGGATATACATGTGTATCAGTAAGGACCCAAACCTAAATATTTTAGTCTTATCTTTCTTTATCACTTTCACATTTTTAAGATAATGTTGTACAAGTACTTTGTACAGATTGTACTTCTTGTTTTCTTTGACCATCCTATAGTCTATCATTACAACTCCAGCAAATATAGAATTTAGTGTGCTGCTATAAAACATTTTTTAGCCCAGCAACATTGCTGCCAACCTAACATATTGTTGAAAGATGTCATTGACTGTCATTGCCCTCTTGTCCCACTTAGAATGGGTTAGGTTTTCTTCCTTTTTCCTCAAATTCTTTTCTGATATAGGTAAGGCTCCTTCATTGTTAAGGCCTATAATCTCATGGATCATTTGTGCATAGATCTTAAATGGTTATTCTCAAATCCAAGTAAACTAATCATGAACTCTGCTAAGAATGATCTTAAACCATTCAAATTTCATGAACTCTGTGAGTAGGGTTAGCTTAATGATGGATTGATCATATAAGTGTTTGAATTCATCTATCATAGATCCATTTGCTTCTATCAGTAAGGACCCAAACCTAAATATTTTAGTCTTATCTTTCTTTATCACTTTCACATTTTTAAGAAACTATTGTACAAGTACTTCGCACAGGTTATAGTTCTTATTTTATTTGACCATTATATAGTCTATCATTATAACTCCAATAGATACAGAATACAGTGTGCTTCTATAAAGTAATTTTTAGCTCAACAACATTGCTACCAACCTAAAATCTTGTTGAAAGATATTGTTGACTATCATTGCCCTCCTATCCCACTTGGAATGGGTTAGGGTTTCTTCTTGCTTCCTTAAATTCTTTTCTGATACAGGTAGGGCTCCTTCATTGTTAAGGCCTATAATCTCATGGATCATTTGTACACATATCTTAACTGGTTGTTCTCCAATCCAAATAAACTGATCACAAACTCTGCTAAGAATGAACTTAAACCATTCAAATTTTATGAACTCTGTGACTAGGGTTATCTTAATGATGGATTGATTAGATAAGTGTTTGAATTCATCTATCATAGATCCATTTGCTTCTATCATGTTGTCCAACTCACTATAGATTTTTACATCCCCAATGGTCTCATGTTTGTAATGTATGTATGCCCTAATATCTTCTATGTGCAAAATGCCTATGGGGGTTTGTGAAAATGCCCCTTCCAAATAATCCTCAAAGGACTTAAAAGGATGTCTCTTGAATTTATACATAGGTCTATCCACAACATCATAAACCATTGGTGCATCAATAACTATATTTTTTATGAGAATAGGTCTAAATACCTTGAACACACTTGAATCCCACACTATGCTTCACGCGGTCACAAAATCTTTCTGCTAGATCACTGCAATACTTCAAAACTTTGATCTCCTTAGTTGTTGATAATCAAACAGTGTAGAAATGATATCTTTCAAGCTATTTTATCCTTCACAAGTTGAGTGAGTGCATTAAACATAAGTAGCTCAACTTCACATCCTATCCAGTCAACCTTAAACTTGTGAACACTCAGAATGAATATCCAAGTGTTGCACTCTCATACACATACTCCAAAGTGTTTGCACACACCATACCTAAGCTTGCATGAGCTTACTCCATATATATAGGGGCTAGATATATTCAGTTCTCTATATCCAATGCTCCCCTTAATTCCATGTGACCTTTTAGGTTAATGCCTCAAATAAATCATCATGCAAAGACATAGTATCATCAATTATCTCTCCATTAATTGATGCTTTGTTTAGAACTTTTACCTTCCATATCTTGTCATCCTCTTTGCTCTCTAATTTTTTGAACCGATTCTCAAATTCACTAATGTATTCATTAAGACTCTTACCATTGTCACCAAAATTCATCCTCATAACCATAGGATATGGTCCTCTTGGTCTTCTTGGTTCTCTTTTTTTTTCCTCTACATTTCATCTACAAAACTTCACAATGTGTCTAAGATTGTTGCATTTGTAACATATAGGAGGTCTCCTTCTATCCTGATTAACTTGCAATTTACAATATCTTGCTATGTGCCCAAACTTATTTCATTTAAGTCATGTAACCTCAGTTTCTTATTCTTCTCTGACATAATCTTGTTTATACTTTGACTGATATAGTTTTCTACAATCTAATTTCTTGTGTTCATGCTCATAATAGTTATAACAATAACTGGGAAAGGGTTTGGATGTACCTTTACTTATGCAATCTCTTTTCATATGTCCAACTTTGTTGCATCCAAAGCATCTACCTCTGAAAGGTCTGATCTGATCTTTAGGTTCTTCATTCATAGGTCTTTCTTCATTCTTTTTTCTATTTTCTTCTTCATTGGCTTTAGAACTTTCTACTTCATTGAATCCAGCTCTAGTCATGTCTCCTTTAGGTTTATGTCTTGCTCTTTGTTCATCAATTTTGTCACCATTCATGTGTAACTTCTCAATGTGTAATTTGGCTTGAGTGAGTTCACCTTTAATGATCAGATTATTCTTCTCCAATTCCTGATATTTATCTTTATAGTGGTCAAGTTCAGTCTTCATTAGTCCTATCCTCTCATTTGCTACTTTTAGTGATTATTTAGCTTTGTTCCTAGCATCCTTTTCATGTTGAATTTCCTTTATCATCAAAAGATTGATCTCCTCTTTTTCTTGCTCCAGCTTCTTCACTTGATCTGTAATATTATTGTCTGAATCTTATTGGATTTTTTCCATAAGGTTTTGTTTATATTTCTTAAAGCTTCCATTTGTTCCTTTAGTTTTCTAATGAAACCTTCTTCTCTTCTCAATTTGAATTTTAGTGTACTATTCCCAGCCTTCTCTTTGTCCATATCTTCAAGTTCTGCATCAAAGTTCTCTTGCAAACTTTTTGAATTAATTTTGATCTCCCTTAAGCTATTAGGCTTTCTCTCCAAGGTCTAATAGCTCTAATACCAATTGCTAGGATTAGGTAATACCGAGACGGGGGTGACTCAGTATTACTAAAATTTTATTTAAAATTTAAACAATTATAAATAAATAATAACACTATTGAAATGAAACGAATAATAACACACAACACAAAACTCATGACACCATGATTTCTTCTTGAGGAAACCCTGGCTAAGGGAAAACCCCAGTGGGGATGGAACCCACAACTATGCACTAAAATATTATATCCTTGTTAGGAGATCTAGCCCTGTTAGGAGCTGATGATTACATAGTACATTTCCCTGTTAAAGGATTACTAAACCCTATTAGGGATATACAAAACACCTGGTTAAAGGTGGTGAGAAAACTGCTCTTACAATCAAAACTTCTTACAAAAAGGTTCTCCAAAATGTGAATAATACAAGAACTTATCTTGCTTAGATAGTTCCAGTTATAGCTCTACCTCTTACTGATCTCCCATCTGATCTCTACTCTTAGGTTTGCAATCTTTCTTTACATACATAATCAGACACACTTTTGCTTTCATAAAAGCACTCTATACTTATACCAAAACTTCTATCCAATCAGCTTCACAAATATCATACTAAACATAATAATTATATATATGTAAAGGGTAAGTATGAAGTCAGCAATCATACATTACCCAAGGGTCAGCAATATACTCCATTCACCTGACTTAGCATGTTACCATACCAAGTAGCCTTACCATAATCTTTGCAATTTCTCATATGCCCTATTATATTGATTTTACTATCTTCACATACCTTTTGGAAATTGTATCCTTCTTATCTGATCACCAAAACTTATGTGCTCTTAATTGAACCATATACATATACAAAAACTACTATATTTGGGGTCAAATTTTGATAGACACTTTTGACGGGTCTTTTTTTTTAATGAATTTTGTGTCTTTTTTTGTAATAGGCCCCGATGGTGTCGGTATTCTGATGGGTGTTTAATTAACCATCAGAATTTTGACAGATGTGGGGTATAGATGAAAAAAAAAGTGAAACTTCCTCATCATTTTTATTTCCATTGGATAAAGAAGGTCGAGCGGGAGAAAAGGAGAGAAACTTGAGCGTGAGAGAAGGTATGTGATTTATTCTCTTTCAAGAAAATTTCAAATGCATTACATTTTATTTGATCATGAATTCTCTCTAAAATTACTGCATTCTACTGGTGTCATTCCCTAGCTCATGCTTTAACACCATTATTTGATGTTATCGGTGCTTGTGCTCAAGGATATCCATTTTTTGAAAGGTTGACTGTATGGAAATTGATGCAATAAATTTGGAGATCATGTTATTTGATTGTGAATGCTCTCTAAAATCATTTCATTCTACTGGTGTCATGCCCTAGCCCATGCTTTAACTTCATTATTTGATGTTATTGGTGCTTGTGCTCAAGGATATCCATTTTTTGAAATGTTGACTGTATGAAAATTGCTGCAATAAATTTGGAGTTTTGATGTATTTTCTATGTCTTTTAATCATTGTGTGAGTTAATGGTATGGTCTTCAAGACCTCACTGCTTCTAATGAATTGTTAGAAGATTGAATTAGTACAAGAATAAGAGTAGTCTAAGTTTGTTTGAAGATTCTCTATGCAATATTGCATAACTTTAGTGGTTACCAGTCTAAAACTTAGAAATGTAAGATTGGTCTTCCAAAATGTTTCGTAACTTACATTCCCACTAATAGTTTTAAACAAACCAGGGCCTATTCTGACTGCATGTCCCCATCTTTGATTCCTTGCATTAAGCCCTAGTCTAAACTAGCCATTTAGCCTAGAGAGTCTGGTGTAGGATTAAGAGTGCTGGAGTGTAGATTGGAGCAAAGTCTTGGGAAGTTCGAAGGGGAATGGGATAAAGAGAAGAGACCTATTTTCTTTCAATGTTGATTAGAGTCCCTAAATTTATGCCTATTCAGGAGTAAGAACAGTAATCAGGCCTAATTAGAATTTGTGAGCTGATTCCACAAATTTGTATTGTGGTTTTTTGGGATTGGTGAAATTGGTTTGGTAGGCATATTTAGATTAAGTCCTCCTACCACAATGTCATCTTGCCCCATCTTCTTGATCTTCCTGGCTAAAGTGGATGAATCCACACACAATAACCCAAAATAAAGGGTTTTGTATCCTTTAATGAATCTCAGTCACTGGTAATGCATGGACAGTCAATCCAGTAGTCTCCAAAGCATTCGATAAGTGAATATGAACATTTGAAAACTTTCCTCTCAACTTTCCCAACCACTCCTAATTGGTTAGAGGATTATAATCTCCACTATTCCTATCCTTACCAACAATTCTTTAACATACTTTATCTGATATGATAATTACATGTTAAACTGAACCAGTGACATGTTCTTTGTGTGGTACAAGGAAGATTTGGCTATCAAATCTACTTCCTTCATGAAAGTTGAGTGTGAGAGAAGCTATGTCATTTCTTCATCTTTGATTGGTATCAGTGAGCATTTTATTTGATCATGAATGCTCACTGAAATGACCGCATTCTATTGGTGTCATTCCCTAGCCCATGCTTTATCTCCATTATTTTTTGTTATTGGTGCTTGTGCTCAAGGATATCGATTCACTATTTTAAAATGTTTGGATTCATGTTTGTTGATATTACTGGCACAACCATTGTATGTTGGACCTTTATTAACAATTCATCATATCAAATAAAGTAAATTTAAGAAGATTTAGTGTCTAAACACTCAACTAATCCCTCTAACCGATTAGGAGTAGTTGGGGAAGCTGAGAGGAAAGTTTTCAAACATTCATATTTACTTATTGAATGCTTTGGAGACTACTGGTTTGACTGTCCATGTGTTACTTCATTTTGGGTTATTGTGTGTGGATTCAAATGTAGGTTTGATTTGGTTAATGTTTAAAAGAGATCAATAAAGTATTTAAAGACATTCTTACATGTTTGGAGAGGTTTGAGAGGAACTTATCATGACTTTACCCTCAAAAATAGTGGTATAGAGTGGTTTTATTAAGTTTCCTTTCTCTATTTTGAGGTTTCCTTTCTCTGTTGTAGTGGTACAGTTAGAGAGTTCATTGAAAAAATGATCCTTTGAATGGTTACTATGAATATGAATGATTTGATATAGCATATTTCTCATTTTACTTGAAGTTTGGAATAGCTTGTGCAAGGGTGAAAGTACTTTTGATCATTTTGGTCATGACTGTTCCTCTACACAGTCAGCAAATGTAAATGTCTAATGATTATATGTAATGTTGAGTGGATTAAATGCTTTATTCTTGGTAGAAGTGAATGGAAGGAATAGTGTTGGTTTTAGGTTTAATTTATTATTGAATTCAATGGTTTCCAAGATGTGTTGAGGAGTTTGCTCCTTGTTTAATGTTAACTATTCCTGCACAATCCACTCATACAACAGTGAAATGCTATGTGATTGACAATTTCATACAACTGGTCCTTTGGCATGTATTAAATATAATCCACTCTTACAAGTGGTATTTTGGCATGTATTAAATAGAATAGAATTTTCAGTATATTATTATCATTCTATTTCTTTGTTGTAAATGTGCCATTCGTTCAGTTTTGTAAATTTCTTTTCGTGTTAATTTTTTTTTTCTATTTTTTCCATTTGATAACCACAATCAACATTTCAAAATAGTGAATAACATCAAATAATAGGGATAAAGCATGGGCTAGGGCATGATGCCAGTAGATTAAAACTGAACCAATGGCATGATAACAACAAAGAAATAAAATGATAATAATATGCTGAAAATTCTATTCTATTTAATACATGCCAAAGGACCAGTCCCAACAATTCTTAAACAATAAAGTATGTTTAAGAATTGTTGAAATTAGTTTTCAAACATTCATATTCACTTATTGAATGCTTTGGAGACTAGTGGGTTATTGTGTGTGGATTCATATGTAGGTTTAATTTGGTTAATGTTTAGAAGAGATCAATAAAGTATTTAAAGACAATCTTACATGTTTGGAGAGGTTTGAGAGGCACTTATCATGACTATACACTCAAAAACAATGGCATAGACTGGTTTTACTAAGTTTCTTTTCTCTATTTTGAGGTTCTCATTGCCAAAGTGGCCAAAGACTATGTTAGGCTGATAAAATATAGGGATTCTCTTTACCGCTGCAAATCTTTGAAGGTTGTTGCACTTGGAAGGATGTGTACCATTATTAAGAGAATTGGACCGAGTTTGGCTTACGTCAAACAGGTGAGACAGCATGAGGAAAGGAACCTCTACTGTCCAAATTCAAAACTTGGGACTTTTCTTCTTTCCTTCCATCTTCAAATTCACCACACACCACTAAATTTAGATTTTCCTCATCTTCAGATTCACGACACACCACTTCATGTTCTTCACCAATTGCTGATTCAAAATCAATCTTTGAGCAATCTAAATTCTCATCAAATCTCTCTTGAATGTCCTCACTACAAGGCACATGTCATCTTCATTGCATCTTCTTTTTATTTCATGTTTTAATCTTTAAGAACTTGATCAAGAACATAGGCTCTAATACTTACTAGGACAGATGTGGATGTGCAACCTTATGCTTTTACTACTAAGTCTATGTTTGTTGGGCATATTGATTATAAGTACTTGACATATATCACAAATGTTGCTAATTAAGGTTGGTAGGATGATTACGCCTATCCTGAAAAAAGAATGTCAAATTATTATGCTTTCAAATCAATTACCTATTGACATATCCCTTGCGAGGGAGAGAAGCCAAACACATAAAGAACATGCACATAAACACGGTAGCTGAAAAACTTAAATGGAATACGCCAAGAAGTACCAAATGATGAATGCTCAATTGTTATAATGGCAAAGTATCAAAACCATCCATTTCTAGAACTTGATTTTCTAGTCTAAATGATTTTTCTATAGTCGTAATGATATTTCTAGAACTTGATTTTCTAGTCTTAATAATTTTTATATAGTCCTAATGATTTTTATATAGTCTTAATGATTTTTCTTTCATCCTAATATTTGTTGCTCTTGATAAATTAGACCTTGAATTTGAATTTTTTATCACTGTTTTATTTCAGCTTGATATTTCATTCATTTTTCATATACATAGAGACTACACATGCTGATAAAAAATGAGCTATTTGATTAAGGTTAACTATTCATGATTGTAAATAGTCAATATTTCTGATGGTACTCCTTAGTGTATTCCATTTTAAAATAATCATATTTCTATGGCTATGAAAAATGTCCCTTTGTGTTGAGAAAATTAGAGTTGAAAAAATGGTTGTAAACAAATCATTTTTCTTCCACCAACATTCTAGTCAATGTACAAGTAACGAGTCATTCCATTCAAGAAAGACCATGTCTGACAATATCAACCCAAAACAAAATAAGGAGTATGTAGAATTTAGTGATTGTATCTTCCATTAGAGCCACTTCATATGCATAGGTGATGAACATACATATTTGCCTGAGCGCTATTGGGAGCTTACCCAGCAACACATGTACTATTGTGAAAATCACCACAAATCTATTTGTTGTTGGGTCTAGCTCCCAATATTGCTTGGTCAAATATGCATGTTTTTCACCTATGCATATAGCTTCTATGATCAACTCTTATATGCATAGGTGATAAACATTCAGATTTGCGTAAGCAATACTTTGAGTAGTCCTCCAACACATGTACTATTGTGAAAATCATCACAAGTCCATTTGTTGGAGGAAATCTCACAGTACACATGTTTGGAGGTCTGAAGGAAACAAGAGAATTTGAAGAGTTGTGGGTCTTAGATTTTACTTAATATACCCAAGCTTCATTCAATGGTACATTCAAACTTGAAATAAACCATTCTTAAACCAGATTAAACTAGTAAACCAAAGGACATACTGATTATAAGTAAACTAGTAAACCAAAGGACATGCTTTTACTACTAAGTCTCTATTTGTTGGGCATACTAATTATAAGTACTTGACATATATCACAAATGTTTCTAATTAAGGTTGGTGGGATGATTACACCTATCCTGAAAAAAGATTGTCAAATCATTATCCTTTGAATGGTTACTATGAATATGAATGATTTGATATAGCATATTTCTCATTTTACTTGAAGTTTGGAATAGCTTGTGCAAGGGTGAAAGTACTTTTGATCATTTTGGGCATAACTGTTACTCTACACAGTCAGAAAATGTAACTATCTAATGATTATATGTAATGTTGAATGGATTAAATGCTTTATTCTTGGTAGAAGTGAATGGGAGGAATAGTGTTGGTGTTAGGTTTAATTTATTATTGAATTCAATGGTTTCCAAGATATGTTGAGGAGTTTGCTCCTTGTTTAATGTTAATTGTTCCTACACAATCCACTCATACAACAGTGAAATGCTATGTGATTGACAATTTCATACACCTGGTCCTTTGGCGTGTATTAAATACAATCCACTCATACAAGTGGTATTTTGGCGTGTATTAAACAGAATAGAATTTTCAGCATATTATTATCATTCTATTTTTTTGTTGTAAACATGTCATTCATTCAGTTTTGTAAATTTATTTTCGTGTTAAATTTTTTTTTCTATTTTTTCCATTTGATAACCATAGTCAACATTTCAAAAGAGTGAATAACATCAAATAATGGAGATAAAGCATGGGCTAGGGCACGACACCAGTAGATTAAACTAAACCAATGGCATGTTTACAACAAAGAAATAGAAAGATAATAATATGCTAAAAATTCTATTATGTTTAATACACACCAAAGGACCAGTCCCAACCATTCTTAAACAATAAAGTATGTTTAAGAATTGTTGGCAGTAGTTTTCAAACATTCATATTCACTTATTGAATTCTTTGGAGACTAGTGGGTTATTGTGTGTGGATTAAAATGTAGGTTTGATTTGGTTAATGTTCAGAAGAGATCAATAAAGTATTTAAAGATAATCTTACATGTTTGGAGAGGTTTGAGAGGCACTTATCATGACTGTACCCTCAAAAACAGCGGCATAGACTGGTTTTACTAAGTTTCTTTTCTCTATTTTGAGGTTCTCATTGCCAAAGTGGCCAAAGACTATGTTAGGCTAATAAAATATGGGGATTATCTTTACCGCTAAAAATCTTTGAAGGTTGCTGCACTTGGACGGATGTGTACCATTGTTAAGAGAATTGGACCAAGTTTGGCTTACCTCAAACAGGTGAGGCAGCATGAGGAAAGGAGCCTCTATTGTCCAAATCCAAAACTTCAGACTTTTCTTTCCTTCCATCTTCAGATTCACCACACACCACTAAATTTAGATTTTCCTCATCTTCAGATTCACGACACACCACTTCATGTTCCTCACCAATTGCTAATTTAAAATCAATCTTTGAACAATTTGAATTCTCATCAAACCTCTCTGGAATGTCCTCACTACAAGGCACATGTCGTCTTCATTGCATCTTCTTTTTATTTCATGTTTTAATATTTAAGAACTTGATCAAGAACATAGGCTTTAATACTTACTAGGGCGGATGTGGATGTGCAACCTTATGCTTTTACTACTAAGTCTATGTTTGTTGGGCATACTAATTATAAGTGTGTGTGTGAATTTTGTATCTATCTGTGACACAACACTTCAGTAAAACATTAGAGGTTAGCAAATCTGAAATCTGCAATAAAATTGAATCTAAGCTAACCAGGCAATTTACTACCTTCTAGTAGGTATGAGTATGAATTCTCGGAAAATAACCGAGATCAGTGACAATGCATTACCTAAACAAAGGATTTTATGATCTATGAATGTGTGAAATTGAATGCAATTTAATCTATATTTTTGATATTTTCTATGCAATTATGATATGATAATTGATATGAATCTATGCTAGAATGAATTGAAATGATATGCAAATAGTAATCTAATAATGAAATCTATGATAGAAATGAGTGATCAAAACCAAATTCTCACAATAGCCTTGGATGAAAAAAGCTTTGATTCTCCAATTTGCGAGAGTAATTGTCAAATTCTGTGATGTTTTATTATGAAGGATTGAGCCTAATTATATAGAAATACAAGGCTTTGGGGTGCATGAATAAAAGCCATAAATCACTCTTGATGGACTCAGGTTGATTTTTGAGTTATCAAAGAATTAGAATATGTTAACTCACAAAATCATGCAAGAACAACTTTTTAACTTAAAATCAGAAGTTTAGATCAGCTTTGAACTCAAAATAAATGTTGAGTTTCCAAAAGATAACAAATTGAATTGATTTTCTTATTTAAAGTTTAACTTCTCTTTGAATGTGCATAGATAAATATGAATTAATTAAATAAATAAAGTGATTTATCCTCAACTTAACTGATTTGAATTAAAATAATTGATTTATTGGTTGATCAATTATTTAATCAAACTTTATTCCAATTAAATCATTAATTTTGACAACTTTGATTTTAAATCAATTAAATAAATATTCAATCAATTATAGGAGCATTTTGATTTATTGTCAAAATTAAATAATATTAATTAGGAATAAATATAATTAATTCTAATTAAATAATTAACTGGCAGAATTAAATCTAATTAATTAAATATTCATCATATTCAATTAATTAAACGTAGGATAAATATGATTTATCACCAAATAATATTCAATTAAAGATAATTAGATAAATTAGGAATATTCCCTGATGCAGGATTAAGATAATTAATTAGGTTTTTGATAAACTGGTGTGTAGATGTGCCTTAGGTTAGGACTTTGATGTCGACTTCGTTCGATTTGTAGATGTAGGAGGTTAATGAACTTATAGCCCATTTTTGGGGTATTACATTTTGCCCCTCTTTGAATCATTGTGCAAAGTGTAGTGGTTCAAAGAATAATCTATGTTGATGTATGAAACTAATTTAGATTAGATTAACCAATTTTGGTATAGAAACCGATTGATAGATTGAAAGATGTTGAAAGATTCAAGTCCTGATTGACCAAGAATTGAGGATGTCAACTATAGCAACAATGAACCGGTGATTGTGAAAAAGTATCAAAATGCCTAATTCTGAACTTTATGATTATGAAGAAGTGAGTGACTTGATTCCAGACCTGATTGTCCAAAGGAATTAAAATGGTATCACATCTGAACCCTTCATTTACAAAGAACCAAGGAAATAACACTAATGAACCGATGGTTACGAAAAGCTGATATAGTTTACAAGATAGATTAGGATACTAGATTGGTATGGATCTCAATGAATATGATATACCCCAAGTGATGTGCCCCAAAAAATGAGGTCTTTTGATGAATCAAAAACTAGACGCGGTTGTTGTCTTGATTACTGAGGAAAGATTTGATTTACAGATTTGATTGATGTGCAATACCATGCCCCCTTCAGGATGAAAATCAAAATCTGACGAGAAAAGTCAACATGAAATAGTTTAGAAGCATGTTAATTGATTTGAGAATTGGTTAGTCACGTTTGAAAATGCATTTTGCATCGTTTAGAGGTCCTGGAGACCAAGTTTAACTAGGTTTGACCATGAGTTGACCATTGTTGACCAAGTTGAAATTTGAATAGTTTGATGTGAGATAATTAGTTAAGTTGAATCTAGATTTCTACAATGATCAGAAGGTCGAATATGTAAGTAATCAGCCATCTTGAGTCTGAAAATTTTAAATCACATTTTTGACAATATAGATGATCTCATATTTCAATTTTGATCTTGAAAATGGGTTCAGAACGTTGACATTAGCCAAGGGTGCAATTTTCACGCAAAACAGAGCACTTTCAAAAATTAGGTCAAAATCTATATAAGGGCCAAAAGGTCATTTTCAAATTCATTATTTCATTTGTCTTTTGTGAAACCTTGTGGAGCCCTCTGAGAGCAAAAATGGTGGAAATTCAAGTACCTGTCTCTTTTCATCAATTCAAGCGTAGTCGGTGGTACTAGAGACCTCTGCAGTATGGCCATCCGGTATGTGGACCTCTGTACCTCTTCGTATTTTCCATTTTTTCATGTTTTATAGCATTTTTAGATCATATTTCTCATTTTTAAGTTTTTTCAATTTTTCCTCATGAAAACTCGTACAAGAGTCTTCTGGCACTCATACGAGTTTCCATTTCCATGTAGAAACTCGTATCATAACCATGTATTAGTCATTTTGTGGGGACCCATGACTCGTACGATGTTTCATCAAGTCCTTTATAACTCTTACGAGACCTCTTACTAGCTCATTTCACTTAAAAACTCATATGATAACCCATAGAAACTCATACGAGTTTCCACACCAGTCTGAAAATTTGTATAAAAAATAGAGAGGGAAAAACACAGTTTTGGGTTCAGAATTTTGATTTTTCTTTTTCTCAGGCTTGTTCCTTAGCATTTAATGCATCATGTGAAACACTGAATCTATCATTGTCTGTACTTATAGTCTATTTTTTGAACCACTTTCTGATAAAAGTCCCTGTTTCTGTGTTGTTTAGGTCTTCTATTTGGATTTGAATGTTCATAAGACACATCCTGCCACACAAAGATTATGCATTTCACTCCCAGACCTGATGCGTGTACACTTAGCTACTTGTGGTTTTGATTTTCTTATCCGGTTGCCTAAGATTCAGGTGAACCATGGCCTCGTGACTGCATTAGTTGAGCGGTTTCATTCAGAGACCCAGACTTTTCACCTGCCTACTGGAAAGATCACTGTGACACTTGAGGATGATTACAAGATTTTGAGAATTCCTTTCCACAGTCCCCAACCTGATTATGTCAGCCCGGGAAATACCAGTCTTCATTCTTTTTGTACCTTGTTTGGAGCTAATGAGCAGCTCACACAGTCGATATCATGGGAGTTGCTATTGCATAGATATGGGTAGTCCCACAGACTTGAGTGTATTATAGTGGGCATGATATGTGGCATCATCATGTCAGATAGATAGCAGGTAGTTTTTTGATGGGCTAGGCCCCTATGGTCACATGCTTAATGGCCTCTCCCTCAGAGCTTGTATGGGGTCAGTGTATGTTGGCCCACATATACAGTGAGATGCACAAGGTAGTGTATCACGGGGTGAAATCTTTCACCGCAGGAGCTATTCTTCTTCAAATTTGGGCATGGGATCATATCCCCATATGTAGACCAGTATCTAGGGATGATAGGAAGCCTTAGGAGCTAGTTATATAGATATTCTAGATTTTTCCCATAGGTGCACATGGGTCGACCAAGTACTGGCAGTTTGTACTAAATGACATGACCTTTGTTATATGGAGGTTGTACTTACATATTGAGGCCTGGTCAACTACTCGAGCTTAGTTTAGATATTTTCGTCAGAGCAGGGTGCTGATAGGATGGTCTACCACTTGCTTAGAGAGATTTATGATGACCAAAGTGTGTTGTCAATATGGGTTGATACAGGATGAGCCCTAGGAGTTCACTTCTTATGCTTAGATTGTCAGAGAGCTTGGGCTTGGATGGACCACCAGGTTATCTTATGCTATTTTCTCATAGGAGTACAATGTGTACCATCCACATGACTGGGATTATAGGGTACAAGTGGTAGACATAGGTGTCACTGATGCTTAAACTACTTGGGCCTTGACACATCCTATGAGGAGATTCTCAGACCTAACTGAGCTTATTCCAACCATGGAGGAGGTAGATGATGTTATAGGGGTGATCGGAAGGTAGGCATAGAGAGCACAGCAGATACCAATAGTTGTACAACCTACTCCACCGAGACCCAAAGCTACATTCACTCCTCCTAGACCATCAAGTGGGCATATGAGACTTCCATGGACACATGTGGATTCTCTGACTAGACCATCACACAAGAGGCAGAGCAAAGGTGAGGGTGGGACTCTTGGATCTATAGGAATAGATGAGGTTCTAGGAGCACACTAGGATGTGCAGATGGATGATGCTTAGGCTACCCCTAATTTTAATTTAGGTGCTGAGGTATGATGCCATAAGGTGCAGAGAGGGGCCACTTTAGAGTAGCCTGTTGAGGGGCCTACAGAGACAACAGCCGGAGAGGGTGATCATAGTACAAGGCAGACACCACAAGATGTCATTAGATGGATTAGGTTACAGATTAGGGATCTTCAGCTAGAGAGTGCCACCCGCGAGATACAGTAGAAGGAGCTAGAGAGGCTACTGCTATTGAGAGAGGCCGAGGTGAGACGATTATAGGCTGAGGTGACACACCAGAGCTCCTAGGTAGCTTACTATGTTTTAGCATATATTGCAAGTGTTCTAGCTGCATAGAGAGTACCTTCTTATTATGAGTATATGATAGCTTCTAAGGGAGCTAGAGCATCGAGGGTAGAGCCAGCTCTAGATGCCCCAGCACAGCCACCACTAGATGTGGAGGACCATGCCGAGAGTTGATCTCATATGTTCTCTATTTTGTCATTTTGTTTATATACTAATACTTGTTCATATGTGACTACTTTGAGGAGCCCATTCTTTTGTACTCTATGCCAGTAGTGCACCCTTGAATTTATGTTTGACATTTGATATTGATATTTATATGAGATCATATTGTTGGTTATGACTTTATATGTACTTTTCATTTTGATTATGATGTATATATCATGTGATGTAAATGCTTTGAGTAGATTAGAATGTATGACCATGCAATGCAATGATTTATTTTCAAATGTATGGAATATGTAATGTGAAAATGATTATAGAATTTTATGATTTATGGATGTATATATGCATATGTATGCAATCGATGTAAATGTAAATGATAAATGCTATGAGATGTAGATGCAATGATTCACATGATATGTTTTGTAGGTATTTGATGAAGATAAGTACTCAGTTATTGTCAAAGATGGATCTTTATCTCAAAATGATGATTTCTTGTGGATCAATTGAAGAGACCTTCTATGTGAGATGCAATCCTTGTGTCATTGAAGTATGATTGGAGAATCGTGTAAGCATTTAAGTTTGTCAAGAATTTGTGAGATAGGTTTCAAACACATAGATGCAAACATGATAATGCAAACCTAAGACCTAGGACCTAGTCACTGATCATGTGTCGGTCATTTATCATCATTGAATTTTTATTAGGTAACTAGATAAATCAATACAAGATCAACTAGTTAGGAAACTATGAATATATGAATATTGATTTTTGCGCCAAAGTCAATACAATGCTCACTGGCTAGACAACCATGGACATATGAATATTAATTTTGTTTTCAGAATGTCAGATTAGATATAAGCACCAAGGCATAAATGTCAAGATGACTTGAATATCATGTCCATTTTGATATTGCAATTTTTATAAGCATTAAAACATAAACATCGTGATGACCTGAATACACCTTGTGTTACAAACACATCAAGTAGTCCAAAGATCATTCTGACCATGTGAATTACCCATAGTGACCCTTTGTCATTCACATACTTAGGTAAGATCGTGTTTCATAGTGGGAATAAGAACTTGCTAAAAAATACAATAGTTAGATTAAACGTCCTTGAAGCATCCAGGTATCAATGGTTAAGGTTCTCTTGGCCATCCAATACTAGATGAAGGCTCTTACGAACAGACACCATTTTAATCCAAATTTTCCAAAGTTATTAGATTTTCACTTCAAGCAGAAAACAAAGAAAATATTTTGCCCCTAGTCATCACTCTCTATATCCTATAAAGGACATCATCGAAGGAACAAAATATGAAAAATATCAATGTGAATCAATAAGCATACAAGGAGATAAAAGCATGAAGCACAGATTGTTTCAATTTGTTGTTGATGGTTGTTTGTGTGATTGCAAAATCCTTTCTAGTGTAGGAGATAGACTGGCTGACTCAGATGTAGCTTCAAAGGACTCTAACTTGAATATGACACATTTAAGATACTTAGGGCTGCAAGATATGATATTGATTGCCTCCAAGTTTGAACATTGATAGGATACAGACGCTTTGTCCAATTGGTGTACAAACTGACTTTATTGAAAATAAGGATATATACAAACTAAAGCTGGGAAAGACCAAGCTTGTGCTGATAGATGGGGCATTTTGCACAAGTGGCACCTATTTGCCTAGTTTTCACCATCTTGGTAGAGATTTTATTTTTGCTACCAAGGTGCCTGTTTCTAGGTTTTCACCAAGACACTTTTTCTTTTTCTTCTTTTTTTGCATTTTTTTTATTTTTTCAATTTTTTGTGATACATCAAGGCGTCTATTGCTAGATTTTCACTAGGATGATCATTTTTTCAGGACTTTTTCTTATTTTTATAATTTTTTTAGGATATTTTCATAGATTGAATGCCTTAGGCATAGAATTTCTTAAAATACAGAACATTGATTGGTTCGCGAAGCTGTTCTTCGTCAATCATTGAGAGTTGATAGGCTCTAGAGCCAAAAGTAGCAGTGATAATGAAGGGACCCAGCCAGTTGGGTTCAAACTTCCCCTTACGCTCTCGATGTGATTGATTTTTTGGATTCTCTCTCAACACTAGATTGCCAACCTGAAATTCCCTGTGTTTGACTTTCTTTTTGTAGCCTCTAGACATTCTTTTCTAATATACTCTAAGATGATCATATGCTTCTTGTCTACACTCATCTAGTAGTTCAAGTTCTTGTAACCTAGACACTCTGTAATCATCATCGGTGACAAGTCCATGCATTCTAATTCTTAGTTATGGGATTTCAACCTTAATAGGTAGTACCGCTTCAGACCCATAAACTAAAGTGAATGGTGTAGTCCCAGTGGGAGTTCTAATGCTTGTTCTATAAGCCCAAAGAGCCGGATTTATCATTAGGTGTCAGTCTCTCCCTGTCTTGTTGACTGTTCTATGAAAGATTTTCAATAGGTTCTTATTTGAGGCTTCTTCTTTCCCATTTCCTTGTGGATAGTATATAGGTGACCAATTGATCAGGATTAAATTAGAAAATATTGAAATATATTTTTTTTCAAATTTGTATATGTTTTAGTAAATTGCATTTTTTAGGGTCTCCAGAGCATTTCTGGGCTTAGATGGTGCACGAAAGTATGAATGGGTTATTGTTATTTTTGAAATTTGGTTCTATATCTTTTGACTACCTTTCCAATGCATCAAATGGTTTGCAATTCAGAGCTAGGACTAGAAAGTTATGCCTTCTCCAAGTGGACCTAATTTATAGATATATATATTTTTTTATAATTTTTGATAGTTTGAATAGTTTATTTGTAATAAATATTATGATGGCTTTTCATTTCATTTCCAAGGGATTCTGATGACTCGTGGGATCCATTAGATTTATATAAACTCCAATATTCAAATAGAATGGATCAATGTTTTGGTTTGCAATCTTGTTGTTGATCTTCTTAGTTTTCGTGTTGAATTCTACAATATTGTGGGTATCACACCAGGTATTGTAATCTGGTTTCATAAATCAGATCACCAATGTTGTATGATTTTAAATTTGGCACACAAGTCATCTAGGTCTTTATTCTTAAATTGTGCACCATTGTTCATGACTATGGAATGAGGGATCTCATATCTGTATATGATATAGTTCAAGATGAACATAGATATATGTTTCCCAATTGCTTGTGTTAAGGGAACTGCTTCTACCCATTTTGTAAAATAATCTATAGCTGTGATTATATGGGTGTTTCCATTGGAAGAATGTGGATGTATGGCCCCTATAAGGTCAAATGCCCATTGTTGGAAAGGCCACTATGTAGTTGAGGGAACTAGATCTCTCCCTGGTGCATGAATCAAATTACCATTTATTTGACACTTGTGAAAATTCTTGGAAAATTTTGCAGCATCTTTCTCCATTTCTGGCCAATAATACCCAGCCCTAATGATCTTTTGAGCTAATGTCAAACCATTTGAATGTGACCCACATATCCCGCCATGGACTTCTTCTAATGCGCATTGAGACTCCTCTTATTCTAAACACCTAAGAAGCTACCATCTAGACCTTGTTTGTACAATTAATTACCAATGATGACATACCATGACACACTTCAAATAAGGTTTCTCTTTTCATGGTGGTTGAAGGTAGGAGGGATGATTTGGTCTCTGAGGTATGAGAAGAGTTTTTGGTATCTGGATGAATCATGACCCACAACACTACAAATTATTTAGTTTTCAGGGGATTCATATGCAGGGCATGATAAGGCTTCTATTAGGAACTCATAGCATAGCTCATGATCTGGTTGTTGTAGTAAGGATGATAGTGTCGCCATTCCATCAGCGGCCTTTTCCTCTACTCTAGGTATCTATTCAAACGTGATAGATATGAAATATTTCTTTAAGTCATCTACCATGCATTTGTATGGAACAAGCTTCTCATCTTTCATTTGATAGACATTGTTCACTTGATGAATGAAAAGCTTTGAATCTCCATGTATGTGCAACTCTGTTACCCTCCACTCAATTGCTATTTTCATTCCATTTAGAAGAGCTTCATATTCAACAATATTGTTTATGCAAGGAAACTTTAATCTAAAAGATTTTAGTATTGAGTATCCTTGTGGCATTATGAACAATATGCTAGCTCCAGATCCATTATGTGTATAGGATCCATCAAAGAAAAGACACCATGCCCTGGAAGATATGTTCATGCTCGATGAATCTGGAAATTCCATTTGTAGAGGTGTATCATCAAACATTGGTGCTTCAGCCAGTTGATCAGCAATTACTTGGCCTTTGATAGCTTTTCGCTCAACATATTCAATGTTGAATTCAATTAATAACATGACCCATTTTTCCATTCTACCTGTGAGGAGATCCTTTCTCAATAGATATTTTAGAGGATCAATCTTGGCTATCAATTGTACCATATGAGCTAACATGTAGTGTCTTAGTTTCTATGATGCAAAGATCACAGCTAGACATACTTTCTCAATCATGGAGTAGTTCTTTCAATACACCACCAATGTCCTACTTGTGTAATAAATGGCTCTTTCTTTCTTCTATTCATCATGTTGTGCAAGTAATGCCCCCAGTGATGTATCAGTAGCAGAGACATAAGATCAATGACTTTCCTTGAATTGGAGGCATGAGAATAGGAGGATTTGATAAGTATTTCTTGATATGATTAAAGTTCTTTTCACACTCCTCATTCCATGCAAATGTCACACCTTTATGTAATTTCTTTGTAAAAGGTTGTGATATGTCTGCCAATTGAGATATGAATCTTCTGATGGATTTTACTCTCCCTTGCAAGGTCCTTATTTGACTAATGTTCTTCGGGGGTTGCATTTCCATGATAGCTTTCACCTTAGTAGGATCAAGCTCTATTCCCTTCTTTGAAACAATGTAACCTAAGAGATTTCTAGATGTAACTCCAAGGCCGCATTTCTTAGGATTTAGCTTAAGACTAAATTTATCCATCATGTCTAGTATCATGCTCAAGTCCTTCAGATGTTATGTTCTTGACATAGACTTTGCCAAAGTATCATCAACATAGTCCTCCATTGTTTTGTGCATCATATCATGGAAGATAGACATCATTGCTCTTTGATATGTAGCGCTAGCATTCTTTAGCCTAAATGGCATGACATTCCAACAAAATTCTCCCCATACACATGTAAAAGTAGTTTTCTCTTCATCTTCTGGTGTAGTTTTAATTTGATTATACCAAAAAAAATCATCCATTAGGGAATACATCTCAAAGCCCACAGTCATGTCCACTATCATGTCAATGTTTGGTAGTGGAAAGTCATCCTTGGGGAATCCTTTGTTCACATCCCTAAAATTTGTGCATAATCTTATAGATTTGTCAAGTTTAGAAATTGGAACAATGTTGGATATCCACTCTACATAATCTATCCAGCTTTTAACAACTTGTCGAGCTCAGTTTTGACTAAGAGTGCAACATGTGGATGCATCTTTCTCAACTTTTGTTTAATAGGTTTGATGCTTGGAGCTATGGAAAGATGATGCATTATAAGATTTGGATCTAGCCTAGGCATATCTAAATATTTCCATGAAAAGTTGATTTTCTTATCAGTTAAGAAAGTAGTGAATGCCAAATTTTTTTCATCTGATAGAGATTGTGCTACATGTACCAATTGAGGCTCTTCTATTGTGCCCAAATTTATAGATTGAGTGAGCTCTATCAGTACTAGAGATCTGTCCTACAGATGACTCAGAATAACATCAAATATCCCATCCTTAGGTGCCTCAAAGAGGTTTTCACTTTCAGATACGTCTTTTATTTTTACTATTTTAGGTTCTGAGACCACCACAAAGTGGTTTTCACCCTCAGAACTCTTTTTCTTTTTATTCTTATTTTTCTAATTGAGATATTTGATGTCTGACTCTATCATACTAACACTAGGCTCACTGATAGAAGTCATCATTAGTTCCACTACATTTAAGTAACAGGCAAGTTCATAGTCAGAATGAAAAGTATGGATGTCATGGTTAGGGTTGGTAGAAGTTTGGTCGATTAGCTATGGGTGTTGGATGGTCAGGTTTGGAATAGATTGGGAAATAGTGCATGTGGTGTATTCATCACTAATTCTAACTCGACTCTCAAAGTCAAAGGTGACACCACTACTTAAAATGTTTAGTTCTTGAATTATACTAATGTCATTATAAAAATCCACTTCAGAGGAAGGTGGATCAGACTCATTAACTTCAAAATGTCACTCTAGAATCACTTTGGATCTAGGAGAATACTTGTAAATAACATCAACTTTTTTCTCCATGATGAGCTCATCTTCCTCTGGGATGGCTCCCCATTCATAATCATTAGAGCTATCTTCTTCCTCTAGGCTTCTAGGAAACCTCAGAGCATGAGTAAAGTCAGGGTGAATACCCCAAGTGGGATTTCTTTGGACTTTTATTCATACTCGTGAGAATCTATCTCTGAGTCACTAGAACATCCCAAATGTTCAGCTATGGTTATTTGTTTACCTTCTCTTTGTGTAGCAATAGGTTCTTGTGTTTCTTTTGTATTGACATGTTATTTAGGCTTCTCTTCATCCTTAAGAAGATCTAGGACTTCCTTAGGTAAATGATCAAGGGGAATGAGATCAGTGGTGTCTGAGACATCATTGTCTAAATGTTATGCTTCCTCTTGTAGCTGATTTTCTTGGGAGGGATCAATTTGTTCTATGACATGTGATACATCACTCTTAAGATAGAAAGGTTTCTTGTGATATCCCAATCTAATAGTTTCCTTGTTCCTTCATCCCTTATTTTCAAGGGGTCAGATGATCCCTTTGCCTCTTTTTTCAAGAGGTCCTTCTCCTACGTACCCCATTTTAGAGATGAGTTTATGACCCTATCCATATGATGTAGAAGGAATTTTATCTGTTTTAGAATCACATTTCTGGATGGTCTTGGATGAGGACTCATCTTTATAAATCCATGCAAGAATATCTTCATCTTCTTCATATTCCTATTTGGAAACTTCTTTAGATACAAAACTCCCTTTGTATGTAACTTGAGGTTCTGTAGGAGTTATCTGACTCTATTTTGATGATTGTCCATAAGACTTTGGGGAAATGGGAAGAGATGTGAGAGATAAGACCGGTTCCATAGTATACTCTCCCATTCCCATATTTTTGATCTTGACCCCCTTCGCCATGTCTTCCATCCTAGACGTAGAAGCAGTTTCTTTAGGCTGATTTGAAGACTCTCTATTATTGGGCACAAGTTTATCTGCACTTTCCTTCAAAGCATTGCAAGTTGTAGCAACATCTGTTAGGATAGTCACTTCCACTCCATCATAAGGAAATTTTACACATTGGTGGTATGTAGATGGAATGGCTTGCATCTCATGAATCCAAGGTCACCCCAAAAGAATGTTATAAACCAATGGCAAATCTAGGACTTGACATGTGACATCTTTGATTACCGGTCATGTCCTGATGGGGAGCATAATAGTTCCCTTGGATGATCTTTCTTGTTCATCATAAGCCTTTATTGTGATTTTCTTTTTAGGATCAATGGCTTCTTCTGATAGCCCCAATTGTGTCACCAAAGTGTAAGAACATATATTCAACCCAGTACCTCCATCTATCAACATGTGTTTGACTCAACGGTTTTGGATAAGGACTTCTATGTGCAAAGGCTGATTGCGGGGATAGCTCAAGGAGTTATCATCTTTCTCTAAGAAGGAGATATACTACAGGGATGTCAAATGTCCAACCATCATCTAGAATCTATCAAGGTCAAGGTCATCAGGAACATTTGATCCAAGCAGGGCTTTATTTAGAATCATTCTGTGAGCTAGAGATATCCGTAACAACTCAAACATTGAGATCTTAGCATTTGTATGTTGAAGTTGTTGGACTATGCTATAGGAGGTGGGTCTAGTCTCTTTTGGTGCTGATGATTTAGGAGCAGTCCTCTATTTTGAGGCAGATGAGATATTGAAAGACATCTTAGGGGCATTTCATGAGCCTAAGTTTTTTCCTTGTAATTGTGCCCGAGATTGTGATCTAGTCACTTCATTTGCTGATTGGTTAGCCTTATCTTTCTTCACAATTGTGATGACATTACAATGTTTTGATAGTCTAGGCTCAACCATGTTGATGACAGCATTGTTTCCAGAGTAAGCATAATTGACCTTAGCACCCATGTTGGGTTGAGTTGTTGAAACTCCTTGATTGTGCTTCAGAAATGGTTCTGTGAAGGCCGTGTGATCATTATTAGATTTATGATTGTCAATCACTATCTTCCCTTCATCAATTTTGTCTTGAATAAGATGTTTCAAGCATATGTAGTTGTTAGTCTTATGTCCTTTATTTTGGTGGAAGTCACAAAATTCATTCTCTCTCCACCACCTTGGTTTAGGTTCAGGATCAAAAGGCTTAATCTCAAGCAGTGAGATGATTTTGTTTTCCAAGAGAGTTTTCATGGTAGATTCTAAGGACTCTCCAAGAGGAGTAAACTCACATTTTGGTTTTGAAACTCACAGTTGATATTCCTTAGACTTTTTAGGATTAGATGCTTTTGGTTCAGAAGCTTTAAGGGCTTGGGTACCCATAGTAAGATTGAATGCTGGTGCTTTGGGTGGCGCATGGACTTGATCGACCACACCATCTGAGACAATGTTCTTGTTCTTATTCTAGAATTTGACTTTATCCTTGTTATTGGAATTGGAACTTGATTTTGGTTTGTTGTCTTTATTGAATGGTATGTCTCCCTTTTGGACAAGCACATTTTCAATCTTGATAGCATTCTCTACCATCTTCTCAAAAGAAGTGTGGTTTTGCATTTGTAAATGGTAGTTGATCTCAAGAATGAGATTATTGATGAAGATCTCTAGTTTTTTAGTTTCGGGGATCTATCTTGCATAAAGTGAGAATTTCTTCCTCCAACATTTGCAAAATGTTAGGAAGGGTTCTCCTGACTTTTGCTTGAGGTTGAAAATGTCTATCATCCTGATAGGATGCTGGATATTGTAAGAATAATGTTGATAGAATAGTTTGATGGGTTCCTCAAAAAATTTGATAGTAGGAGGAAGTTTATAAAACCAATGGATGGATGCTCCTCCCAGAGATTGAAGGAATAGATGCATCAGATATGTAGGCTCATGAATAAATTCTATTGATTGAGTATAGAATTCCCTGACATGATATTCTGGATCAGAATTACCGTCATATTTGTCATACTTGGGAATTTCAACTCTTTTAGGGAATGGAGGCATATACAAGTTCTTGTCAAAAGGAAATGGGCATAAATCCTCCATGGAGAATTCTTTAGGTTCTTTTCCCTTTTCTAATTGATTTAGTTTGACTTGCATAGCATGCATTTGCTTCATCATGGCTGTTATAGGAGTTTCCACTTCCAGTGTGATGATGTTCTCAGCATTGAAGTTGTGTGGAAGTCTAGCTTCTTGTTGTGCCTGTTGCAAGAAATATGCTTCTCTTTCTTCTTGCAAGAAATGTTGCATCATTCTTCAAAAGTGTTCATCTCCACAGAATTGTTCAATTTTTTAAGGAGTTGGTTCCGGATTTTCAGAATGATGAGATTGGTTTCCTTGAAGTTTTTGGTCTCCTCCTCCTTGAGACATTATTGGAGTTGGTTGGTCACTTCCGTGATTTGACGAAGGAGGTATAATAACTGATTTCAATTGTAGATTGCCAAGACCGTCATCTTCATAAAGACCTAAATTGTAGAGTTGTTTGAAGCTTGGACCTACATAAGTAGACAAAGGTAAGATCTGAGGACCTCCAGAGATTTTGGGAGGAGGGGTTATATAACTAGCCTTTGATCGCAAGTTGTCAAGACTGTCTTCTTCATAAGATTTGTATCGTATAAATGAATGATGTTCTAAACTACATAAGAAGATAAAGGTGAGAACTTGGATTCTTCTTTGGATTTTCTCTATGTGGAAGCCCTCATTTCCATCATTAACTTCAGGTGAAGCATGAGAGTAAGATGAAGACTAGTGATGAATGATCTAATTCAAGAGAAATCGAATGTCTCAACCTTGTCAAGATTGATTTGGTATGCTGAATAGAAAATAGATCAGATGTAAATTAAGGATATTATGTCCTAGTAGTATGGGTAGATGTCCAAATAGTGGCAGACACAAGCTCACAACACCTAGCCATTTAAAGAGAAGCTAAATTGGAGATGATGGTTGACAAGGTTTTGACACCAAATTAGAAAAGAAGCAAATTGATAAATTAGAGGACTAAATCAGACATAAGAGACCACCTTTATCAAGTGAATGGATTCTATTTATGCTTTGTTCCTCACATAGTAAACCTTTTCTTGATAGACTCTGATATTCTGTTAAAAAATTGGATTCCTGACAACTTTAGAGTTTTCTAGAAATTTTTGACAAAAATCTGAAAGGAGTTTTTCTAGACTCGTACGAGTCTGGGTAACCTATCAAATGAGTTTTATAGATTTCATACGAGTTTTTCTCTCAGATTGACATTTTTTGGGATTTGACTGACAAGACTCATACGATTTTGTGTAGCTTCTTGTATGAGTTTTTGGGGGTAACAAAATGAGTTTTCAAAAAATGCATACGATTTTTTACCTGGTTGGATGAGTTTTGACACCAAAAAGGAAATTTTGCAATTTTTTGAGATTTTGAAGATTTTAGTTTTAGATTTGTTTGCAAATTTTCTGTCTAGATTACTCAAGATTAGTGTATAACAAGCACGTAGAATAGCAAGCAAGGGAATTCAAGCATGTCTAAAAATAATGAGCAAGATACAAATAAATCTTGCACATAAATAATCAAGTGACTAATTGCTCTAACCCTAGAAGTGTTATATGTGTATGTTCTCAAAAGTTTCAGCAATAAAACACATAACCCTAGAAAATGAAAATTTTGGCCTCACTAGGGTTTTTAGTAATGGTCTGACTTTGCAACTTTCATGATCTCAAGAGGGTGAACTCTAATCTAGGCACATCAAGGTTTTGACACAGTCCAAGAATTTAATCAATCGGGATCTGCTAAGGAAATCTGACAGCCTAACAATAGATCACACCCATGAAGATTTCCTCCATAGGGACATTTGTATAGTGGTTAATGTGTGTGTGAAAATTGTACCTAATCTGTAGACACAACACTTTAGTAAACCATTAGAGGTTAGCTATAATCAAAATCATGCAAAATTGAAATCTAATCTAACCAAGCAATCTACTGCCTTCTAATAGGTGGGAGATTGATGTTCTCAGATTGTAATCGAGATCAGTGACCTAGACGACACCTAAATGAAGGATTTGAATGCAAAACTAATATGAAATATGAATGCAATTAATCTATTTATTTTTTTTAGATATTTTCTATGCAATGATATGAAAACTTGATATGAATCTATGATATGTAAAAACTGATATGCTATGATATGCTAAATGATCTAACAATGATATGAAAATGAATCTAAATGAATGTAAAAAAAAAAAAATTTATCTCACAATAGCCTTGATTCGCAATAAGCTTTGATTCTCCAAATTCTAATTCTCCAAAATAGTTGTGCAATTCGTAGATGACTTTGGCAAAGTAAGCTTGCAAAATTATGAGATTCTGTGGATTTGAGAGATGAATTATGAAGAGCTGAGCCTTGTTTTTATAGAAATCCAGGGCTTTGGAGGTGCATGGGAAAAAAAAGCCATAAATCACTCAAATAACTCAGGTTGATTTTTGAGTTATTTTTAAATAAAGAATAATTTAACTCACAAAAACATGCAAAAGCAGAGTTTAACTCAAAATAGAGTTTAGCTTTAATTGATAATTGATAGTTGTCTGCTTTTATGATTGTGCATGTTTTATTTATGAATTAATTTAATAATAAAGTGATTTATTTCCAACTTAACTGATTTTAAAATTAAAACAATTGATTTATGGGTTAATCAATTATTAAAATTAAACTTTTATTCAAAAATAATATCATTAAATATGACAACTTGCTTTAATTAATTAAATAAGAATTTAATCAATTAATGATAGGAATTTTGATTTATTGTCAAATTTAAATAATAATATTTAGGAATTAATAGAATTAAATTCAATTAAATAATTAAGTGGCAGAATTAAATCTAATTAATTAAATATGCAAAATATTCAATTAATCAAATTTTAGGATAAATTAGATTTATTGCCAAATAATCATTAAATCAAAGATAATTATGATGATTAGGAATATTACTAGGAATATTCCCCGATGCAGAATTTAGAATAATCAATTATGATTCGATGATGTTCAGATGTGCCTTTGGTTAGGACTTCGATGTCGATTTCATTCGATATGTTGATATAGGAGGTTAATGAATCTATAGCCCATTTTGGGGGTATTACATTTTGCCCCTCTTTGAATTGTTGTGTGAAGCGCAGTGGTTCAAAGACAGTCTGTGTATGATAAAGATATGAAACTGATTCGAAATTGATAATTGATATGAGACAGAAGCTGATTGAAATATTTGATATGAAGATGATAGGTCCTTAATGACCAAAGATAAAGTTCACTATAGCAGTGATGAACCGATGATTGTGAAAAAGAGTGTCAAAATGCCTGATTCCAAACCTTATGATTGCAAAGAAGTGAGTGACCGGTTCTAGACTCGATTGTCTTAGCAGAACTAGCAGGTATCACATCTGAACCCTTCAGTTGCCGAAGAACCAAGGAAAGAACACTATGATCTGATGGTTGCAAAAATTGATACAGTTTACAAGATTAGGAGAATACCAGATTGATATGGATCTTGATGAATCTGATATGCCCCAAGTGATGATAGATTTGCCCCGAGCGAAGAGATCTTTTTTGATGAATCAGTAACTAGACATGATTGTTTGTCTTGATCACTAATGAAAGATATTGATAGAATTTGATTTTAGCAAAGATATGATTTCAAATTTGATTACAGACTTTGAATGGTGTGTAATACCATGCCCCCTTCGGGATAAAAATTGAAATCTGACAAGAAAAGTCAGCGTTGAATTGTGTAGAAGCATGTTAATTGATTTGAGAAGTGGTTATACATGTCCGAGAATGCGTTCTACATCGTTTAGAGGTCCTGGAGACCATGTTTGATGAGGTTTGACCATGAGTTGACCATGGTTGACCAAGTTGAAATTTTGATAGTTTGATGTAAGATAATCAGTTAAGTTTTAAAAATGGATTTTTACTATGATTGAAGGTTGATTATGCAAGTAGTTAATAATATAAACAACCTCAGATTTTGATTTTGATCCCAAAAAAGGATTCTACTTGTTTTTTCATTGGAGGAACCTTCATGTGAGATTTGGCTCTTGTTAGATTTGAAGATGCGATTTGAAGAATCGTTTAAGCTTTGAAGTTCGTTTAATCATTGTGAGATCATGCCACATGCAAAAATGCAAAGAGACATGCAGTATGAAATGAAACCTAAGACCTAGGACCTAGTCACTGATCATGTGTCAATTTGTTATCATCATTGAACTTGTAGGTAATTGGATAAATCAATACAATGCCCACTAGCTATGAAACCATAGACATATGAATATTAATTTGTATGCACAAGAATCAATACAACACCCACTGGTCAACAACCATGGATATATGAATATTGATTTTATTTTTGGAATGTCGGATTAGATATAAGCACCAAGGCATAAATGTTAGGATGACCTGAATATCATGTCCATTTTGATATAGCAATTTGCATTTAACATACACAACAAATAGTTAAGAGATCATTCTAAATCCAATGTGAATTACCCGTAGTGACCCTTTATCATTCACATCCTTAGGCAAGATCGTGTTTCACAGTAGGAGAAAGAACTCACTCCAAAAGACAATAGTTAGATCAAACTTCCTTGAATTTTTTGGGTATCAATGGTCAAGGTATGCATAGCCATCCAATTTGAGATAGAGGCTCTTACAGTCAGACACCATTTCAATCCAAAATTTCCAAAGTTGTTAGATTTTCACATACAAGTAGAAGACAAAGAAAAGATTATGCCCCTAGTCATCACCCTCTAAATCCTGTAAAGGACATCATCGAAGAGCTCGAAGGGACACAATATGCAAAAATCTCAATGTGGATCAGTAAGCATAAAAGGAGATAAGAGCATAAAAAGCACAAATTGTTTTCAGTTTGTGTTTGATGTTGTTGTAGATGCAAAATCTTTTCTGGAGACGAGACAGACTTGACTGATTCAAATGAAGCTTCAAAGGACTCTGACTGGATATGATACATCTAAGATACATTGGAGGCAATAGGATATGAAATTGATTGCCCCCAAGTGTTAAGCATTGATAGGATATAGATGCTTGAGCTGATTGGTGTATAGACTGACTTATTGAAAACTGGAAATGCAGAAACAAATCGGGAGATATGTATAAACTAAAGCAAAACTGAAAGCTGGGAAAGACCAAGATTGTGCTGATAGATGGAGCATTTTGAAACAAGTGGCACCTGTTTGCCAGGTTTTCACCATCTTGGTAGAGATTCTATTTTTGCTACCAAGGCACTTGTTTCCAGGTTTTCACCAAGGCACTTTTTCTTTTTCTCATTTTTTTTTTCATTTTTTTTAATTTTTTTTGTACTTTTGATATTTTTTTATTTTTTTGTGAATCATCAAGGCGCCTATTGCTAGGTTTTCACCAAGATGTTCATTTTTTTAGGACTTTTTCCAATTTTTAAGATTTTTTTCAGGACATTTTACCATACACTAAATGCCTTAGGCATAGAATTTCTTCAGATGGAGAACATTGATTGGTTCTCAGAGCTATTCTCCTTCAATAGTTGAGAGTTGATAGGCACCAAAGCCAAAAGTAGTAGTGATTACAAAGGGACCCAGCCAGTTGGGTTCAAACTTCCCCTTGCGCTCTCTATGTGATTGATTTTTAGGATTCTCTCTCAAGATTAGATCGCCAACTTGAAATTCTCTGTGTTTGACTTTCTTGTTGTAGCCTCTAGACATTCTCTTCTGATATACTCTGAGATGATCATACGCTGCTTGTCTATGCTCATCTAGTAGTTCAAGTTCTTGCAACCTAGACACTCTATAGTCATCATCAATTACTAGACCATGCATTCTAATTCTTAGTGATGGGATTTCAACCTCAATAGGTAGTACCACTTCAGACCCATAAACTAAAGCAAATGGTGTAGCCCCAGTAGGTGTTCTAATACTTGTTCTGATACTGGTTCTGATACTTATTCTGATACTGGTTCTAATACTGGTTCTGATACTGGTTCTGATACTGGTTCTGATACTAGTTCTGATACTGGTTCTGATACTAGTTCTGATACTTGTTCTGATACTGGTTTTGATACTGGTTCTGATACTTGTTCTAACACTTGTTCTGATACTGGTTCTAATACTGGTTTTGATACTAGTTCTGATACTTGTTCTGATACTTGGTATACTTGATAGCATCTTTTTCCATTGCAAACTCCCAAGAAAGATCATATCATGCAGTCCCAATGTCTAGCAAGGTGGAGAACAAGAGGGATTAGCAAGTTGGTGGATGAGATGGAAGACAAGAGAATGAAGGAGAATGAAGGGAAGAAATCCTCAAGGGAAAACTCCTCAAGAATACTCAAGCTAGGGAAAAAATTTCATATAAAGCGCATTTGGACAAGAAATGAAAGGCCAGCGTAATGCTAAAGAAGGATAGGATGTAGTCCAAAGGAGTAGACATGTCAAGAGGCTTCATAGCATCATGTTTTACTCTTTATTTCTTTTTTATTAGATCAAGACCAAAGGGGAAAAGGATAGCGAAAGACTAGAATGAATGGAGGAAAATAAATATGAAGGCTAAAAAGCAAGGGAATGAAAGCAAGATCACTGTAAAATAGCTCACAAGATAGCTAAATGTTCATGTATAGATCAACATTGTCAAGATCAAAGAGAGAAGATGGAATGGATGAAATATGTAGAAGAACTACGCATGATGCCTGATTGTCAGATTTTCATCATGGTACTTATCCAAGGTGCCACAAGGGAGTGGTTTTCACCATAGGATGAATTTATTTCTCTTTACTTTTGCTACCAAGGCACCTGTTTCCAGGTTTTCACCAAGGCACATTTTCAAAAAAAATTTCATTTCTCTTTTTTTTTTTTTTTTAGAAGAAGGCAAGCTTTTTAGATAGTGCTCCTTGAAAGGATAAACCATGATATGCCAAGGATTCAAAATGATACGCTCAAAGATGCTGATAGGGAAAGAGAGATGGAAGAGAAAAATGGACGATAAGGTTTTATGTGAAGCGAGTGAGGTTGGAAGATAGGAGGAATAGGTAAATGAGGAAAAAGGATAGAAGGTAGAAGGATAATGAATGGAAGGATTGTGAAAGGGTAGATGGAAAGGAAGGCAAGATCACCATCAACACACACCTTGAAGGGTGGCGAGAGGATGGAGGAAATGTGAATGAAGGAATACGTGAAGGAATATGGTGAATGGATAGCAGAGGTTGCGGTTTAGGTGCATGGAATGGAAGAATGCTTTTGGAAGAAGATGAAGTGGAAGTCTTTGGAAGCTTGAATGTCAACTTAACTTTTTGTTCAACACCAAACTCTTTCAAGAGAGACTTTGGAATCCATATAGTTGTAGGCTTTTTATTTCCTTTTGATGATCTAGAGATAATATCTTTAATGATGGATTTTGGAACCCATACTTGTCTTGTAGTTTTTTTCTTAGATATCTCTTTTGACTTTATGTTTCCATGTCTATTAGAGGAGAAATGGTGATCTTTTTTTGATGGATTCTTGTATTGCTTCTTTTTCTTGTATTGAAAATTCAAGTTACTTTCAAAAGACTTGGGACTTGTGGAAGAAGAAGGAGGATATGACTAGTTTAGATGGGTGGGTGGATGAAAAGGAGTCAAGGGTATGCATCTATGTTGATCTTGAGGAAAGATGGGAGATGGAGGGACGTAAGGACCCAAGATGGATGGTGAATTAGAAGAGTTAGGAGAGGAAAGTGAAGGGACATAAGGACCCAACATGGAAGGAAGACGTGAAGCCCTTAGTAGTGGTGGAGGAGGTCCAAGGATGGACATGGAAGATGCAAAAGGATAATCAATAAGTTCATCAGCATCTATATGACAACCAAGGATATCAGCATCTTTAGAGTGAGCATTAGAATTTTCAATAGAATTATGGACATCTTGAATATGAGCACCTTCTTTGATAGGATTGTTCAAAGCTTGCAAAGACTTAGGAAGAGTAGAAAGTGGAAGTGAACATGGAGTGGTAGAATAAGAAGATGGAAGACTTTTATCTTGACAAGGATCTTTGGATAGCATAAGCGCATACTTTTTCTCTTGATTTTCAATAGGCTTAACATTGGAAGTAACAACACCATTTTTACTAACCTTAATGGAAGTATCATCTTTGGAAAACACTAGTGTAGTAAGGTAATTTTGATTGTCAATAAGCTCAACAATGTAAGTAGTAGCTTGATCTTGCTTAAGACATGATGGAATGCATGAAAAAGGGGGTGTAGGATCAAAAGAACCCTGAAGCAGATAAGAGACATCATGAAAAAGATTGGATGACACGGAGGTTTCTTGATCTTGATCTTTCTTAATGTTCTTTTCTTCATCATTTTTAGAGTCCTCTTGACATGGAGCCACTTCTAAGGACAAGGAAGCATGTTGGGATTGTATGGATGACTTTGGAAGAGATGGTGGGGGACTAGCTGAAGTAGGGATTATAGCATATAAAGGCTTAGGCTCTTTAGGTTTATCATTATTGAAAATATTTGTAGCCAAGTGAAGGTTAGCTTGAGTTTCTTTAAAAGGTAGCCCTGGAGGATAACTATAGGGAACCGCATGAAAAGTATCAGGGCTTGTGTTGGATGAAGGTTCTGTGAAAGATTTGAAAGACTTGGAAGCTTTAGGAAATGTATGGGTATTGGAGGAAGAAGGGGATGGAAGGGAACCATCACAAGACAAAGGTCCAACATTAACATGATCTTGCTTGAGAGTGTAATCTTTATTTTCAGCCTGAGATTTCTTGGAGGAGAGATCCTTATAGTATTGACATTTCAAATCAGCGCAGTACATTTTATATTCCTCAATAGAAGTAGATGTATCATCTAGATATTGTCCACAAAAGTCATCAAAATCTCTTTCAAAATCAGAATCATATGGATCACCATCACGATCTATCCAATGTCACAGCCCATTTTTAGTAAGTAGGAACACACGACAAGGAGGACTCTTAGGAACAGAGGTGTCATATGTATCATAACATTATCTGTCGTCATAGTCATCATAGTCTCCAAAGCTGGATGTGTCACTCTCCATGGAAGAGGTATCATAAGGGTTATCACATTGCTCAAATTTTTTCCGGAGGCATGGTGACATGTACAAGTCTTTATCAAATGGAAAAGGGCATAGAGCTTCCATGGAGAATTCTTTAGGTTCCTTTTCTTTCTCAAGTTTGTTAATCTTGACTTGCATAGCGTGCATCTGTTTCATCATGGCCCTCATCAGAGTTTCTTCCTCATGTGTATTGATTCTTTGAGACATGTGTACTGATTCTCAATAGCTACTGCTCTATCCTTGACATAGTGATTTGTTTGATAGATTCTGGAATTAGGTTGAAAAAAGCTAAGTATCTGGCAATTCTGACAATTTTCTGACAACTTTTCAAAATTTTCCCAAATGACTTTCTGCAGACTCATACAATAGTGGGTATGCAATGAAATGACAGTTGAAAAACTCATACGACAGTTGCAAGTAGGATTTTGACTCTTTGAATTTAACTGGCAGAAAGACTCATACGACACTGGGTTATTTACCATATGACAGTTGGGCAGTAATGAAACGACACTTTGAGAAAACTTGTATGACTTTCTGACCTCCTGAGATGACTTTTGACTCCAGAAAAGAATTTACTTCAGATTTTGCAAATTTTGAGTTTTCAGATTCGGATTGTTTGCAAATTTCAATGTCCAGATTTGAGGATTGTAATAGATTTGTCTGTTTTCAATAACTAGATAGATAAACAAGCATGCAAAATAGCAAGCAAGTGATTTCAAGCATGTCTGAAAACAATGAACAAGGGCAAAAGCAACCTTGCACATGAACAATCAAGTGACTTATTCATTCTAATCCTCAGAAGCGCTAATTGTGTATGTTCCAAAAATGTTTTGCAATAATGCACATATACCCTATAAAATGAAAATTTGGCCTTGCTATGGTTTTTAGTAATGGTTTGACTCTGCAACTTTTATGATCCAAAGGGGTGAACTCCAATCCTGGTGCACCAGGGTTTTGACACAATCTGAGAACTTAATCTTTAGGAGCTACTAGGGAGATCTGACAACCTAACAATGAACCATACCTATGGAGATTTCTTCCACAAGGACATTTATATAGCAGCTGTCACTACCGCGGTGAAAATGGCTATTACCGCTTGAGGTTCCATCAACGCAGTTTTCCCTGTGAAGGGATTGTCTGCTACGGTTAACCCTCTCTAAAGGTGACTCACAATAGTATACCACAAGGGAACTTGGCTCCAGATCCAAGGCTTTGATGCCTCTTCACTTTTAACCTAAACAAAGTAAGCAAATTAATCTGACACGCTAAGACAAAGTTTGTCTCACCAAGGTCTATGATATCAACCCCACGTGATCTATCAACCTCTCCAGAGAGAGAATGTATCAATCAATAAGGGAAGATGCACAAACCAAGTAGAACATGAGATGCACTAAGTATCCTCCCCACCTACAAGGGATCCCTTGTTGAGAAGGGTTTCGCTAGGAACCCACTCTCTCAAGATCCACAAATAGTGTTCATGGGGCCTAATTACTATGTGAGTATAGATATATTCCAGAAAGAAAATTTATCCAAAAGTATTCAAAAGCACAAGGTGGTACACTTAATGCTTAAAAAAAATATGAGGTGAGTCCACAAAGTGGAGCACTTAACCCCTCACACAAGCTAGAAATGAGTCCACAACTTAGAAAACAAGTGAGTTCCAAAAAGCACAAAAGGGTTGCATGGTGGAACACTTAATGCTTCTTTCCTGTAGACCCCTCCCCTTTAATGTGGCGCTGATATTGCAACCATGGGGTGAAAATGAGGGGCCGGTAGATTTAGCGAGTCCAATAACCCAAGATAGCAATCTAGATCAATCACAAGTAATCTAAGACTGCCAATAAATACCTAAGGTGTCACAACCTGGTATTCAATTATGCTAATTCATAGAAAAAGCATGCAAAGAAACACTCAAGCTAAACACATGAGAGATTTATTTTAAGGCCAAATTGAAATGTTATTAGATGAAGGAGAATACCTGGGATCTTTGCAATGTGCTTAGTATATTTTACCTAATTTTTAGCAATTCTTGTTGAACTTTTCCATGCAAGCAAGTGACGAACTCTCCAACAAGCAAACAAGCAAACAAGATATGTAAAATATATTCAACTTATGAAAACCATAGGGTTAGCTCTAAAAATCAATTATTATTAGCAATAATAACCAGCAATTAACCCAAATGACAACTCATATCATTCATTGAACCATGTAAAAAAAATAAGTGCATACCCATCACAAAACTTTATTTTTTTTGTTGGATTTGACCTAGTCAACAAGATCTAATTTTTTTGATATGATTTTGGCCACAAAAATAGAAATTCAAAATAGAGACCCCTACTAAAAAAACAAAGATTTTTCCAAAAATGTAAAAATTTTAGAAAAATCTCTTCATTTGTGCCCTAGAGACCCATTTTATCAAAACAGACCAGTTTTTGTAAATTGACTATTTGAGCTATTATATTGTGTCCAAATTTAAAACACAAAGAATGGACCCCTATAGAATTTAAAAATATTTCCAAAAATATAAAAATTTCTAAAAAATATGCTGATTTGCGTCAAATATTAATTTTTTTGGAATTTCAAGAAAAAATTATTAAAAATTCAAAACATCTCAGAAAATTCTAAATTTTTTACTGTAGCTTCTCTAATATATGTCCAACTTGCAAAAAAAAATTTAGAGCAAAAATCCAAGCCGTTTGAGAGATAAAATTAAATCTTTAAAACTTTAGGGCTTTAGCTCCAAAAAAAATCAAAACCAGCATGTAAAGGTGGGTTGCCCCACGGTGGGCACCAGAAATGTGTGTGTGAAAATTGTACCTGATCTATAGACAACACTTCAGTAAAATATTAGAGGTTAGCTATAATCAAAATCGTGCAAAATTGAAATCTAATCTAACCAAGCGATCTACTGCCTTCTAATAGGTGCGAGATTGATGTTCTCAGATTGTAATCAAGATCAGTGACCTAGACGACACCTAAATGAAGGATTTGAATAAAAAACTGATATGAAATATGAATGCAATTAATCTTTCTTTTTTTATAGTTATTTTCTATGCAATGATATGAAAACTTGATATGAATCTATGATATGTAAAAACTAATATGCTATGATATGCTAAATGATCTAACAATGATATGAAAATGAATCTAAATGAATGTAAAAAAAAACCAAATTGATCTCACAATAGCCTTGATTTGCAATAAGCTTTGATTCTCCAAATTCTAATTCTCCAAAATAGTTGTGCAATTCGTAGACGACTTTGGCAAAGTAAGCTTGCAAAATTATGAGATTCTGTGGATTTGAGAGATGAATTATGAAGAGTTGAGCCTTGTTTTTATAGAAATCCAGGGCTTTGGAGGTGCATGGGAAAAAAAAGTCATAAATCACTCAAATAACTCAGGTTGATTTTTGAGTTATTTTTAAATAAAGAATAATTTAACTCACAAAAACATGCAAAAGCAGAGTTTAACTCAAAATAGAGTTTAGCTTTAATTGATAATTGATAGTTGTCTACTTTTATGATTGTGCATGTTTTATTTATGAATTAATTTAATAATAAAGTGATTTATTTCCAACTTAACTGATTTTAAAATTAAAACAATTGATTTATGGGTTAATCAATTATTAAAATCAAACTTTTATTCAAAAATAATATCATTAAATATGACAACTTGCTTTAATTAATTAAATGAGAATTTAATCAATTAATGATAGGAATTTTGATTTATTGTCAAATTTAAATAATAATATTTAAGAATAAATAGAATTAAATTCAATTAAATAATTAAGTGGCAGAATTAAATCTAATTAATTAAATATGCAAAATATTCAATTAATCAAATTTTAGGATAAATTAGATTTATTGCCAAATAATCATTAAATCAAAGATAATTATGATGATTAGGAATATTACTAGGAATATTCTCTGATGCAGAATTTAGAATAATCAATTATGATTCGATGATGTTCAGATGTGCCTTTGGTTAGGACTTCGATGTCGATTTCATTCGATATGTTGATATAGGAGGTTAATGAATCTATAGCCCATTTTTGGGGTATTACAGTTGGTGCTACCACGACAAAAATGGCTATTACCGCTTGAGGTTCCGTCCATGTGGTTGACCCAATTAAGGTAATGTCCACTATGGTTAACCCTTGCTAAAGGTGACTCACAAAGAATACCACATGGAGACTTGGTCCAGATTCAAGGGTCTGAGTTTCTAATATTATCCAAAAAGGAAGTAGAGCATAATCCTCTAGCCTTTTCACTTTTACCACAAGAAAAGCAGATAGATAAATCTAACAAGCTAAGACCAAAATTATCTCACCAAGATTTGTGATGTCGACAACTTGTGTCTATCGCCCTCTCTGGAGAGAGAATGTATCGATCAAAAATGTTAGAACCAAATCTAGTAGAACCATGAAATAATCACAATAACCTCCCTACCTACAAGGGGATCCTTCATCAAGAAGAGCTTCGCATGTGTGAACAAGCGAATGAATCTCACTCTCTCAAGATCATCTGCAAATAGTGTTCATAGGGCCTATTTACTATGTGTAATAGATATGCAAAAAGCAAATCTATGTCCATTTTTATAGCCCAAATGAAATATGTGATATGAAAGCAAGAAAATTCATGCAAGCTTGACACATGAGATGTTCGTTGTTATATCCAAATTGAAGTGTTATCAGATCTCAACAGAATGAATTCCTCGCAATGCATAGTAGATTTTTACCTGATTTTTAGCAATTTTTGTTGAACATTTCCCACAATCAGAGATAGAAAATAACGGTCAGAAATAGCAGATAATAGAGATCAGGGTTAGCTCTTAGTAAAATCATAAATTAAAATCTTGTTGTTTGTCTATGAAACTGAAACGAGTTTCTAAAACTGGTGTAAAAACTTGTACGAGTTTCTATACTATCCCGTGTGAGTTTCCAAGCACGAAATGATAATGGGTCTGAGACCAGATGAGTTTTCATTAACCAAATGAATTATCGCATATAGTCAGTGCGAGTTTCTAGAAACTCATTTCTCGTATGAGAACTAGTATAAACTAATACGAGTTTCTAAAAACTCATACAAAAACTGTACTGATAGAATTTAAAAATTGAAATTTTAAAGAAAATTTTGAGAAAATGAGGAATTTGATAAAATGGAAACCCATTTCGGGGCCCGCAGTGGGCTCCAGAAATATGTGTGAATTTTGTATCTATCTATGACACAACACTTCAGTAAAACATTAGAGGTTAGCAAATCTGAAATCTGCAATAAAATTGAATCTAAGCTAACCAGGCGATTTATTGCCTTCTAGTAGGTATGAGTATCAATTCTCAGAAAATAACTAAGATCAGTGACAATGCAATACCTAAACAAAGTATTTTATGATCTATGAATGTATGAAATTGAATGTAATTTAATCTATATTTTTTATATTTTCCATGCAATTATGATATAAAAACTGATATGACTCTATGCTAGAATGAATTGAAATGATATGAAAATAGTAATCTAATAATGAAATCTATGATAGCAATGAGTGATCAAAACCAAATTCTCACAATAGCCTTGGATGCAAAAAGCTTTAATTCTCTAATTTGCTAGAGTAATTGTGCAAATTCTGTGATGTTTTATTGTGAAGGATTGAGCCTGATTATATAGAAATCCAAGGCTTTGGAGTGCATGAATAAAAGCCATAAATCACTCTTGATGAACTCAAGTTGATTTTTGAGTTATCAAAGAATTAGAATAAGTTAACTCACAAAATCATGCAACAACAATTTTTTAACTTAAAATCAAAAGTTTAGATCAGCTTTGAACTCAAAATAAATGTTGAGTTTCCAAAAGATAACAAATTGAATTGATTTTCTGATTTAAAGTTTAACTGCTCTTTGAATGTGCATAGATAAATATGAATTAATTAAATAAATAAAGTGATTTGTCCTCAACTTAACTGATTTGAATTAAAACAATTGATTTATTGGTTGATCAATTATTTAATCAAACTTTATTCCAATTAAATCATTAATTTTGACAACTTTGATTTTAAATCAATTAAATAAATATTAATCATTTGTAGGAGCATTTTGATTTATTGTCAAAATTAAATAATATTAATTAGGAATAAATATAATTAATTTTAATTAAATAATTAAGTGGCAGAATTAAATCTAATTAATTAAATATTCATCATATTTAATTAATCAAACCTAGGATAAATATGATTTATCACCAAATAATATTTAATTAAAGATAATTAGATAAATTAGGAATGTTCAAGGAATATTCCCTGGTGCAAAATTAAGATAATCAATTAGGTTTTTGATAAACTGATGTGCAGATGTGCCTTAGGTTAGGACTTTGATGTCAATTTCATTTGATTTGTAGATGTAGGAGGTTAATGAACTTATAGCCCACTTTTGGGGTATTACAATAAGTACTTGACATATATCACAAATGTTGCTAATTAAGGTTGGCGGCATGATTACGCCTATCCTGAAAAAAGACTATCAAATCATTATGCTTTCAAATCAATTACCTATCGACATATCCCTTGCGAGGGAGAGAAGCCAAAAACATAAAGAACATGCACATAAACATGGCAGCTGAAAAACTTAAATGGAATACGCCAAGAAGTACCAAATGATGAATGCTCAATTGTTGTAATGGAAAAGCATCAGAACCGTCCGTTTCTAGAACTTGATTTTCTAGTCTAAATAATTTTTCTATAGTCGTAATGATTTTTCTAGAACTTGATTTTCTAGTCTTAATGATTTTTCTATAGTACTAATGATTTTTCTATAGTCTTAATGATTTTTCTTTCATCCTAGTGTTTTTTGCTCTTGATAAATTATGCCTTGAATCTGAATTTTTGTTCACTATTTTATTTCAGCTTGATATTTCATTCATTTTTCATATACACAAAGACTACACATGTTGATAAAAAAATGATCAATTTGATTAAGGTTAACTATTCATGATTGTAAATAGTCAATATTTCTGATGGTACTCCTTGGTGTATTCCATTTTAAAATAATCATGTTTCTATGGCTATGATAAATGTCCCTTTGTGTTAAAAAAATTAGAGTTGAAAAAATGGTTGCAAACAAATCATCCTTCTTCCACCAACATTCTAGTCAATGAACAAGTAACTAGTCATTCCATTCCAGAAAGACCATGTCTGACAATATCAACCCAGAACAAAATAAGGAGTATGCATAATTTAGTGATTGTATCTTCCATTAGAGCCACTTCATATGCATAGGTGATGAACATGCATATTTTCCTCAGCACTATTGGGAGCTTCTATGATCAAATATGCATGTTTTTCACCTATGCATATACCTTCTATGATCAACTCTTATATGCATAGGTGATGAACATTAAGATTGGCCTAAGAAATACTGTGAGATCTCCTTCCAACACATGAACTATTGTAAAAATCATCACAAGTCCATTTGTTGGAGGCAATCTCATAGTACACATGTTTGGAGGTCTGAAGGAAACAAGAGAATTTGAAGAGTCACGAGTCTTAAGATTGTGGTATATTTTGGCAAATGAAGAGTGGAAAGACAATCATATTCCTAAGATCATAGATGGACACAATGTTGTAGACTTTATTGATCCAGATATCTTGCAGAGAGAGACTTGAAGAATTGGAGAGGGAAGAAGGGCTTTGGATGGTAGCTGAGGGTGATGAGGATGATGAGATGGGGGAAGTGGAGTTGAATCCTAATGAAAAGGAAGCTCTGGCTGCAATATGGACATGTACTTTGCTTTGAGCATTGTTCTTTATGTTGCGGGCCCTCAAATATAGGATGTAAATCATTTTAATGAAATATCTTTCAAAAGATGAAAAAGGAATGTATTGTTTTATAATTTATTCTACTATAATATTTAGTGCTTTGTACTTTGATCTTTCCTGCCACACGTGTACTATTGTGAATATCATCACAAGTCCATTTGTTGGAGGAAATCTCATAGTACACATGTCTAGATGTCTGCATGTTTTTCACCTATTCAAATACCAAATGATGAATGCTCAATTGTTGTAATGGAAAAGCATTAGAACCATCCATATACACAATGTTGCAGACTTTATTGATCTAGATATCTTGCAGAGGCTTGAAGAACTGGAGAGGGAAGAAGGCCTTAGGATGGCAGCTAAGGGTGACAAGGATGATGAGATGGGGGAAGGATAAATGTAGATGTCACAATAGCTGAGAAACATAAATGTAGGCATCATAGTCACAATTTTTTGGAGACAATATAATTGAGTTGTATATCCAGTCGATGCAAAGCAACTACTACTCCTCTAGTTCCAAAGGAGTAGTGGTTTCTTTGCATCATCTGGGTATACCACTTAATTATGTTGTCTCTAAAAACTTGTGACCATGATGCCTACATTTATGTTTCTCATATGTTGTGTCCCAGGACCCCTTATGACCCTTTACGACCCTTTATGACCCCTAAGAATACATATTTTAGAGGTCTTAAAATGTCATAAAGGGTCATAAGAGGCTCCTAGAAGGGGCCAGATGAGCTTCCACCTTCGCGTGGTTGGCCCTATTAAGTAGAGAATGTTAAACTATTCTTGAAACAAAGAGAAGCCCAATAATTTAAGGTCTCAGTCCATGGAGATGGTGAAAAATGATGGGAATCAATGATGGAGCATTTTTAGATACTGAGAAGACGTATATGCAGTGGACACCAGAAGGGATTTTTGTGGAGATTTGCTAGATGTGGAAATTTTATAGATAGGGTTTCCAGATTGAGTACTAGTGTAGAGATGATGATTCAGTACTACATTTATAAAACCTTCACAAATATCCCTTTTTTGGCCTCCACTCATACCTCTTCTCAAAATCTAGAAACTTTGGATACTATTTCTCATCCATGCCTGAAATGTGCTAGTGATCTTATAAAATTATTTTTACAAGATTGGGATCAATTATGAGAAGGTAAACAACAAGATAATTTTATTGTTTCTTTCATTTCTTTTATATTCATATTTTCTACCTTCTCTTATATTGGATACTGTGTAGTATACATAAAGGCGAGGCAGTGATTATTCTCAATGATTGAAAGGTACAAGTTTTCTAGCCCTTACCCAGTAGCTAGGACTAAAGATAATAGAGCTCAAGAGACCATCATAGTTCATCTCCATCTTTGATCCATATGCTGAAAAAATATTTCACATTTCGTTAGCTCATCAAATGCGGTGATTTGAAAGAATTTAATGGTTGATATTTTCATGTATAACATATATTATTTATATTTGATGGTGAATGAATTTATCTACTTCGTACACTTGTAGACATCAAGCACAATGATAAAGAAGCATCTCCTCTCATGGCCTACATTTGAATGAATTTATCTACTTCGTGCACTTGTAGACATCAAGCACAGCCATAAAGAAGCATCCCCTCCCTTGGCTTGACTAATGTAGGTGATGCAGGAGCATCCTAGGTGTAAGAGCAATCTTGCATCAACCAAAAATATTTTTGTTTTCTTTTCAATAAGGGCTATCTTGTGCAGAGCTACTATTTTTGGAAAGTTACTATTTTTGGTAATTTTTGTCCATGCTTAGAATGGTTTGATTTCTTTCTTGGAGGTTCATTTTGGTCATCTAAGTCTGCCAGTAAAGTTTCATTTCTAGATCAAGTGTAGATTGAAAGATATTGAAGATTTTCGGTATTGGCAGCACGGTTCAAAAACTTTGAACTTAGTTTTGAAGGCTTTAGATCAAGCTCTAGATGAGGTCAAAACTTTATCTAACTAGAGCTTGTATGAGTCAAGCACTATAGAGCACTTCATGGTGTTTCTGAATTGGGGTCATAATAGTCAATCGGAGCAACGGGTGATGACTTATGGTCTCTGGACGTTGGGTCACTTGAAATGGCAGGAAATTATTTTCCTTCAAAAATTTTGTTCAGGTTTCAAAAGTTCTTTTGAGCCAACTATGATGTAATAATATGTAAAATAAAATAATTCTAAGTTTGGTTGGCCTTATTGGCTAAAATTGTGAAACCTTCCCAGGCGGTGGAAAATTGCCTATATAAGGAAGGTTGTATTATTGTCTTAGGCAATTGGGGAGTAGTTCTAGGTATTAGATCTGGGTATTGATTCGAGGCTTATGTCTATAGAATATTGTAAGGGAATGCCCATGTGGCTTTGCATGTAAGAATTCTAAAATTTGTAATTCCACATTTGTGGAGATAATAAGAAGCCCATTTTCTGTTCTCACAATTTATTGTTATTTCTTTGTTTCTATCATTTGTTTGTGGGATTAAGGGGAGCACCCTTCATCAAGTGGTATCAGAGCAGGAATCTTTAAGTGTGTAAATAGATCACCAATTGTGAGGTAGTTTGCACTAGGACCGTGGGTTAGGGTTTCTGTGTAAACAAATCTCTGACTGTGAGGTAGTTTTCACTAGGACTGTGGTTAGGGTTTCAGCAAGCAGCACAAGAATGCCTCCACAAAGGAAATGAGGTGGAAGAGCTGGTGTTGTGATACCTAAGGTTAGAGAGCTCTAGAGACAAATACGAGCATTGCAAGAGTAGATTCATAGAGGAATGAATCTTAATGTTAGAGAAGAAAGTGAGGATGAAGAGGAAGAAAATTTTGATCAAGAAGGAGAAGGTGAACTTCTGAACCCAGAGGAAGAAAGGCTTTTTCGAGCCCTTTCCAAGATCGGGAAGAGACCTAAGATTGAGGTTCCTACATTTTCAAGGAATCTTAACCCAAAAGAATTGATCAATTGGATCAATGAATGTGAAGAATATTTTGAGTATGAGGATGTTGAGGATCCTGATAGGGTCAAATTTGCAAAGGCAAGACTGAAAGGTCATGCAAAGATCTGGTGGCAAGAGGTTTAGTTGGAGAAAAATAGAAGAGAAAAGGATAAGATCTCAAGATGGGATTGGATGGAGGATAAATTGAAGCGACAGTTTATTCCTATTGATTATGAGCTTGACCTATTAAAGAAAATGCAAATTTTGAAGGAAGAGAGAAGATCTATTCAGGAGTATACAAAGAAGTTCTATTGAATCCTCATCAGAACAAGCCATGCAGAAGCTGATAAGGAGAAATTTTCTCATTACCTTAATGGGTTAAGGTCGAGCATTTAGGAAGAGTTGAATCTAGTTCGAATGAACAGTATTGAGGAGGCATACCAGTTTTCCCTAAAAGTTGAGGAAAAGCTGAATAAGAAATTTGAGAGCAAACAAAATGGAAGAGGTTGTGCAGAAGATCTGGTGGATGGTCATATGGAGGCTGAAATGAAGATCCAAAAAAGAAGGATGAAGCTAGTAGCAGTCAGAACCAGAGAGGAAATAGTTCCAATCATTTCTAGGATTAGAGTAATAGAGATCAAAGAGGAAGAGGAAGAGGACAGGGATCTGGAAGAGGAGGCTTCTGTGGAACATGTTTTCACTATGGAGAAGAAGGTCATAGGGCATTTGAATGTCCTTAGTATCAAGGAAGGACAGATAGGAGAAATGAAGGTCAGGCCAGAGTTGCACATCTAGATGAGGATGTCAGATCCTCGCATTCTAAAGATGTTGAAAGAGGGGAAATGATGATTAACAGAAGAGTTCTGCTGAGTAGTGAAAATGAACCTGAACAAAGGAGGAGCCTATTTCACACCAGGTGCAAGTGTGAGGGTAAGTGTTTTGATGTGATTATTGATAGTGGTAGCACTGATAATCTGGTATTAGAAGAGATGGTGACAAAGTTGAAGCTCAAGAGGCAGAAACACCCACATCCATATCAGATTGCCTGGGTATAGGATGACCACAAGGTCATGGTCAATGAATAGTGTATAGTGAAGTTCAATATTGGTGGGTACCAAGATGAGGTACTATGTGATATCATCCCTATGGATGCATGTCATATTTTTTTGGGTAGACCTTGGCAGTTTGACAGGTGTGTTGTACATGATGGTCATGCGAATACATATTCCCTAACAAAGGATGGAGTGTGACATAAGCTAAAGCCATTGAAGGAAATAGAAGAAAAGGTATGTGGTAATGCAAGGATAACTTTTGTTGATGGAAGAAAGTTTTTAGATGGTATGAGGTATGAACATGTGTGTTTTACTTTAATTCCTAAAGTTGGTAAAGAGGAAGTAGAAGATGTACCTATAGAAGTTGTAGGTTTATTGAATGAGTTTTAGGATATTGTATCAGATAATGTGCCTGATGGATTACCACCAGTGAGGAAGATTAGTCATCAAATAGATTTGATTCCAGGAGCTAGTTTGCCAAATAAGGCAGTACACAGAATGACGCCTGCAGAAAGTGAAGAGTTGAACAGGAAAGTGAATGAATTGTTGTAGAAGGGGTTGATTCAAGGGAATCTGAGTCCCTATGATGTACCTGTAGTATTAGCACCAAATAAAAATGGTGAATGGAGGATGTGTACAAATTCCAGAGCTATAAATAAGATCACAATCAAGTATAGGTTTCCATTGCCATGGATGGATGATATTATGGACTGTTTGAGTGGAGCTGTGTATTTCTCCAAGATAGATCTGAAGAGTGAATATCATCATATTCAGATCAGAGAGGGAGATGAGTGGAAGACTACCTTCAAGACAAGGGAAGGATTGTATGAGTGGTTAGTCATGTCTTTTGGGCTAACCAATGCATTGAGCACTTTCATGCGGCTCATGAACGAGGTTCTGAAGGAATTTCTAGGTAAGTTTGTCATTGTTTACCTAGATCATATTTTGATCTTTAGTAAGATATTGGAGGAACATATGATACATATTTGTATGGTATTTGAGAAGCTAAGAGAAGAGAAATTGTTAATTAATTTGAAGAAGTGTACTTTTGTGAAGAAGGAATTAGTGTATCTAGGATTTGTAGTTTTAGTAGAAGGTCTAAAAATGGACCTAGAGAAAGTATAGGCTATCCTTGAATGGCCTACCCCAAGGAGTGCTACTAAGATAAGATCTTTTCATGGCTTAGCTAGCTTTTATAGAAAGTTTATCAAAAAATTTAGCAGTATTTGTGCACCCTTGACTGAAATAATGAAAGGGGATAGAAAGGAGTTCAAATGGACTAATGGGGCAGATAAGAGTTTTAAACTGTTGAAATAGAAAGTTACAGAACATCCTATTTTAGCACTTCCAAATTTTAATAAGGTGTTTCAAGTAGACTGTGATGCTAGTGGTACTGCAATAGGAGCTATTATGAGCCAAGAAGGTAAACCTGTTGCTTATTTTAGTGAGAAATTGAATGATGCCAAAAGGAAATATTTTGTTTATGATCAGGAATTGTATGCTATAGTTCAAGCATTGAAGAAGTGGAGACACTATCTACTTCCTAAGGAGTTTGTTTTGTATACTGATCATCAAGCTTTACAATATTTGAATAGTCAAGAAAAGTTGAATCAAAGGCATTTGAAATGGGTTGAGTTTTTGCAGAGTTATACATTTGTTTTGAAACACAGGAGTGGAAAGTCTAACAGGGTTGTAGATGCACTTAGCAAAAGGCAACTGTTGCTAATAGAGATGTAGATTGAGGTGGTTGGGTTCAATGAACTCAAGAATTTGTATCCAGAGGATCTTGATTTTAGGGAAGTTTGGACAACTTGTAAAGAACCTATCACTCTAGACAAGATGAAGTGGTTGGATTTCATCATCCAGGATAGTATGCTATTCAAAGGGAGTCATTTGTGCATTCCAAAAATTTCTATGAGGGAGAATCTCATCAAGGAGAAGCATAGAGGAGTATTGGCTAAACATTGTGGTTGTGATAAAACCCTTGCCTTGGTTAGTGAGAATTATTATTGGCCACAGTTGCAGCAAGATGTCAAGAAGTTTGTACAAAGTTGTAGAGTATGTCAGATGGTGAAAGGAGTGAAGCAGAATACAGGGTTGTATCAACCATTACCTATACCAGAGAAGCCATGGGAGGATATCAGTATGGACTTTGTTCTTGGTTTACTGAGGACACAACGGGGACATGATTCAATTTTTGTGGTAGTTGATAGATTCTCAAAGATGGAACATTTCATTCCCTGCACGAAGACTAATGATGTTGTTCATATAGAAAAATTATTTTTCAGAGAGGTGGTGAGACTACATGGTCTACCAAAGAGCATAGTTTCAGATCGCAACACTAAGTTCATTGGATATTTCTGGTGCACATTGTGGAAAAATCTAAAAAATAGATTTAAAGTTCAATTCATCACATCATCCACAGACTGATGGACAGACAGAGGTTGTGAATAGGAGTTTGGGGAATTTGTTTAGATGTTTGGTTGGAGATAAGCCAACAAGATGGGATTTGATTTTACCACAGGCAAAATTTGCATACAATAATTTTGTCAACAGGAGCACTGGTAAATCACCATTCTGGATTGTATATGGGAACAGTCCCAAAAATGCATCAGAGTTGAGGAAGATAGATAAAGGAGAGATAAGTAGTGTTGAAGCTGAGGATTTTGTAGAACACTTGAAGAACATCCATGAGGAGGTGAGGAAGCACATTACCAAGATGAATGCACAGTATAAGGCTAAGGCAAATGAGAAAAGGATGCATAAGGAATTTCAGGTTGGAGATGAAGTCATGGTTCATTTGCGGAAGGAAAGATTTCTAGTTAGTACATATAACAAGTTGAAAATGAAGAAATTTGGACCATGTAAGATACTGAAGAAGCATGATTTAGGAAATGCATATGAGGTAGAACTGCCTAACGAGCTGAATATTTCACCAGTGTTTAACATTTCAGATTTGACAGAGTATCATGAAGGGGATGTTGAAGAAGGGGTCATAGCAGCATAGTGGAGTATTCCAGCAACTAGTTCAGATACTACGGAGATTGAGGACATATTGGATATTCATGTGGGTAGAAGCACAAGGAACAGGACATATGAAGAATATCTTGTCAAATAGAAAGGATGACCTATTGAGGATTCATCATGGTTGTCAAGGGAGGAGGTTAGCCATCTTGGTTTTCCTCTTCACACCTGAGTCGTGACAGGGTCACTTCTCAAATTACCATAGGTGTCTGATGCAAGAGCATCCTAGGTGTAAGAGCAATCTTGCATCAACCAAAAATATTTCTATTTTCTTTTCAATAAGCGCTATCTTGTGCAGAGCTACTATTTTTGGAAAGTTACTATTTTTGGTAATTTTTGTCCATGCTCAGAATGGTCTAATTTATTTCTTGGAGGTTCATTTTGGTCATATAAGTCTGCTAGTAAAGTTTCATTGCCAGATCAATTGTAGATTGGAGGATATTGAAGATTTTCGGTATTGGCAGCAGGGTTTAGAAACTTTGAACTCAATTTTGAAGGCTTTAGAGGCTCCAAATGAGGTCAAAAATTTGGTTGACTAGAGCTTGCACGAGTCAAGCACTGTAGAGTGCTTCATGGCATTTCTAAATTAAGGTCATAATAGTCAATCGGAGCAACGGGTGATGACTTATGGTCTCCGGAAGTCGGGTCACCTGAAATGGCAAGAAATGATTTTCCTTCAAAAAATTTGTTCGGGTTTCAAAATTTGTTTTGAGCTGACTATGATGTAATAATATGTAAAATAAAATAATTCTAAGTTTGGTTGGCCTTATTGGCTAAAATTCTGGAACCTTCCCAGGCGGGGGAAAATTGCCTATATAAGGAAGGTTGTATTATTGTCTTAGGCAGTTGGGGAGTAGTTCTGGGTATTAGATCTGGGTATTGATTCAAGGCTTGTGTCTATAGAATATTGTAAGGGAATGCCCATGTGGCTTTGCATGTAAGAATTCTAAAATTTGTAATTCCACATTTGTGGAGATAATAAGAAGCCCATTTTCTGTTCTCACAATTTATTGTTGTTTCTTTGTTTCTATTGTGTGTTTGTGGGATTAAGGGGAGCACCCTTCATCAGTAGGCCATGAGAGGAGATGCTTCTTTATCATTGTGCTAGTAGTCTACAAGTGTGTGGAGTCAATAAATTCATGCAATGTCAACTTAAATAATATACGTTATCATGAAAATATTATATTAAATTCTTTCAAATCCTCTCATTTGATGAGCTAACAAAATGTAAAATGTTTTTTCAGTATATGGACCAAAGAAAAAGACCAACTATGATGGTCTCTTTAGCTTTTTTATTTTTATTATGCTATTTCGTCAATTTTTTGACAGGTAGTAAACTTTTTCTGACAGTAGCACTATACGTCTGACAGGACAACCATCGGATAAAACCCCAATCCAATAGATTGGTGCGACAGGACAGCTATACCTCTGACAGGTTGTCCTGTCAGAAATCTAATGCATATTCATCACCTTTTCAATAGACCAAATGTCGTAAAAGGCATTTTTGGACACATTGAGTCCCATGGTATAATTTTTATTTATGTGACCATTTCTGACGAATAGTGATGTTGGAATACCGATGGTTATATCTATCATCAATATTTCCAACACAAAAATGCCAATGGACATTTATGTCAAAGTATCAACAAATGGCTATTGAAAATTTGACAAATGGTCATCAGAATTTGGCCTCAAATGTACTAGTGAAAAAACTCTTATGTTAACTTCGCAAGCCATAATACCTTATATATCTTCATCATTGATCAAAACTGTAATACTATACCATGTTACCCTGATTCTGGACTTAGTCATTTTCATGACTGTGACTCCAGTATTGATCTTCTCATCGTGCGATCAATCCAACATAAGTGTTTCCATGAATGATAACCATTAATTTATTCATATTGTTCCATAACATCACTTGCCAACACTTCTACCAGGAATTCATATCTAGCGCATTGATCTGGCATTTGGAGAAGTGATAGAAATGTATCCATTGCATTTTTTGTTGTATTCTTGTCCCTCACCAGTTGTTCAAAGGTTATTAATGTGAAGTATTTCTTGAGATTCTCAATCATGTTCTTATAGGTTATGAACTGATCATCTTTAGCTTGATAATTGTTATTGATTTGATTAATAACCAGTTGGGAATCTTGATAGATTTGTAGTTATGTCACCTTCCATTCTAATGCCAATTTTATGTCGATGAATAATGTTTCATACTCATAAATATTATTTGTGCATGGAAATAATAGCTTGTATGATTTTGGAATTGTGGATCACTAAGGATTAATCAATAATATTCCTACTTGATGTAGTGCAAGTCAAAGGATCCAATTAAGGACTATCCAAACTGGCTATAATGAATACAATGTAGAATAACACAACAAGATCAAAATCTTAAATCCAATTTTCCATTAACATGTCTGGCTGTAAGGCCTTCCGGGTCAGGGCCAATTACAAACAAGAAGTAATTCTACAAGATTACAAGATCCAGTTCACCATCAACATCAACTAGTTTAGCTCTGAGACAAATCAAAAATTGATGGAAACCCTAAGGAATATCTAAACTTGTACTCACAAGCCACCAAGCAATCTCCTTGGCTCCAAGCCTCAGCCACTAGCTCTGCAACTATAAACCATCAAATGAGAATCTGATCTGCAAGATCAACTAGGATCTTTTCTACAACTTCACTTTATCTGACTTCTTAGATATGTGACCAATCTCCCACCATTGATGTCCTAAACAACTACCAAACACCTCTTTAAATACAAATATCCAACCACAAGTCAGCTAGGAGAAACAATTAATTCCTAAGCCAATCAGCTTCTACTTTAATAAATATTAAATGCAACAAATGGTTGGCTCTCAAATAGCCTTAAAAACATTTAATTCTCTATTTCAGCCTCAACCACTACATAGGAGAATCCAACAAAATCTACCAACAATAAATGCACCAAGTCAGCCAAGCAAATCTTCAAAAACTCTAGTCGGTAAGCCTCAACTATTGAGCACCAAGGAAATAACTGAGCACCAATGAATTAACTAAGCAAGCCAAGAATTGCTAAGCACTATGTCAACCAAGCACCACAAGCCTTATCAAGTACCACTTTTACCGAGCAAAAGAGATTACCGAGTTCCTTTCTTTAACCGAGACCATCAGTTAAAGCTACAACTGAGTAAACATAACCAAAATATCACACCCTCATACAAATTTGTTGAATACCAAGAATGCCCCTACATCAGACACCCTAGGTTCCAAAATATCTTCATATGTGAGAAGAACATCTTCCAAGATTCAGCACATAAATCCTGAACTAGTTCTTCACATACATGTCCTCCACCTTTTAACTTTGTGTACTCTTCCACTTCTACTTTTTGTGTCTCTTCAAGTCTTTCTTTGATAATGAACAAGCCAGTTCTGCACTCTGATCATCCAACCTCTCAGGATCTGATAACTCAACTTGGTTACCAAAACTTAGGTTACTCCTACCAAGCGTTGTATCTAGCAAAGGCGTCAGGGAAAACTTCTTGTCATCCTTCTCAATAGTAAACACATTTCTGATAAAGTCATACATAGCTCTAAAATCATATTTCCAAGGTTTACCAAGCAATATATCACAACTATTCATCTCAACAATGTCACACAACACTTGATCCTTATACTGGCCAATCTAAGAATCAACAAGGAACTATTCCCTAACTTCTAAAGCATGAACATCTTGCAACCAGCCAATCCTATAAGGATAAGGATGTCTAACCCTCTTCAAACCAAGCTTTTGAACTACCTCTTTAGCAATAAGGTTATCAATACTACCACTATTAATAATAATATCACAGAGTTTACCTTCTGACTTGCACTGAGTCCTAAACAAGCTACTCATCTAACAAGGTTCCACCTTTATACTGAGCAATGTTCTCCAAACCAGAAAGCTCTTAGATTCATTCATTCTATACTTCCTCATTCACCACAGTAGTTCATCGGTCACTGAGCTTCTTCTGTTGAGTACACTCAAAAGAACTATGGCCTTCACATCCATAGTTGTAACAAGTACCCTTAAAGATAACCTTCCTTATCTTATTCTTCGGTTCTATAGGTTTCATTTCATCTTCTGTAGTCGGTTGGTCTTTCATCGAGTGATCAACCTTCTCCTTCCCTTGGGGGTTACTATAATGCCTCCTATTCAACTTATCTTCTACCTTCAGAGCATACTGATAAGCATCTTCAATTGATTCAATCCTCAACATTCCAAGCTCATCCTGGATATTGAATTTCAGACCATTCACATACCGAGCTACCTTTTCTTTACTGAGCTCCCAGTGTCCAGATCGAATATTAAGTTTGCTTCAAATTCTATAACTTCTTAAACAAATCAAGCTCATAGTCAGCAGGTATGAACTTAGCTTTCAACCTAGTTTCCATCAACCTCCACCAATTGATCGTCATTTCTCCTTCATCCTCTCTTTCTCTTTGTAGTTCTTTCCACCAAAGAGCAGCATGGCCTTTCAACTTTGTCTGAGCCAATCTCACCCTAAGAGGATCTTCAATTTCTTCAAGCTCAAAGAAGTCTTCAAGTTCACTGATCCAGTCAATCAAGTCCTCAAGCTTCAAAGTACTATAGAAATTAGAGACTTCCATCCAGTAACTATTACTTAACCAAGCTCTAGATCTAGACAACCAACCAGTTATTTCTTCACCAAATCTATCTCTTCAATCATCATCACTAGATCCAATAGGTTCAAAGTCTTCAGCAGCTTTTTCATAGCCATCTTCAGTACCAAGATTCCTCGGCATACAAGAAATAGTTCTCATGATCTTGGCAATCATGTCTGTCTTCATCAACTTTATCTCAGATCTGACTTTATCTCAAATCTTTGCTTCCACATCATCACAAAGATCTACAATTTCTCTAGGGTCCAATCTTCTCAAAGGCATCCTTCAAGATCTTTGAAAATCCCAAAGCAACAAATCACCAACAGGGTCCTAGTGCAAACTATCTCAACTCAGAGATCAATTCACACACTCAAGATCAACTCACTCTGATACCACTTAATGTAGTGTAGCTTGGAGGATCCAATTAAGGACTATCCAAACTAGTTGCAAATGGATACAATGTGGAATAACACAACAAGATGTGAATCTTAAATCCAATTTTCTATTAACATGCCTGGCTATAAGGTCTTCTGCGGTAGGGAAAATTAAAAACAAGAAGTAATTCTGCAAGATTACTATGGACTAGGCTTTTGAGGGTACCTGCTTTGAAAGACTTCAAGGCAAAGAAAGATTAGATGTTAGTCTAAGCATGAAATCAATGCAAAACAAATAAAACTCTAAACTAAGCCACCTCAGATTGAGCTAAAATAGGTGCACCCAAGCACTGTTTGATTTTCTCTTGCTTAAGGAGATGTGGGTGTGCTCTCTAATCACTTGGAGCATATTCCTTATGCATTTAGGATGGATTGAAATCCATGAAAACCCCAAAATGGCACAAAACAGGTATAAAACACCTGATTTTCCCCTAAGGCCTCAAGGATCCAAATGATGCTGATATGAATATTAAGCTACATGAGATTTATGCTAAGATTGATTTTAAGCCAAATGGAGATGTGATGATGCTATGCTTATGCAAAACAATGGAATAAACTATGTTAATCCATTATTACTAAATTAGGATGAGCTAAAATGCTTGAAAGTAAGTTAAATTAAGATGATTATGCTAAGTCTAGAGCTAAATGGGCATGATAATAATGCTTGAAATAAAAGCTAAGCTAATGAATTTGCTCTTGAAAGGAGGAGCATTTATAGGATTTGGGAAGGAGGAATGAATGGCCAAGATCAAAATCCTTAAGAGAGGCCAAGATTCATTCAAAGGGGAGCACATGGATTGTGCTAGTTCAGGGCCACCTCCTTGTGACAAATGTCACAAGGGCATTGGGTTGAAAGATGGGAGGAATGTGCACAATTTGGGAAATGTGCCTAAGGTCAAAGGGTGTAAGAAAGGGGTGAGGGGCTTCTTAAATGCATCATAAATGCATGTAAGAGGGATAAGGAGGTCTTAAATGCACTTAATGCATGTAAGAGAAGTCTCTAGAAGTCTGTTGACTTTGGGTTAAGCTTAGGAGTTGGCCAACCTTGGTTAGGGAATGTGACAGGATTAGGGGGGGGATTAGGATTAGGATTAGGGTTAGGACAATTCTAGAAGAGTCTAGAATTTCCTTAGGATAAATATGGATTTTAGGAAATAAATAAAGATTTATTTATTTCCATGGTTTAGGTTTGAGAATATTTATTAAAATGAATTTAATAAATATGAGGATTAAATATTCAATCTTAATTAAATGTTTTGAGTTGGGATTAGGGTTAGGAAAAGAGGGGATTAGTCTTTAATCGAAATTAAAGAAGGATTAGAAGATTCTGGAAGAGGTTAGTGGTCTTAAGGAAATTGGCCAAGTTTTGGGCAAAAAATAAATTAATTATTTATTTTGGGATTTTTGGTCAATTTATTAATTAAATAATTAATAAATAGGGAGAATAATGTTTAAATAAGATTTAAACATTTTTGCGAGGGATTTCTTAATTAAATATTTTTAATTAAGATAAAGGGATTTAATGACATAAAAATAAATTAATTAATTAATAAATGATGATATCATCAGGAGATTTTTCAGAAAATAAAAATACTTTATTTTCTAAAGGATTTTTAGGTGTCTACAATTACAAGATCGAGTTCACCATCAACATCAATTAGTTTAGCTCTAAGAAAAATTAGAAACTAATGGAAACCCTAAGGTAGATCTAAACTTGTGCTCACAAGCCACCAAGAAATCTACTTGGCTCCAAGCCTCAGCGACTAGCTTTGCAACTACAAACTATCAAATGAGAATCTGATCTGCAAGATCAACTAGGATCTTTTCCACAACTTCACTTTATCTGACTTCTCATATATGTGACCAATCTCCCACCATTGATGTCCTAAACAACTACCCAAACACCTCTTTAAATACAAATCTCCAACCACGGGTTAGCTAGGAGAAATAATTAATTCCTAAGCTTGTCGGCCTCTAGTACAACAAATATTAAATGCAATAAATGGTCAGCTCTCAAATAGCCTTACAAACATTTAATTCTCTATGTCAGCCTCAACCACTACATAGGAGAATCTAAAAAAAGCTACCAACAATAAATGCACCAAGTCGGCCAAGAATATCTTCAAGAACTCTACTTAGTAAGCCTCAACTACCGAGCACCAGGGAAATAAGCGAGCAAGCCAAGCATCACCAAGAACTATGTCGACCGAGCACCACAAGCCTTATCGAGTACCACTTTCACCGAGCAACAGAGATTACTGAGTTCCTTCAAAGACCGAGCTTCCTTTCTTTAACCGAGACTGTCAGTTGAAGTTGCAACTGAGTAACATAGAACCACAATATCACACCCCCATGTAGATTTTCTAAATACCAAGAATGCCCCTACATCACTACTCCTGATCCATGTTGTGTATAAGAGCCATCAAAGTATAATTTCCATGTCTTTGCTTCAACATTAATTATTTTAGAATCTAGAAATTCTACTTGGATTGGATGTTCATCTGTTAATGGTGCCTTTGCTTGTTGATATGTTATTACTTGGCCTTTGATGTCTTTTTGATCCACATATTCTATGTCAAACTCGCTTAGAACCATGACCTATTTGGACAATCTTTCATTCAAGGTTATTTGCTAAGAAGGTATTTCAAGGGATCAATTTTTTCTATGAGTAGGATTTAATGAGATAACATATAATGGTGTAGTTTTTGGGAAGAAAAAACTATGGCCAAACATGCTCTTTAAAAGAATATATAATTCAACTCATATTTCACCACATTTTGGCTTATGTAATAAATCTTTTTCCTTTCTAGTTTCATCCTCTTGAGCCAAGAGTGCCCCTAACACATGTTATGTTTCTAAGAAGTATAAAATTAAGGGCTTTCCTCTTATTGGTGGAATAAAATTTGGTGGATTCATTAGTATTTTTCAATAGTTTGAATTCTTCTTCACATTTCTCATTCCATCTAAATATTGTGTCCTTTTGAAGGAGTTGAGTAAAAGTGTGGCATTTCTCCGCTAATTGGTATATGAACCTTCTAATAGATTGAATCTTGCCTTGAAGTGGTCTCATTTGACTTATATCTTGAGGTGCCCCATCTCCATGATTTCCTTTACTTTGGTAGGGTCTACCTCTATTCCTTTGGCTGAAACCATATACCCTAATAGTTTTCCTAATTTTAAACCGAATGCACATTTCTTTGGATTTATCCTTATTTTGAATTTTTCTAATCTTGTTATAAATATCCTTTCTAGGATAGGTAGATGTTCCTCCCTTGAGTGGGATTTGGTAAGTATGTCATCTACATAGTCCTTTAGGAATTTGTACATCATGTCATGAAATATGGTCATCGTGGCTCTTTGATATGTCACTCCAGCATTCTTGAGACCAAAGGGCATAACATTCCAGTAGAATGTCCCCCACGTGCATGTAAATGCCATTTTTTCTTGATCCTGAGGTGCTATCTTAATTTGATTATATCCACTAAACCCATCCATAAATAAGAACATTGAGTGCCTTGTTGTTAGATCAATAATGGCATCTATGCTTGGTAGTGAAAAATCATCTTTTGGACATGCAAGATTAAGATCTCTGAAGTCTGTACAAATTTTGATAGATTTGTCTTCTTTTGAGACAGGCACAATATTTGAAACCCATTCAACATAGTCAATGGATCTTATGAACCCCATTTTTAGTAATTTCTCTAAATCCACTTTTACAAGAAGTGTTATGCGTGGGTGCATCTTTCTCAATTTCTATTTGACTGGTCTTGCTCCCTCTTTGATATTCAAATGATGCATTATTAGATTCAGATCTAGTCTGGGCATATCATCGTACAACCATGCAAAATTGATTTGTCTTGTTTTGAAAAAATTTATGAATTCCTCTTTTTCCTCACTTGATAGGGATGTCGCTAAATGTATAATCCTTGGTTCTTATTTTGAGCCAATGTTCACTTTCTCTGCTGGTTTTATCAAGATGGGTGATCTTTCCTCATAGTGTTTGGTAAAAGTATCGAACATCCCTTCCTTAGTTGCCTCTATTGGCTTTTCAAGGTTGGAAATGTTCTTTATTTCTTTCTCTTTTTTATCTAATGCTATCATAATGTGGTTTTCAACATTAGATTCTTTCAATTTTTATTTTTTTATGTTTTTATAATTTTATCTGAACTAAGAGATTGGATACTTCCCCTCCTCACTTCCTCTAGATATTCAATTGTAGAAGAAGGTTAAACCGTATTTAGGTGAACACCAAGTTGTCATTCAAGAAGGTGGGGAGGATAGTAGGTTTGATGGAATCACATTCAATAAGATCTGTATATATAAGGGACAAGGGATCAATATTTTGTTTTGGCTCAATATTTTTTAAGGACATGACCTCATTGGAAGGTTTGAACACCTTATCACTCAAGTCTATAACATGTGCCTCTTCTAGGTGTTCTAGAGAACTCAGGTCAAAATCTTCCCCACTCGAATCCTCTTGGGTTTTTAATGGGTAAAAATGTCTTGGGTTGAAGCTAGTGTTATATCCTTCTATAGTAGGCATACATGATGGTACATAAGGCCCTCCTACCCATTGATTTTCTTTGATTCCTAGATTTGGCACATTTTCTAGTACTTCATGATTAGAAATTGATGCTTGATTATGATTTGATCGTGAAGCTTGTTCTTTTTCCTTGTTGGGAGTATAAGTTTGAATTACATTCACCTCTTTGTCTTCGCATGATTCACTTGACAATGAATCCCACTCCCAATTATTTGAATCCTCATCAATTTGTGACCCTAATTGCAAGATTTGATCATAAACCAAAGGGTGTCTCTTTTGAGTGTATCCTTCCTCAAGATACCCCAATCTAGATTTCTCCTTACTATCCCTCCATGACATTTAAATGGGTTCAAGTAGCCTTTCATTTTTGGTTTCTAAAGTTCCTTGTCCTTTATATCCCATTTTCTATATTATTTGGAACCATTTACCATATTGATGAGTAGTAATGCTTATGTTTTAAATGTATTTTTCATGGGCACTTGATTCCTCATCTTGGTATAGCCATTTCAAATTTTCATTATCTTCTTCATCCATAGATGAATAAGTACTAGCCCTTACAAAGTGGTCATTATATTTATGGGGTGTGTGTAGGCTAGATGGTTTTCCATGGGACTTTGGAAATAAGGGTAGATCCATCATAGATAAGGAGTATTCACCTAGACCTTTTTGTTTTATCTTGTATTGCTTCTCAAAATTCTTCATCATGTCATCCATTTTTTTATAATGGGCTTCCTTGGTGTGTATTTGAATGGATCTTCTTCGTCATCTTTTTCTCCATCGGTACTTTCCTCACTAACATTCTCCTTTCCCTTAGTCGGTGTAGTTAAGTTAGTGAGAATTTGGTGATTTTCAACATCTTTCTCTACCTTTTCTTTACCTTTCAAGGATGGAAGATCCTTTGAACTCTGGCCTTTTTCTAATTTGATTGACATGGGACCTTCTTCATTATGTGTGACCACAGAGTCATTTATAGTTTTCATGTTATTGCAATATTGGAAAGGATTTGAATCCCCACTTATCATGACTTCTTGTCCCATGTATGGAAATTTGAGACACTGATGATATGTCAAAGGTACTGCTTACATTTCATGGATCCATGGCCTCCCTAATAGGATATTGTAACTCAACTTCAGGTCTAGGACTTGACAAATAGTCTCTTTTTGAATTGGACCTACTCGGGTGGGGATTACTATTATCCCTTTGGATGCCCTTTCTTCGTCATCATAAGTTTTAATGGTTATCTTATTTTTAGGGTCAATAACATCCTCATAAAATCCTAAGGATTTAATAAGGCTTAGAGTGCAAATGTTTAGGCCAGCTCCCCCATCAATGAGGGCTCTCTCAACTCTATGCTTATGAATCAAAACCTCTATATGCAAAGGCAAGTTTTGTGGGTGATTCAAGCACATATCATCTTTCTCTAAGAAGGATAAACAATGGGGTGCAACAAGATGACCTACCATATCTTGGAATTTATCTGCATCCAAATTCAAAGGTACATTGGTCTCAAAAAAATCATTCTCCAAAATCTCCTTATGAGTAGGTGAAAGTTTGAGAAACTCCAAGATAGAAATTTGAGCAGAGGTTCTTTGAAGTTGGTCCACCAAGTTATATTTTTTTGAAGAAGGGGATGTTTGATTAGGTAGGATGATTCTAGGGGCACCTCCTGATAGAGTGATTTTTTATGCTTTCCCCCTAGTCACAACTTTAGATGTTGCTTTGTTTCATTTTTCCTTTACCACAATAATATTGATCATATCTTCATAACAAATTAAGTCATTAATGGTGTTGTCATAAGTGTGGGAAACATTAACCTTTTCATTACCCCTTTTGTTCTGATTACTGGAAAACTAGGTTTTGAAGGGGCCCCGAAACCCTTTACAAAAGCATGATCAAAATATCAGATATATCTAGGAATAGAAACAAAAGAGATAAACAACAGTGAACTACCCATAACCAGGCTACAAAAAGAAACAAAACAATGGCTGACACCCAGCCAAAAAGATAACCAAAAAGACAAAATAGCCAGCAGAGGCACCAAACTAGTTATTTTCAAAAGGTGAACTAGTCTGTTCACCCAGCAGTTTCTCCATCTTAGCCTGGACATTATACATTATGTTGATGACAGTCTTCAGCTCATTCACATTGTTCTTTACTGCAGGAGAATTCTTCTTGCCATGGGTTCTAGTACTGGGACCACCACTTTCCAAAATTTTAACCTCAGGACTATCCCCCACAGCATTGTCCAACAGATTGACTAGGGCTTTGAGGTTTGTACTAGATGATTTCATCCCATCCATACTATGATGAAGAATGTTGGTTAGAGTATAATCAACTTTATCCATTCTATCCTTCAGGTCATTTATAGGGGGGTTAGAGGATCTCTCTTTGAGGAGAGAGTCCACATTCTCTTGGAGGATAACATTGTTAGCTTCAAGTTTTCTACACTTCAAATGGAGCCTCTTAATTTCATGAAAACACCATTTACTAAACCTGAAATAATATAAGGCCTCAACCTTAGCAGTCTGTAGGACGCCAGTGGTCATCTCTTCTTTATCATTGAAATCTTCAAAGAGAAGACTGATGGTGGATTCTCTAATATTTTGATCACTAGAGTCCTCACTAATCTCCTGATTGATGTCCTCAGATGCTTGAGAAATAAGCACATCATGTCTCATACCTTTGACAAAATCTTCCACAATGGGAACCTCCTCTTTTTTGAAATCTCTATCTTTCCTCTGATTCTCAGCATACTAAATGGCAGTATCAACCAGGTCTTCAAGGCTATTGGAAAAGAGCATAGAAGGGCCTTCAGAGTTATCCTCATTTACATCTTTGTCTTTCTCCTTCTAGACAGTGCTCAGGGGTAAGTTATCAAGGTTCACATCTTCAGCAGTAATGTTGTCACCTTTGCTAGGGGGAGTCTTTTCCTCAGAATCTACAACATCAACCTTGCCAGCATCTTTTCAAAGGGGGGTCATCTCATCAGTTTCCAAGACTTCAATATCATCACCCCTTCTCTAAGGATCATCAATAACCTACACATCCATCTCCATATTATTCTGGTCCCCTTCCCCTTCCTTCTCCTTGTCCTAAATGTCCATGTTCTCACTAAAAAATTCCTCCTTATGCTCCTCATTAATAGAAATAGAGTCAGAATCATCAATCCTGTTGTTGTCCTTGCTAGGGGTATTTTCCTCCTAGGCATTTTTAGAAACCACATCCTCAAAGTCCTCTATTTTAGAGCCCTCAGAAAACTCCTCATCCTCAATGGCTTCCGAGCAGTTTTTCTTAGAACAGCTACCCACCAAATCTTTGGCCTTCCACTTTACTAAACCAGTATTTGTTGGCAATTTGGCTAATGTGGATGCATAGATGTTGTCATTATGGCAACATATGATCTCTATTAAGAGTGCAGAACCTGGAATGCAAGTATGGCAAGTTGAAGGAAGAAATTGTCTAAGTATGGATACAGTGATCCTGACAGAGCACCCGATGAAGATTTAGTTGGCAACGTCCACTGGAGAAATATTTTTGTTTGTACAGTTAACTAAAGCTTCTATAGAGTATGAGGATACCCCATCTTAGTGCACATAAAGTTTGGAGTGGTACAGACAAAGTTATTCAAAGTTTACCGAAGACAATTTTTGCAGACAGAACAGTTTTGGAGACAGTATTAGCGAAAGAGTTAAGGGATTATTTTTGCTTGTCAAAATAATGACTTAACATTATGAAGGGACAAAATCCTAGATTTTTACTCTTGGATAAAGATTTTGGTAGCTGACCATGTAAATTTATTAGCTCTAATAACTCATATATTAGGCATACTTGAAATGTGATAACAGAATAGATGTTATATGTAAAAAGAAAGAAAAGATAACTTGCGATAGTTGTATATTGTGATAGCAGCAAAGGCTATTGATGAAAAGTTGTAAGTAGTACCATATTATAGTCAGAAACATTTTGTATTACCTATTTGGGTAGTGAGCTCAGCTGGTGATCAGGTTTTGTAATCTAACTCCTAACAGGGTTAAGGCTTCTAACAAGGCCTAAAGTCCTTTAACCAGGACAAATCTATTATATATTGTAAATTGACTCCTAACAAGGTCCAATATCCCTAATAGGATAATTTTGATTAGTGATCTTTGTGGGTACCATCCCCACCAGGGTTTTCCCTTGGCCAGGGTTTCCTTGAGAACATATCATGTGTTATGAGTTCTTTCTATTTACTGCTATGTTTGTTAATCAACTTGATAATCTTTGTATGCACTAAAGTAATCTGTTATATCCATAAGTGGGCAAAAGAAAAAGTTTGTGAAATACTGATTCACCCCCCCCCCCCTCTTAGTATTTCCTATTTCTAACAATTGGTATCAGAGCATAGTTACTCAGAGAAGGAACATTCAAGGAAAGCTTAGCAGCTTGAGTAAGATCTCTATGGATATGGATCAACTTCAGAAGAATCTTGAAGAAGCTCTTGAACAGATTGATATGCTTACTGATGAAAGAAACTCCTTAAGAAGAAAATATGAAGATGAAAAGAATGCTATTGACAAATTAAAAGGTAAGATTGAAGATCTGAAATCTGAAAAGAAATCTGATATGCTTGTTGAAGATTGTGATGAATTAGAAAAAGAAAATGAGATCCTTAAGCATGAGTTGAAGATAGTAAATCTGAAGCTTAGTATGAAAGATGGAAATTTGAGATCTGCTAATAAAAAATTGAGAATGAAGATCTGAGGTCAAGACTTGAAAAGGAAACATCCAAATTTGAAAAAGTAAAAGTGCAGTATGTGGAACTTGAGAAGTATAATAAAATTGTGAAAGGTGAATTAACTCAATCTAAACAACAACTTGAAAGGCTATATTCAAATAGTGATAAGACTGGAAAACAAATTTCTTTTGAAGAACCATTCTTTGATAGGACTGGATTTGGATTTAGTATGTTTAGAACAATCCATGAAAGTAAGAAGCTAGATCTGAAGACATCTGAAAGTGTGGAGGAAATAAAGCTAGATGAGAACACATTGGAAGATCCACCTAAAGAAGAACCACCTAGAGAGAAAGAAGAATCAAAGCAAGAAGAATCAAAACAGGAAGAATCATCTAAAGGTATGCAAAGAGAATTCAAAGGTAGATGTTTTGATTGTAATACTATCAGGCACATGAAGAGAGATTGCACAGGTAAGCAATTTAAACCTCTTAATGGACATTGTTATAATTGTCATAGTTTTGGACACAGAGCTAATGAATGTAGAAGACCTAAAGTAATTTTGAATAATTAAGATAGAATGATTGGGAATACTAACAATGTAGATAAGAAATCTATTGAAGAAATGAATCAAAGAAAAGTGGTAGTATGTTTTAGATGCAACAAAGTAGGACATATCGCTAGAAATTGCAGGTCACAGATTAACCAGCAAGGACAAAGATTTGGAAACAATGGAATCATTTGTCAGATATGCAACAAGTTTGGACACTCAGCAAGATTTTGCAGAATGAACAATGGAGGTTATCATCATAACCCTAACCCTAGGAACAATGCAAGAAGGAATGAAAATGCAAGAAACAAAGAGAAAGGTTGTTGTAGCAATAAAGATGAAGTAAAATTTGATAAAGGCACAGATCAAGGAGGTATAGTCAACATTGAAAGTAGTTAGGAAGGTAATGTAACTAATGGTAAGGATGAATCTTTACCTAACCCTTCTTTAAGTACTTAAATTATGTAAGTTTCTGTAGTTTAGGACTTAGGATTAGTGTAGATTAGGAATTTTAATGAGTTAATTTTTGCACAGTTAGATATAGGTTTATTATTTTGTACTAATGCTATGGTTAAGTGTGCAAAATAAAATATTGTGTTTTGCAAGGTCGCAGAAAGTTTTATGGTTGCAGGTTTGCAGAATCAGCTTTTTGAGGTTTTAGCGGCAAAATGAATGAATGCGATGTCAGATCGAGTTAATGTGAAGTGTTATAAGGTCAAAATCAAAGTTATCATGATTACAAAGTGATTGAAAAGATATTTGAAAGAAGAAAAAGCGAGTTGAGGATGATTTGAAGAAGTTTGGAAGCAATTTGCAGCGATGATCATACCGAAACCCTAGATTTGCAAAGTTGAGGTATTTTTTGATCTTTAATCAATTGATAAGATGGATATTTCTATGGTTCATAATGTTAAGGATAAGAATAGACCTAAGATTAAGAAAGAACCAATCGAACCAACTGAAATTGATAATAGTCTAGCATTATCATCTGTACCAGACGGAGTATTGCACATTGAGAATGTTAAAGGATATTTAGGTTGCAAGTTTGAAACTTTGGGAGATGCAGATTTTAGTGATGATTACACAAAATTGTACAATCAAGACATGTTAGTTAAATCAGCTTATGGGCACCTAGAGAATAATGAAATTATCAAATATTCCATGAAGTATGAATTTAATGATGAGGAATGTACCACAATCATTTTAAGTAGAATCCACAATCGGAAATTCTAGATGGAGGATAGAGTTATTGATATAACTGCCGACCTAATTCATGATGTTACTGGATTATCTAAAGTTGGAGAGATTCCACTAAATGAAAAGAACATGAGAAAGATTGTTTTAGATAACACTGGATCTAGTTATAATGGTAGAGGAATTGTGATAAGTAAGATTAAGCAAGATGATGTTAGGTACCTTTGCAAGATCCTAACAACTAAATTATGTGGTAGTTCAAGGGAAGATGACATGGCTGCAAGAATGGTTCATGTAGCTTATCTTATGTGTATTAAGAAGAAACAAGTAGACCTATGTGAAATTTTGAAAATTCAGTTATTTGAGAACTTAGAAAAGATTAAGAAGGCTAAGTACACACAGTTTAGGTTTTCATCTCTGATAACCTATATGTTTTTCCATATTTTGAGAAGATTTCCTTACACAGTTGATTGGAGTGACAATGTGAAAAAAATGGAAAGAATAAACTCAGTCTACATGAAGCACCTTTTTTATAAAGTTAATGACAGTGTGAAGCTTGTATTGAAGACTTTTCAGAATATTGTTAAGAACAAATGAAGGATTCCTCAATCCTTAGTTGAAAAGCATAAAGATAACATTTGTTTTATGGTAGGCACTGATTTCACCTACATTGAAGCAGTTGAGCCTAGAATGGAATTCATAGACCCTCTTGGCTATGAAATATCTGAAGCAGAAACAGTAGGATATGTGAATAGATTGTTAAAGTGTGAGTTGGATGGTCATGCAAATAGGTTTGGAACCTATGAAGAGAATTTCAACTCTGCAATAAGTTTGAGAGAAAAGAAGCAATCTAGTAAGAGAGTTGAATCTACTATGAAGAAAATACTGAAAGAATCTGGTATGTCAAATCATGAGTTTGACATAGCTAAGAAGACTGTCGAAGCCTTGAAGCAAAGTGAAAATCTTGTAATTTCACCTGAGACATCTAGTGCAGATCCTGTTGATCCTATTGCAATAAAGGTAAAAGTTGAAGTACCTGAAAAAGATGAAGGAGATAAATCTTTTTCTCCTATTCCTAGCAAAAGAGTAAAAGTGAGTGCAACAGGACTCAGTAAGAGATAGAAAGTGATAGTACCACCTGTACCTAGAAATGTAGAAGTAATTAAAGATGATGATGTAGTTTCAATCAAGAAGAAAACTTGGAAACCAAGAATTGAAAGAGTTAATGAAGATATATTGAAGCATGGGGACTTCACTAAGTTGAATAAATTCTATGATCTATATGGATCATTTGACAGATTGAATTTTGAAAATGAAATGATTACACATATGATTGTGACAGATAAGAAACTTAGAACTACTCATGGTAAGATCCTAGAAGATTTGTATAACAGACTTGTGAATAGAAAATAGAGAGCACAAGAAGAGGACATAAAAATGAGAGAACATGTAATCAGATAGTTTTGTGAAGTTGAGGATGAAGATCATTTGAAGAGATTCTTGAAGTCTCTTGGAACTTTATTGAGAACTAAGAGAAGAACAATCCTTATAATGGGAGGCAAAAAGGAGGAAGTACAGAAAGAGACAGAGCAAGTAGTAATGCAAGTTCTTGCAGATATAGTTGCAGGAAAGCAAGTTGAATCAGACCCTCAGCAAAAGCAATCAGAGGAACCGCATGCAGAGGAAGTTGGTATTGAAGAAGTTCCATCTTCTTCACATATCAATATTGACAAAGAATCAATGGACATTGAAGGAACCAAAGTGACACTAGAGTTAGACGATGTTGTATTTCATGATGTAGGAAACATTGTTGACAATTTGGCTTTAGAAGAGCAAGAGAAGATTACAGAATCAGAAAAGGATACAGAGGCAGTGGAAGCACCAGTAGTATCAGAATTAGTTCCAGCAGTATAGACAGTTAAAGGTAAACAAATTTTGACAGAGGTCACTACCCCTAGTGCACCTGACAGTAAGAAGAGACAAATTGGTTTAATTTTTGAAGACCTTGGAAAAGAAGTTGAAGATGATGATCAGCTTGAGTTCATCACATCTCTTAACAAAATTATTGGAAAGAATAAGAAGGTGAAGGACCTTGAAGGCAAAGTTAGAGTTTTGACAGAGAAACTTGAGAGTGTGATCAGCACTAAGGTATCTGAATCAAATCCACTTGAGAAAGCTAAAATAGTAATAAACTCTTTTGACTCTGAATTTTCTAACTTAAAGGATATTGCTAGAATAAAAGTTCAAGAAGACTTTGAAGCAAAAATGCAACAAAATTTAAGTGTAAATATTTGAAATGATATTGGTAGTTTGGATGTATGCATAAAGAATTTGAGGAAACATTTTGAGACTGGAAAGAGTTTGTATATACAATGCACAAAATTAGAAATCCTAACAGCTGAAGAAGATAAGAAGATCAGAGAGAAGATAGATGCAATTACAGCTGAAACAAACACCTTGTCAAGCCCAAATGTAAAGATAAGTTCTGTAGAGAAGAACATAAGGAAGTTAAATGATGAAATCAGAATGTTAGCAGAGGAGAAGAATAGAAAGATGCTCAGGATTAACATCTTGAGAGAGCACATCTCAATCAAGACCTCAATTGTTGAAGACCAAATTGAGCAGTGTCTTTCAGCAAAGATATCTTTTCAAAAGTTTAGCTTCAATTCCCTGCAAGCTTGTCAAACAGCAAAAAACGGATTGAGTACTCTACTCAATGTTGCTGAATCCATCAAGAAGGTATGGGAGAAAGATTTTGAATCATGGAAGTCAGAGTTTGGTGACTGTGTTGCAAGCCTACCAGCTTTGCAATAGCTGATAACAAGGTATAAAGTTCATTTTTTGAAATTTTTGTATATCCTATCTTTGTCATTGTTGTCAAAGGGGGAGAGATAGCAAAAAATTGAATATATTATGAGGAAGGATACTCATAGGGGGAGCTATTCTATGGAGTACAATATTGTATATGTGTTGTATAACTTTTGGCCACAATTTTGTGTAAATACTTTAAAGTTTTGTTTGCACACTTAGCCAATTTTCCCATATGTTGCCACCAATGACAAAGGGGGAGATTGTTGGCAATTTGGCTAATGTGGATGCATAGATGTTGTCATTATGGAAACATATGATCTCTATTAAGAGCGTAGAATCTAGAATGCAAGTATGGCAAGTTGAAGGAAGAAATTGTCTAAGTATGGATACAGTGATCCTGACAGAGCACCTGATGAAGATTTAGTTGGTGATGTCCACTGGAGTAATATTTTTGTTTGTGCAATTAACCAAAGCTTCTAAAAAGTATGAGGATACCCCATCTCAGTGCACATAAAGTTTGGAGTAGTATGGACAAAGTTATTCGATGTTTACCGAAGACAGTTTTTGCAGACAGAACAGTTTTGGAGACAGTATTAGCGAAAGAGTTAAGGGATTATTTTTGCCAAAATAATGACTTAACATTATGAAGGGATGGCATCCTAGATTTTTACTCTTGGATAAATATTTTGGTAGCTGACCATGTAAAGTTATTAGCTCTAATAACTCATATATTAGGCATACTTGAAATGTAATGACAGAATATATGTTATATGTAAAAAGAAAGAAAAGATAACTTGCGATAGTTGTATATTGTGATAGCAGCAAAGGCTATTGATGTGAAGTTGTAAGTAGTACCATATTACAGTCAGAAACATTTTGTATTACCTATTTGGGCAGTGAGCTCAGCTGGTGATCAGGTTCTGTAATCTAACTCCTAATAGGGTTAAGGCTTCTAACAAGGCCTAAAGTCCTTTAACCAGGACAGATCTACTATATATTGTAAATTGACTCCTAACAGGGTCCAATATCTGTAACAAGATACTTTTGATTAGTGATCTTTGTGGGTACCATCCCCACCAAGGTTTTCCCTTGGCCAGGGTTTCCTTGAGAACATATCATGTGTTATGAGTTCTTTCTATTTACTGCTATGTTTGTTAATCAGCTTGATAATCTTTGTATGCACTAAAGTAATCTGTTATATCCATAAGTGGGCAAAAGAAAAAGTTTGTGAAATACTGATTCACCCCCCCCCCCTCTTAGTATTTCCTATTTCTAACAGTATTAGGGCTTTTAGGGCTAATTTTACTCTTTCCAGAGGAAGGAGTAGATCTTAGAATCGGAATAGTATTCTTCATATGCTCATAAATTAACAAAATCAAACCCTCATGCTTAATAACCTTCTTCAGAGACCCTTTATTCTCAATTATTTTTTTAACCAAAGAAGTAAACAAATAGTAAGGAATGTTAATGGTGTCCTTATACCTAAAGTGATTAAGGAACATGAAGTGATGGGAGTGGGTGTGAGTGAAACGGCCGTCAAGAATGAAGTACTCCATCACAACCTATAGAATATGATGCCAAATCTCCTTGATGATAACAGGGTCTATGAAACCATTGACCTTTCCCTCAGCAAAAGCCATCTTTTCCTTCACAGATTTTGGGAATTTCCTCATCCCCATCTTTGAAACCTTGTGATTCCTAAAAAAATTTTGACCCTCATTGGGAATCCCCATAATATTAGCTATAAGCTCAACAGAGAGAACCAGGGACCTTCCATCAATGGTAATAGTATTATCTCTCTAGCCATCAAAAAAATTTTGGGTAAGCTCCTTGTCAAAGCCATGTAATTTTTCCAAATAGGCAGTGACACCCCCTTTCCTCAGCTTATGCCAGACCATCGCCATGTCAGGTTCCTTCCATTTATCATAGTTATCTAGCTCTTCACATTTCAAATCACCCCCCATATTCACAAATAGAAAAGCTCCACTATTAGTCGAAGAACCAGGATTTTCAAAATTGCAATCACTATTCTTAATAAAACCCAAGCTAAGATTACTTAAAATGTGCAACTTGTTAGTATTAATGATGCATAGAAACCAATTCTATGAATTCTCATTAATACTAATAGTCTTCATAGTTCTCATGCATGTCTCTTTAATAATCACTAAATTTTCCTGCCTTATGATTGATTTTGTCATAATTAATATGAGATTTAGTGTCCTCTCTCAAATCTACTTCGTTGTCCCAATTGATGACATCAACAAATCTAACCCCAATGTTTGCCAAGTTGTCTACCATAGCATTGCTTTTGCGGTATACATGGAAAATGTGAATGTTCGTGCATTTAGCAATAATTTCTTTCGATTTGGAGATAATATTATCTATAGTCCAAGACGGAGGGGACTTACCTTTAAGGTAGTTTATAATATTTTGAGAGTCTCCCTCCACCCAAATGTTTTTGAAATTAAGCTTACTGGAAAGCTGAAGACCATAAAAAGCTCCTATAGCTTCAACAAGGTGATTGTTTTGAATTCCCAAAGGAACAACAGTAGCAGCTATGACATTTCCATTGCAGTCCCTGATAACACTACCACACCCCGCAGGCCCAGGATTCCCCTTAGCCGCACCATCAAAATTGATCTTAACCCATCCATCAGGGGGAGTAGTCCGAACACTATTGGCATGATCATTCTTCTTACTATGGGGTATACCATTATTTCCAAAACACAGGGTAATGCAATTCAATTTTTTCAGAATACCAGCATTAGCCTTTTTATACACCATAGTAGAATTACTTTTTTTATCCCTGAATATATGGTTATTTCTCTCTTTCTATATGCTCCAAGATATATGAGGGGCAGCCAACATCCATTTGTTTTTGTCCCTAGCATTGCTACCTAGGTAAATCCACTGCTAGAAAAAGTCCTAGATGGTAGAGGGGAAAATCCAGCAAAGATCGTTGTCCTGCAAGAAAAAAGACCAAACTTGTTGAGCAAAAGGATAATGCAAAAAAAGATGATTAGTATCTTCCTCAGTAGCTTGGCAAAGGCAACACTATTTTGGCATTATAAATCCTCTTTTCCTAAGATTATCCATAGTAAGCACTTTGTTTTGAACAACGATCCAATAAAAGATCTCAATTTTGGGAGTGAGGTTCTTGTTCCAGATCTTGGCCCAGAAAGGGGGTTCCTCAGTTATATCAAATTGGATATCACTAGCCGAAGCCACAGTGAATTTTCCACTTGAGGAAGGACCCCATATTAAGGAATCTTCTTTTTCAATAGAACAATATTGAGCCAGAAGAGCTTTGTCAATTTCCATAAAGGCAAGATTGAAAGCAGCCAACTTCTCCCAGCCATTGTTTCTCTAATAGTCTTTCACTTTATAACCAAACGTGGAATAGCATAATCTGATATCCTAAGGATGGTCAAACATTTCCTTTAGGGGTTTTCCAAATAGCCAAGTATCATCCCAAAAATTAATACTAGAACCATTTCCCAGCCTCCAAGTTTTTCCTTTGCTAGCTATACTCTTTGCTTCATTGATGTTTCTCTAGAAAATAGAACCCTCCACTTTCTCCTGGTTGGAAAGAAACTGATCAAAAGTGGGGTTATCATAAAGATACTTTTTCTTACATATAGTATTCCAATCTTTAGGCTCTCAATAAATTCACCATACTTGTTTAGCCCATAGAGCTTTGTTCATTATCCTAAGAGGTGGAAGACCCAAACCCCCCAAATATTTTGGTTTACACACTCTATCATAGGCAATAAGGGGAATACATTTTTTTTCCTCCACTCTAGACCAAAGAAACCATTTTAGGATGCTATCAATTTTATCCAAAAAATTAGCTGGCATCTTGAAAAGACTCATAACATACACCATCAGACTTTGAAGATAAGTTTTGATCAAAGTTATCTTACCAACTTGGGATAGAACAACCCCCTTCCAACCAGCCATCTTTTTAAAGAATCTCTCAACCATCTAATTCTAGAAAGAGTCATTGATGTTAGGACCCAATGGCAATCCCAAGTAGGAAGAAGGAAAAGAGCTTATGCTACATTCTAGAATACCAGCTATCTTTTCCTATCTTTCCTCTAGGGTGTTTATAAAGAACAAAGTGCTTTTAGACCAATTTATCAACTGACCAGTTCCTTTACTATAGAGATTCAAAGCAGATTTGAAGGATTTAGCCTCCTTGATAGTTGAGGTGCCCATAGTAATAGTATCATCCACAAATTGAGCATGAGAACAAGTTAAATGTCTAGAAGAAGGTTTGAGACCCTGAATAGACCCTTTAGAAACTAGAAGTTGGAAATATCTCCCCATGCTTTCAGCCAACAAGGTAAATAGAATCAGAGAGATAGGATCTCCCTGCCTAAGACCACGAGAACTTTTGAAGAACTTGGATGGAGATCCATTAATAAGAATAGAAAAGGTGGCAGTAGAGGTCAATTGATATATAAGTTGAATGACCCTTTCACAAAAACCAAACTATTTCAGGATGAGACTCAAAAACTTCCAATCAACCCTATCATAAGCTTTCACCAGATCAAGTTTTAGGATAAAACCTTGTTTACTTCCTTTCAAGGCTGAATGAATATTCTCATGGACCAACACCACTAAATCTAAGATCTACCTGCCAGGAACAAAACCATTCTGTTGAGGAGCAATCAGGTTAGGAAGAATAACCAACAACCTAGAAGTCAGAATTTTGGAGAAGATCTTGTAGAAAGAGTTACATAAACTAATAGGTCAAAATTGATCAAAGGAATGAGCCCTAGCAATCTTAGGGATTAAAGCTAAGAATGTGCCATTGATTTCTTTGAGAAGGTTCCTACAACCAAAAAACTCTTTCACAGCATCAGAGACATCTTTTTCCACAATAAGCCAAAATTTTTGGAAGAAAAACATGGGGAAATCATCCAAGCTAGGGGCCTTGTCTCCTTTAAAAGAAAAGACATCATCCTTGATTTCCTTATTAGAAGGGATAGCTTGAAGAGCTTTGTTTTGATCAGAATTCACCATACTAGGGATCACCTCCAAGAGATGTGCTTGACAGTCTCTGTCCAGATCATTATCAACTGAAAGGAGGGTAGAAAATTAGTTAATAGTAGTAGTCTTGATATCCTCATCTTTTTGGACCTCAATACTATCTAGAGCAATTTTGTCTATTCTTTTAGAAGCCCTATGCTTAAGGGTAGTTAAGTGGAAGAATTTAGTGTTTCTATCCCCTTCCTTAAGCCAAACTACCCTAGATCTCTGACGCTGGTAAGTCTCCTCTTTAGAAATAACATTGTGGTAGATGGCAAGAGCATTATTTTCCTCATCTTTAAGAGAGTTAGAAAGGCCCTGGTCTTGGATCCTACTCTAAATGTTGGCAAGGTCTTCTTTAGCCTTATTTTTCTTCTTAAAGATATCTCCAAAAACTTCTTTGTTCCATATTGTGACTTTTTCCTTTATATTTTTGAGTTTTCTGGTAACTTTATACATAGCAGTACCTTCCTCCTGAGTATTCCACTACTCCCTAATACACTATTCAAAATCAGGATGGTGTAACCACATCTTTTCAAATCTAAAAGGAAAGCATTTGGGAGCTAAAAATGGGTTAATTTCCAGCAATAAAGGGTGATGATCAGATCCAACTCTCAAAAAAGAAGACAGAGAACAGTTAAATTTAGAAATCCAATCATGGGTTATGAGATCTCTATCCAACTTACTTTGAATGTTTTGAGGCCCAACACACTGATTAGACCAAGTATAGTTCAAGCCTTGGAGGTCCAAATCAATCAAGCCTTCATTATTAATAAAATTATACAAATCAATTCTACTATCATCTTGAGAGAGGACCCCTCCAAATTTTTCATTACCCCTTTTGTTATTGTGATTGGCATTTGATGATTCCCCCTTTTCATGATTTAGGAAAGGGTTCTTGAAAGTTGTATGATCCTCATTTTTTTGAGGGCCTTCTGGTTTTATGGTTTCATCATCAATTAGGTCTTGGACAAGGTGTTTTAACTTCATACATTCATTCATTTTATGTCCTTTTTTATGATGATATTCGCAATGATGAGAACCACTCCACCATTTTCTCTTGACTTGTGGTTCATATAGCCTTGATTCAGTTAGAATAATAATTTTGTTGGCCACGAGAGTTCTTAATGCATTTTCCAAAGGTTCACCTAGAAATGTGAATTTCTTTTGATATGTGGAAAATAAAGGCTTAGGCTTATTGATATTGGAATTATTGAAAGGCTTGTTGTTGGTATTGTTTTTGTTGTTGGTGTTGTTGTTTTTGTAAGGATCTTTGGTCATTTGGTTGACATTATATGTTGGGTTTGATCCACTCGATAAATTAAAAGGGGTAGCCTTCAAGTTGTGTGCTTCCACAACTCCATCATTCACAAGATTTTTATTGGAGTTTTTAACATAGTCTTGGTTTATCATTGTGATTTTTGGCTCCTTTATTATTATTATAATTATTGGAATTATTGTGATTATTGGTGTTGGTATTGGTTTTATTATCTTTGAATAATTTAATTTCACTCCTTGTGGTAATTTGGAAAACCACTCCATAGCTTGACCTCCTAGGCTTCTTTGGAATAACCTCATTAAATAGGTGGTGTCGTGCATGAATTCGATACTTAGAGAAAAATATTATCTAAGATGGTCTTGTGGATCTGATTTACCTGTATATTTATCTTATTTAGGGAAGACCGCATTAAGTAGGAAAGGTTCCATAACCCAGCTCTTATCAAATGGAAATGGGCATAAAGCCTCGATGGAAAATGGCTTAGGTTTGGTCGCTTTCTTCATTGTGTCAATTTGTGCTTGAAACATTTTCAATTGTTTATTCATAGCACCTATAGGATTGTCTTCTTCATCATCTTTCTTAAGTGTGGCAATGTCATAGTCATGAGGTAGTTTTACCCCTGATTGGGCTAAATTAAGGAAATATCTTTCCTTATTTCGTTCTAAGAGTTTATCCATAATCTCAAGGAACTCAAGATCTTGGGCCACCCTATTGTCTTTATCCTTATTTATTTCTTGATGCCCTTGGTTTTCTTGGTTGGTGTCTCCTTGATTGGTTGTTCCTTGTTCTTCATTGTTCCCCCATGAAGGTAGCCATAAAATGTTGTGTTTTGATCCATTAGATTGAATCTCTCTTCAAACAGGTTTGGGACACTATCCTCTTGGTCTTGAGTTTCAATGAAATGAGTTTGAGATTCGAATGTGGGAATTTATCTTCCTATGCAAGTGTCATCTTCTTGTAAAGATAGTTTCAATTTATGAGGTCGGGTAAAAACCGGCATTAACAAATGTTTGATTTAAAATTGTATTCCCCCCACACTTGGTGATTGTCCTTTTATGAAGATATTAAAATTGTAAGATGATTTTGCAAAATGGATGTTTCACACTTGTTATTTGTATCTTTGAGGAATAACAGTCCATAATACAATTGAGGGGGGTGAATCATTTATATGGCATAATATTAAACTTTAAACTTTAAATAGAAGCAATATCAAATCCAATGAACGCAATGAATGCCAACACAATAATACAATTTTTTGGTGTCGAGGAAACCCTGCTAAAGGTAAAAACCCCAGTGGGAATTAGCACCCACAAATGATGTACTGAGAGTATATTATTCTTGTTAGAAGATCTAGCCCTGTTGGGAGCTGATAAAAGCCTTATAGTACATAGTCCTTGTTAGAGGATAGACCCTATTAGGAGTGAAGAAAATATGGTAGGCTCACTTCCCAAAGAAGGTTAAGTCCACCTTCAGAACACATTGTTCACAACACAAGTGTATATGAGGAAATACACAATCCTTGTGAACTGTCTCATAGAACCTATCTTTTCTTGATCAGTTCCAATGAAGTACATACAATTATCTACTCTACATCCATTAGGTACAAGCTTGTAGCTTCCACAATCCTCTTTCACATCACATACATCTCATTTGTGTCTTTTCCAAATAAAATATCTTACATATATATCCTATTACATTTTACATGATCAAGTCAGTTGATTAGGATTTCCTAATATACAAAAAATTACATAAACCCTTTCTAAGATACACACTATATCTAAAATAATTATACAATAATTAAGGACCGACATCCTTAATTCATATTTACCATCCATAATACACGCTACATCCCTCAAGTCATCTTTCAAATAGGACATCTCCAAAACACATGCCACAACTAACATCATCCTACTTTTCGTACCTTGCGTTGACCAACAAAAATTCTTTTAGTACCTTATCTATGTTGTCAATTTGACTATACTATTGTATATGACTAAATATAGTGTTTTCATTATGGAAATAAAGTCATATAATGTTTTGGAGTCAATGCACATTATCAGAAGATCAAAATTTGCCTAAGTACAGAAGACTCAACAGTTAGCAGAGTACCAGAAGGTCATAGCATCAGTGCATGTGCGTATGACCAAGTTATGGTATGTGCCCTTGAAGATAATATGGTAAGAGTTTATTCATGCTAATTCTAAGAGCATATGATTAGAAGATACAATACGACAAAGATACCAGCAGTTGAAGTTACAAAGACAGTGAATGCCAGAACAGAATAGAGTAAGTAGCTGACTGTTAGTATTTTGTTTAGCGATGATATTATTGTTTTGTAAAGGCTATGCACCTATTGTAATTAAGTTTTAGACATATAATTGTGTTTTTTTTGTAAACACGCTTGAGCCAATTCACTTGGAAGTGTTGTATGTAATCGTTTATAGGTTGACCTAGTTTTATTATTTAGTTAGCGCATATAAATATTAGATGTGCCTTTGTAATAAGATATGGAAGTTGATATAGAGCTAAGATAAGAAAATCAGAGACATGCGAAGTGAAGATAAGATGAATTAGATCTTTACAAGGGGCTAGAGCATCAACGCACAAAAGGAATTGATCAGACAAGCAATGTCACTACACCAGTTCATCCAGCAGATATATTGTGTATCTAACATCAGAAGGTTGTAGCCTTCATCACTTGAGTAGTGAGCTCTAAGACAATGTGTCCACACCCCTAACAGGGTTATTGTAAAAGACTCCTAACAGGGTCTGATTTTTTACCAGGTCACTGTACTAAAAGTATTGTAAAGAAAAACTCCTAACAAGGATCATAAGACACTAGTGCAGTTCTTAGTGGGTATCAATTCTCACTAGGGTTTTTACCTATTTGAGTGTCCTGGTAACCATATTGGTGTTATGTGTTGTGCATGTGTATCTTGTTTATATTAATGTTCATTTTAGTACTTAAGCATTCAAGATAAAGATTCAAGAGTTAGAATAAAAGTAATAGTTAGTGAAAACTGATTCACCCCCCCTCCTCTCAGTGTTCCCATTCCTAACAATTGGTATTAGAGCTCTGGTCCTTTGAAGATAAGTTTAACCACTTGAGGAGATCAATGGGTTCAGAAGAAGAAAAGAATCTTATGGAAGCTCTTGAAGACCTTGACAGATCTGCAAAAGAAGTTGAAGAACTAAAGTTGAAAGTCAGTGGCTCTCAAGTATTCATCAAGAAACTGAGACAAGATTTGAAGAATTGTACAAACAATGATTTGGGAAAAATGGTCAAGAAGCTGAATGAGGAGAACACATCTCTAAAAGATCAGATTGAAGAATTTGATGAAAATCTAGCTAACAATCAAGAATTTTATGATGAACATATCAAAGAGAACCTTCAACTGAATGAAGAATTGAGGCAAGAAAACATGGACATCTTGGAGCTAAAGAACAGCAAAGAAAATTTGGAATTTGAATTGAAAGATGCAAAGAATCACATTGATAAATTGCACACCAGTAATGATTTGGTAGAATCACAATTGTATGCAAGGAAGCTTAAAAGAGATACCAGTGGTATTGGATACAATGAAGCATAGAATCATATTGATAACATGTGAGCAAAGAAGAAAGCACCAAAAGACAATACAGATGCTAAGGAGATTGGAAAGCATACTAAAGATAATGTTGAACCATCTAAGGATGAGTGCAAGCCAGTAGACTGGACTTTTTATACCTATAACAAGCATGGACACATAGCAAGGGATTGTAAAGAGGTAAGACCTTTCAATGGTTACTGGTATTCATGCAATAAATTTGGTCATAGAGCTATGAATTGTATAAAAATTTAGAAGAACAAGACTCAACATAATCAGAGAAACTAGAATCAACCAAATGTAAGAAGTTCTCAAAGTGTTACATGTCAAATTTGCAATTACAATGGTCACTCAGCAAGACAATGTAAAATGGTAACCCACATCAATGCGTCAAGGAATTTAAGGCCTCTAGTTATTTGTCACTCTTGTAACAAGGCTAGACACATCTAAAAGTTTTGTAGAACAAGAACGCAAAGTCAAGAAAGCCCTAAAAATCTAGAAGTTTTAATATTGGATACCGAAGGAGAAGTCAAGTTTGTGAAAGATACAGAGAATGCGGGCATGATTTGGATAGAGGCAAAGAAGGATAAAGTAGATGAGATTATATTGGATGCATCCGCAATGGATGAAACCTCTACATCTAGATAAATGATCATCAGGGTCATAAGGGGAGTTGATTTAGCTCTCGACCCCTGTGCAGCTGATATACTCACCCTCAAAGTATATTCCTTTGGATTTAACCTTTTGGAGACTATTAGAAGCTATGTGTAAGAGTGCACTAATTGATTGACTACAAAATGAAATTTGGAGATTTTCAGTGAAATTTTTGTTTACACGGCAAGCATTAATGGCATAATTTTCACTTTAAAGTAAAATGAAACTTATAGATCACTCATTGCATTCAAGTTAGAGTGATTGGAGAGCACAGAATCCCTAGCAGTTGGTTATGAAGGATTGAAGTTTGATTCACTGGTGAAGAAGTGTGTTTGATAGGTTGCAGAAGCCAAAATTTGTCATGATGATTCAGAAGTTCTTAGGAACTAATTGTGAAGCAATATACAAGTAAGTTATGACTAATCCTATTGTGTTTGATGTTGTGGAGAATAAGTGATACATTTTCAAGAGGCACCCTTTAAAATCTACTTTGGATGACCTAGAAGGTGCATTCTCCCGAACCCCTATGGGTGTTATGCATGTTGAAGACATATGTGCATACATTTACTATAAGAAGGAACCAATAGGTCTTGATAGAATTAGAGCATACATTGAGAAAATGATGAAACTAGATAAAACCTTCCTTGATGAGTTCACGTAGTTTGAAAACCATCCCATAGTTGAATATGCTACGGCATATGATTTTTATGAGTTTGAATGGATAAAGATATTGCTCAATAGGATTCATGATGACCTATTTTGGTTAGGTGAAATACTAGTGAAAATCATAGAAGACCTAATTCATGAAATGATAGGCCTTTCAAGGATAGGTGGCGTTCTTCCAGTGGGTAAAGATGTGAGAAAACTAGTTGAACAAGCATGTAAGTTAAGAAGTGATAGGCGTGGAATGACTATTGAGCCTATAGAGGAGAAAGACATCAAATTTATGTCTATGATACTAGGTTATAAATTTCAACACACCAGCAAGTTGAATAGTGTGCTAGCGGCCACTATTCTTGTAGCAATAAGACTTGTGAGAGAAAATGGTGAATTTGATTTGTGCGAGATCTTGTGTGCACAACTAATAGACAATATTATATCCATTAATTATGATAAGATGAAAATATTCAAGTTTAGGTCATTGATTATATACATGTACTTCCACATACTTCAAAAGGTGTTAGATTTGTATTTCGACAAGAGTATTCCTATAATGCCACAGATATCCTTTAAGGCATCTACTGAGAGTACACTCAAGCATTATATGGATTTGGAATTGAATACATTCAGGATCATAATGAAGATAAGATATAGGATACCAGAGAAAATTTTTGAGAAATACAAAGACAGCATTTTCTTCATGGTAGAAACTGACACAACTTGCATGGAAGAAGTGGAGCCTAGAACAAAATGGATTCATCTAATTGGATATCTTGGAAGCATATGCACAAGTATTTCTATCAGCACCTAAGGACCCTAATGAGCCTAGATGGGGGACTTATGAAGAAAAGACAAGAGAAGTTGATGCGGTCCTTAAAAGCGCAACAACTAAGAGGAAAGTAGCTAAGGTTACTTCTAAGATACTAAAAATTCATGGAGTAACACAAGTAGACCTTGACAAAGTAAGACAAGAAAAGATTGCTTTGGGAATTGAGAGTGCATCTATAGCAGAAGCAAAATCTGATGATCCTAAGTTAAAAAAGGTAAAAGTTGAGAAGTCTGATGACCCAAAGGGTAAAACTGATGTTACCCCTCCTACACCAAAGGAAACAATTGATCTTACTAATCCTCTTGAGTATAAGACAATGGCTAAGAGGAAGAAAGAGACAGGTGCAAGCCATCCATCCTCATGCACTACAAGGAGTTAGAGCAAGAGCACTAAAGCACCTCCATAGGTAGGTTTAAAAACTAGTCTTAAAGTGTTGTGTACAAGGATTATTGAGGAAGGAAGAATTGATCAGATAAATAAATTCTATGATAAATACAATGAAATTGGAAAATTAGAGATTCATGGAATGATTATCAAAATATGTTAAATTTCAAGAAGACAGTCCTAGAACTAAAGACAGTAATTCCAGACAATGTGTGGAATATTTTGGAATTCCTAAAGAGACAGGCAATTGAAGAGGATTTAAGAATAAGAGAGAAGATTCTAGATGAAAGCCTCCCAATATGTTCTTTATACGAGAAGAGCTTTTTTTTAGATCTGGTGAAGCCGTACCTTAGAACTAAGTCAAGAAATTTACATATCATGGATAAGTATTATGAGTTGGTTACAAAAGAAATAGAGAAAGCCTTTGAGAAAGTTTTTCTAAATAGGCATATGTACCCACCTACTATGCCCATAACTCAAGTACCCAAAAAGGTAGCCAAGGAGTCAAAGACCACCAATGTACCAAATACAGGTCCTCAGGATTCAGCACCTATAGGTGAAACACCTACAGATGCAGAGAAGTCAGCGCCGAGGACAAAGACTCAAAAAGATGATACAATTTTTATTGATAATGTAGAAATTTCTATGGAGGCCATAGACATTGACTTGGACAAGTTTTAAGAAGCCTTTGTAAGCACACAAGAGGTTCAGACTCTATGTGATGACACTCCTCCTAATCAGCAAGAAGATATATTGATTGAGGATATAACAGGTGAAGAAGAAGAAAAAGAAACAAAAAAAAGAAGAAAAGGAGAAAGGAGAAGAAGAGATAAAAGGAAGTGAGCAAATAGATGAACCATCTATTAAGATGCCTATCAAAGTAAAGCAAGAAGTGATGGATAGCACTCATATCACTCCCCTACCATCTACATCATTGTTGTCAAGTTTGACACCAGACACCACTAGCTTGGACTCTTGGGGAGAAGAAGATCTAATCAAGATCAGTGTCTTAGCTATGGGGAAAGAAAAATAGAAACAGGTGATGAGGAATCCTTTGTTTGTTGAATCAGTCAACATTTTGAACAGCATGTTACCTTCAGACAAGCAAGTGTCTAAGGTCCATTCAGTTGATGATGTGAGCACAATTCTTTGAAACTTCAAGACTAACTTATCTAGCTTGGAAGAATATGCATCCCAAGTGGAAGAAGAGAAATACATGAAGAAGAGGCTATGAATTGGTTAGTAACTTTGCACTTGACCTAAGTTCACTAAAGGTTGGTCAAGCATCTGTGAAGGAGTTTGCAGCATAGGGAAGAAAGATTATTGCAGACTATATGAACAAGGATAAGTTAACTGTTGATCACTACAAGAAGATCCAAGAGGTAGAAGCAATGATAGAAAATGTAAGGAAATCAATGGAAGATCCCTCCACCAATGTCAACATGTGAAATAATGTGTACCAAGGATAGATAGATAATATAGAAAAGGCTAAGAAAGAGATGTCTAAGATAAGGGCAAGGCAAACACAGCTCAGGAATGCTCTTGCGCCCTCTCTAGATGTACTTAATCAGAACATCAAGGAGATAGATTCCACCATGGTGACATATGATCAAGGTCCTTGCACAGATTTGGAGAAGATGGAGAACCTAACATATGCCTTATGTGCCCATCTACAAACTATCAATGCACTGATTGCATTTTGGAAACAAGAGATCCACAATTTGCATATTGCTTATCTGGATGTACTTTCTTTGTAAGTACTTGTAGTCATGTTTTTTTTAGCACCTTTGTCATTAATGTCAAAGGGGGATTATTGTATAAAATATGGAATATTACATATATGTAAAGAAGATATATAATTCAGAGTCTAAGGGAGATATAAGATAGAGTATGTTAAAGAGTTTTTTGTATAAGGGTACAGTTAGTAACTTTTCCATATTCCTTTGTTGTCATCAATGACAAAGGGGGAAATTGTTGGCAAGTTGAATATACTATTGTATATGACTAAATATAGTGTTTTCATTATGGAAACAAATTCATATAATGTTTTGGAGTCAGTGCACATTATCAGAAGATCAGAATTTGGCTAAGTATAGAAGACTCAACAGTTAGCAAAGTACTAGAAGGTCGGAGCATTAGCGCACGTGTGTATGACCAAGTTATGGTATGTGCCCTTGAAGATAAGATGGTAATATTTTATTCATGCTAATTCTAAGAGCACATGATCAAAAGATACAGTATGACAAAGATATGGACAGTTGCAGTTACACGGATAGTGAATGCCAGAACATAACAGAGTAAGAAGCTGACTGTTAATATTTTGTTTAGCGCTGATATTATTATTTTTTAAAGGCTATGCACCTATTTTAATTAAGTTGTAGACATATAATTATGTTTTTTTGTAAACACTCTTGAGCCAATTCACTTGGAAGCATTATATGTAATCGATTATAGGCCGACCTAGTTTTATTATTTAGTTAGCAGATATAAATATTAGATGTGCCTTTGTAATAAGATATAGAATTTGATGTAGAGTTGAGACAAGCAGAGTAGCGTAATACCCCAAAAATGGGCTATAAGTTCATTAATCTCCTACATTATCAAATCATACAAAATTGACATCGAAGTCCTAACCTAAGGCACATCTAAATATCATCGAATCCTAATTGATTATCTTAAATTCTACATCGGGGAATATTCCTAGTAATATTCCTAATCATCATAATTATCTTTAATTTTATAATTATTTGGCAATAAATCACATTTATCCTAAAGTTTGATTAATTAAATATTTTGCATATTTAATTAATTAGATTTAATATTTGCCACTTAATTGTTTAATTAAATTTAATTCTATCTATTATTAATTGTATTATTTAATTTTGACAATAAATCAAAATTCCTATCATTAATTGATTAAAATCTTATTTAATTAATTAAAGCAAGTTGTCATATTTAATAATATTATTTTTTGGGATAAAAGTTTGATTAAATAATTGATTAACCCATAAATCAATTGTTTTATTTTTAAAATCAGTTAAGTTGAGAATAAATCACTTTATTATTAAATTAATTCATAAATAAAACATGCACAATCATAAAAGCAGACAACTATCAATTATCAATTAAAGCTAAACTCTATTTTGAGTTAAAACTTAGCTTTTGCATGTTTTTGTGACTTAATTATCTGTTATTTAAAAATAACTCAAAAATCAACCTGAGTTATTTGAGTGATTTATGGCTTTTATCCATGCACCTCTAAAGCCCTGGATTTCTATAAATTAAGGCTTCAGCTCATCTCTCAATCATCTCTCAAATTTGCATCCAAGCATCTCATATTTTTGCACAATCACGTTGGAGAATTGGAATTGAAGAATCAAAACTCTTGCGAATCGACATCTTTGTGAGATCAATCTTATTTTTGCATTCATATTGCATATCATTGTTAGATTAGCATTGCATATCAATTTTCAATAGCATTCATAGCATATCAATTTCATCTAGCATAGATTCATATCAAGTTTTTATTCCTTATTGCATCATAAAATCCAAAAAATAAAATAGCTTAATTGCATTCAATCTCATATCTAGATCAATTACATTCAAATCCTTCATTTATGTGTCGTCTAGGTCACTGATCTTGATAACAATCTAAGAACATTAATCTCGCACCTACTAGAAGCCAGTAAATTGCTTGGTTAAATTAGATTTCAATTTTGCATGATTTTGATTATAGCTAACCTCTAATGTTTTACTGAAGTGTTGTGTCTACAGATCAGGTACAATTTTCACACACACAAGTAGAGACATGCAAAATGAAGATAAGATGAATTAGATATTTACAAGGGGCTAAAGCATCAGCGCACAAAAGGAACTGATCAGACAAGCAATGTCACTACACCAGTTCATCCAGTAGATATAGTGTGTATCTGACATCAGAAGGTTGTAGCCTTCATCACTTGAGAAATGAGCTCTAGGATAGTGAGTCCACACCCCTAACAGGTTTATTTTAAAAGACTCCTAACAGGCTATGACCTTTGACTAGGTCACTGTACTAAAAGCATTGTAAAGAACAACTCCTAACGAGGTTGCAGATCTTCTAACAAGGATCATAAGACACTAGTGCAGTTCTTAGTGGGTATCAATTCCCACTGGGGTTTTTACCTATTTAGGTTTCCCCATAACCATGTTGGTGTTATGTGTTGTGCATGTGTATCTTATTTATATTAATGTTCATTTCAGTACTTAAGCATTCAAGATAAAGATTCAAGAGTTAAAATAAAAGTAATAGTTTAGTGAACACTGATTCAAACCCCCCCCCCCCCCCCCCCCCCCTCTAAGTGTTCCCATTCCTAAAAATATGTCATCTCTTAATCTTGCATACACTTAATACATACCTTTTGTAAGATATACTAGAAACACAAAGACTCATTCTCTCAACTTCCACTATCATAGTCCAGTAACTAGTCTTCACCAAAACATTTGTAACTCATCCAATATGCAACATTACATGATGTGATATTGGATATAGGATCACAAAATCTTCATGTACTCTAATCTAACTTCGCACATTCTAAAACATTTCTACAGTGTCTGTACACTATAGTAACCAGCCTGTTCTTTTTACATAAACATATGTTGACATCAATGATAAAATACTAATGATAATAGCAGCATCTCTAGCATCACTCAACATAGTTATTAAACATATGAAATGTGTATCAACCATCTCCCTAATGCATTAGAAATAGACAACAATATCCCCCTTTGGCATTGATGTCAACATATGGGAAAATCCATTAACCCAAAGTTTTATCAATCCAAAGTTTTGTTACAAAATATTACTCTCATAGTACACCTCCATACAATCTCTCCATAAAGTAGGGATTTTCACATAGAAAATATCCCCCTTTTACAACAATGGAAAAGGGTGCCATAATTCATCAACTATTCTGCAAAATTGTCTTGGACAATCACTCCCCTTGAGGAGTAGATCCCTCATCAAGTCCAAAATATGATAAGGCTCTTAAAACCTCTGGATTGATGCATCCCTACATCATTTAATTTTGACTAAGAGGGGCCTAAACCCCAAGCATACCTGTGAGATATTCAAAGGTTATCTTTTGGAAAAGACTTTGTAAAGATGTATGCAATTTGTTCCTTTGTGTTAATATACTCCAACTTTATTTCCTTCTTTGCCACCTTGTCTCTTAAGAAGTGACACTTGATAGAAATATGTTTAGTTTTAGAGTGCATCACTGGATTCTTTAACATATTCATTGTACTAGTGTTATCACAATGGATAACCACTAGCTCATCAAAATTTATTCCAATGTCTTTCAACATTTGTTCCATCCAAACAATTTGAGTGTAGTTGATGGCAGCAAAAACATACTCTTATTCTGTAGTAGATTGAGCTATACAATCTTGCTTCTTTCTTAGCCATGAAACCAACTTTTTCCCAAGGAAAAATGTACCACCACTAACACTCTTCCTATCATCAATATTTCATTCCCAATCAGCATCACTATAAGCATGAAGTTCAAAACTATCATTCCTATCATAGCATAATCCATATTCAATTGTCCCTTTTATATATATCTAAATATCCTTTTCACAATAGCTATATGTGTCTCTTTAGGTTTTGCTTGATATCTAGCCACAATTCCAACAACATTAGCAATATCAAGTCTGGTGTGAGTCAGATATTTTAATCTACCAACCATTGATCTGTACTTGGTTTGAAAAACACACTTAGTTTCATCATTACTTGATATTTTATTACCAGTCACCATGGGTGTACCAACTAGTTTACAATCTTCCATTCCAAACTTTTTCAATATTTCTTTAAGATACTTAGTATGAGAAATAAAAATGTCATTCTTTCTCTAATTTATTTGCAGACCAAGAAAGAATTTCAATTCACCTATCATGGAAATCTCAAATTCATTTTCCATCTCTTTAGAAAATTTCTCACACAATTCATCATTGCCTCCAAAGATTATATCATCAACAAAAACTTCTACTATCACAACTCCATCTTCACTAGTTCTTAAATACAAATTACAATAAGCATTACTTTTTTATGAACCCAAGGTGAAGTAATTATTTGTCTAACATTGCATACCAAGCCCTTGGAGCTTGCTTCAATCCATGCAATGCCTTCTTCAGCTTGCATACCATGTCTCCATCTTCTCATAGAGGAAATCCATTAGGTTGTTCTATATACAATTTTTCTTCAAAATCCTTATTCAAGAATGCAGATTTCACATCCATCGAATATACCTTGAAGTTCTTATGTGCACCATATGCCAAGAATAATCTCACAGCTTTTATTCTAGCAACAAGAGAAAATGTTTCTTCAAAATCTATGCCTTCTTGTTGTGAATAGCCTTTACATACCAATCTCACTTTGTTTCTTACAACATCTCATTCTTCATTCATTTTGTTTATCAAAACCCACTTGATTCCTATTATATTTTTGTCTTTAGGTATAGGAACTAATTCCCAAGTGTTATTTTTTTTATCTTATCTAACTCTTCCTTCATAGCATTTATCCAAGATTCATCTCTATAGGATTCATTTGTAGTCTTTGGTTTTGTTATCACTTAAAAGTGGACAAGCTAATTCATGTGAGTAATCAAGACAAAAATTAGAATGATTAAATCAATACAAGTATTTAACCAATCAAAATTAAAATCAAGCTCTAATTCAATATAAATCAAAATCAAGAGCAACTTAATCAAGTGAATTTAAATCAATATGCAATTAATTTAATTAATTGTATAGTTTTGAATTAAATCAAATTCAACCCATTCAAGGGGTACATGGCTAAAGAAATGATTTTAGATCAATTAATAAGTCCTAATTTCACTCAAACACCAAATGAGAGGAAAATCAATCAACCAATAGGATTTAAAGAAAGCACTCACATGGATCAAACTAAAGATCAATCTCAACCACTCAAAACAAAAGAGCATCTTGTCCACTCATCTCTTAGGAATGGGAACACTGAGAGGGGGGGGTGAATCAGTGTTTAGATAATTATATCTTTTTAACTTAATCTGAATCTTATCTTAAGTTCTTTTATAATTGAAACATAAATAAGAAAATCATACACAACACATAACACCAATATGGTTATGGGGAAACCCAAATAGGTAAAAACCCCGGTGGGAATTGATACCCACTAAGAACTACACTAGTGTCTTGTGATCCTTGTTAGAAGATCTGCAACCCTATTAGGAGTTATTCTTTACAATTCTTTTAGTATATAGACCTTGTCAGAGGTCAGACCCTATTAGGAGTCTTTTACAATAACCCTATTAGGGATGAGGACTCACTGTCCTAGAGCTCACTGCTCAAGTGGTGAAGGCTACAAGCTTCTGATATCAGATACACACTATATCTGCTGGATGAACTGTGTGATGACATTGTATGTCTAATCATTTCCTTTGATGCACTAATGCTTTAACCCTTTGCAAAGATCTAATATATCTTATATACTCTTCACACTCTTCTGCTCTGCTACTATTCCATCTATATCTTCAACCATTCATATTACAATGGGTGCATCACATAATTATATGCACATACTAGACAAACAACTAGGTCAGCCCTTTAACCTATTACAAACAACGCTTCCAAATGAATTGTCTTAAGTGTGCTTACAAACAATCATATATATATGTCAGAAACCTAATTAAAATAGATGTATAGCCTTTACAACATAAATTTATAACCGCTAACCAAAATACCAACTGTCAGTTTCATACTCTATTATGCTCTGGCACACATTGGTTGTTCATCTTAAACTGTCTGTAACTTTTTCATGCTTGCATATCTGATCATGCACTCATAGACTAAGCAAGAATATAGTCTTACTAACTTAACTTCTAGGGTGCATAACACAATTCAATCATACACATGTGTTTTGATGCTCTGAGTCTCTGGTATTTTGTATATTGTCCAGTCTTCAACACTTAGTTGATTTCTGATCTTCTCTTTAAGTGCGTTGACTCCAAACTACTATATGACTTTGTTTCTATAATGACAACACTATATTGAGTCATATACACCAGTATAGCCAACTTTCCAATAATGACCCCCTTTGTCATTGATGGGAACAAAGGAATATGGCCAATTTGCTAACTGTCCTTAATACAAAAACTTTTTGTCTTCTATACATTTCTCTACATAATCTTATATCTCCCTATACATATTCTGATTCATATTCTATACACAACTCCCCCTTTGCCATTAATGACAAAGGTGCTTCAAAAATTTATCTACACATACTCACTGAGGGAAAACATCTGGATATGCTATCTTTAGGTTCTGGATCTCTTTTTTCCAAAATGTTATCAAAGGTTTTACTATCTAGAGATGGGCGCAAAGAGCATACTCTAGCTTATCCATCTTCTTCAAATCTAAGCTGGGACCACTATCATAGGTTACCATTGTGGTATCTATATCTTTGATATTATGATTCAGTATGTCTAGTGAGGGTGCAAGAACATTCCTTAGTCGTGTTTGCCTTCCACTGATTTTTTACATCTCTTTGTCTACCTTCTAAATCTTATCAATCTGACCCTGGTAAACATTATTACACATGTTCACATCTATGGATGGATCCTTTACTGAATTCTTAATCTTCTCAATCATAGTTTCTTCCTCTTTTATTTTCTTGAAGTGGGCATCAGTGAGCTTATCCTGATCCATGCAGTTTGCAATGAATTTTCTTCCTTGATCAGAAAATTCTTTTAAAGATGCTTTCCCGGTCTTGAGTGAGCTCAAATATAGCACAAAATTTCTCATTAGTTCACTCAACCTCTTCTTTAGGTACTTCTCTTCTATAACTAGGGATGCATATTCTTCAAGATTTGAGAAATTGCTCTTAAAATGTGAAATGACTTTGCTCACATCATCTATCGAGTGTATCTTAGAGACTTGCTTATCTGCTGGCAATAGATTGTTCAATATGTTTACTGATTCTACCAGGAGAGGATTCCTCATCACTAGTTTTTCTTTGGCTTTTTCCATGGCGAGGACGTTGAACTTAATCAAATGTTCTTCTCCCCATGAGTCCAAGCTGGTTGTGTCAGGTGCCAAACTTGACAACAATGTAGAGGATGATGGATTTATAGGAGTGTTGTCCATTATTTCTTGCTTGAATTTTATTTCTTTTCCTTTTTCTATTTTCTCTTCTTCTTTCTATTTTTCTCCTTCTTCTTTTGATATGTCTTCTATCAGGACTTCTTGTGGGATGGGATAATTACTGCCACAAAGAATTTCAGCTTCTTGAGTGCTGACAAATGCTTCCTGAAACTTATCCAAATCCTTATCAGTAGCTACTATGGCTATCTCCACATTATCAATGATAATAGTGTTGTCTTTTTGTGATTCTGGGATGGGCGCAGACTTATCTACCTCTGATTGTGTTTCAGCTGTGGGCGCTGAGTCCTGTGGACCTGTCACTAGCATATTAGTGGGCGCAGCCACCTTATCTTCCTTCGAGGGCACTTGGGTTGTAGGCACAGTAGGAGGATACATGTGCCTATTCATGAATACCTTTTCAAATGCCTTCTCAGTCTCCCTTCAAACCAAATCATAGTTCTTATCCATAATCTGAAGTGTTCTTAGATTTGTTCTCAAATGTGGCTTCACCAAGTCTAATAATAGATATTTTTCTTCTAAAGAACAAACTGGAGAACTTTCATCTAAGATCTTTTCTATAATTCTCAGATCTTCTTCTGTGGCTTGTCTTTTTAGGAACTCTAAAATGTCCCATACACTGTCTGGAATCAGAGTCTTTAATTCCAAGACTGTCTTTTTGAATTTTATCATGTGTTTGACAATCATACCATGTATTTTTTATTTGTCAATCTCACTGTACTTTCCATAAAATTCTTTTAATTGATCAATTCTCCCTTCATATACAATTCTTGACCTCAATACACTGAGACTAGGAATGAAACTTACTTTAGGAGGTGCTTGAGTGATTTTCTTGCTCCTTGTTGCTCACAAGGATGGATGGGTGGTACTAACTTATTTCTTCCTCTTTACTATTGGCTTATACTCTGAAGGAGTAGTAAGGTCAACAATATCCTTGGGCACAGAAGGAGTAACATTACCTTTACCCTTCTAAACATCATCTTTTTCAATTTTTATCTTCTTCTGCTTTGGATCCTCAGATTCTGTCTTTGTTGTTGCTGTGCTCTCCAATTCTAAGGCAATCTTTTCTTCCCTTGCCTTGTCTAAATCTTCTTGAGACACTCCATAAATTCTCAAGATCTGTGAGGTCACTTTGGCAACTTTCCTCTTTGATGCAGCACTATTTAGGATTGCATCAACTTCTCTGGTTTTCTCCTCATATGTTTCCCATCTAGGCTCATTAGGATATTTGGGGGCTGAAAGAAACACCTATGCATATGCTTCAAGGACTTATTCTTCTACCTCATACCCAAGTGGATGAATCCACTTAGTTCTTGGCTCAACAGCTTCCATACAAGTTGTATCTATCTCTACCATAAAACAAATGCCATCCTTATATTTTTCAACTATGCTTTATGGAATTCTATACCTCATTTGCATCTTAACCCTGAAGGTCTTCAACTCTAATGTTATGTAATCTCTTAATGTACTTTCAGTGGAGGCTTTGTAGGATATCTATGGTATGGTTGGAATGGACTTGTCCAAGTATGAATCTAACACTTTTCCAACAATATGAAGGTACATGTAAATGATCAAAGACCCAAACCTAAATATTTTGGTCTTATCATGCTTTATTTCCTTAATGTTGTCAATCCTCTATGTGCACAAGATCTCACATAGATTGAACTCGCCATCTTCCTTCACAAGTCTAATGGTTGCTAGAATTGTGGCCCCAAACACATTGTTCACCCTGCTAGTGTGTTGAAACTTGTATCCAAGAATCATTGACATCAATTTGATGTCAGCTTTCTCAATAGGCTCAATTTTCATACCACACCTATCACTCCTTGACTTGCATATTTTCTCAACCAATTTCCTAACATCCTTGCCCTATGGAAGGACGGCACCTATCTTAGAAAGTTAAGTCATCTCATATATGAGGTCACTAGTGATTCTGATTGGTATATCACCTATCCAAAATAGTTCATCATGGATTCTTCTCAAGAGTATCTTAATCCATTTTGCCTCATAAAATTCATATGCCATAGCATACTCCATAATAGGGTGATCATTCCATTTCACATACTCATCTAAGAAGGTCTTGTCTGGTTTCAACGTAGTATCCATGTGCGCCCTTAATCTATCCAAACCTACTAGTTCCTTCTTGCAATAGATCTATGCCCTAATGTCTTTGACATGCATAATGCCCATAGGCGTACGGGAAAATGCTCCTTCTAAATCATCTAAGGTTGACTTAAATGGATGCTTCTTAAAAACATATATTTTCTTCTTTGTAACATCAAATACTATGGGAGTGGCCATCACTTATTTAATCATTTTCCAATTGATCTCTGAGATAATCTGAAGACTTCTAAATCAGTGTGATGAACTAGGGTTTCCACAACCGATCAAATCCATAACTCAACACTGATAAATCAATCTACAAATCTTCCCAATCAACTGGTAGGGCTCTTCTACTCTAAAATATCCCTGAATCCAAATGCAATGAGTGATTCAAAGGCATTCTATGTACTTAAAGTACTAATTCCACCATTAATGCTTGTCACGTAATCCAGCATGTCACTTGAAATTTTCAAACTCGCATTCTACTATCAATCAAGTAGTGTGCTCTTGTACATAGGTTCTGATAGGCTCCAAAATATTAAGTCCAAAGATGCATACTCTCCAAGTGAGTATACCAGTCGCGCAGGGGTCTAGAGCTAAATTAGCTCCCCCTATGACCCTGATGGTCATTTATGCAGATGTAGAGGGTGTGTCCATTGGGGATGCATCCAATACAATCTCTTTTACCTTATCCTTCTTTCCTTCTAGCCAAATCAAGCTCAGATCATCTATTCCTTTCATAAACTTGACTTCTCCTTCGGTATCCAATATTGAAATTTCTAGCTTTTTAGGGTTTTCCTGACCTTGCGTTCTTGATCTACAAAACTTTGAGATATTTCTAGCCTTGTTACAAGAGTCAAAAATAATTAGAGGCCTTAAATTCCTCGGTGCATTCATCTAAGCTATCATTTTACATTGTCTAGCTAAATGACCATTGTAATTACAAATTTGACATGTAATATTCTGAGGGCTTCTTATATTTTGTTGATTCTGACTTCTTGATTATGCTGAGTCTTGTTCTTCTGACTTGTTCTACAATTTATAGCTCTATGACCAAATTTATTGCATGAATAACAATAGCCATTGAAAGGTCTTACCTCTTTACAATATCTTGCAATGTGTCCATGCTTGTTACAAGCATAACAAGTTTGATCTACTGGCTTGTGCTCATTCTTGGGTGGTTCAACATTTTTTATAGTGTCCTTTCCTATATCCTTAGTATCTATAGAGTCTTTTGATGCTTTCTTCTTTGCTCGCATATCATCAACCTGATTATGTGCTTCATTGTATCCAATACCATTGGTATCTCCTTTGAGCTTTCTTGCATACAACTGAGATTCTACCAAATCATTACTTGTGTGTAATTTATCAATATGATCTTTAGACTTTTTCAATTATGATTCTAACTATCCTTTGTTGATCTTTAGCTCAACAATTTCCATGTTAGCTTGCCTCAATTCTTCATTTAGTTGAAGGTTCTCCTTGATCTATTCATTATATACTACTTGATTTTTTGTCAACTTTTCATCCAATTCTTCAATCTGATCTTCAAGAGATGAATTCTCTTCTTTCAACTTCTTGACCATCTTTCCTATATCATTGCTTGTACAATCTTTTAGGTCTTGTTTCAATTTCTTGATGATGTTTACATAACTACTGACTTTTAGCTTTAGTTCCTCAACTGCCTTTTCAGATTTGTCTAGATCTACAAGAGTTGCCTTAATATTTTCCTTTAGATTCATTTCTACTTCCAAACCCATTGATCTCCTCAAGTGGTTAAACTTTTCTTCAGAGGACCAGTGCTCTGCTACCAATTGTTAGGAATGGGAACACTGAGAGGGGGGGTGAATCAGTGTTCAAATAATTATATCTTTTTAACTTAATTTGAATCTTATCTTAAGTGCTTTGATAATTGAAACATAAATAAGAAAAGCATACACAACACATAACACCAATATGGTTACGGGGAAACCCAAATAGGTGAAAACCTTGGTGAGAATTAAAACCCACTAAGAACTGCACTAGTATCTTGTGATCTTTGTTACAAGATATGCAACCCTGTTAGGAATTGTTCTTTACAATCCTTTTAGTATAGAGACCTTGTTAGAGGTCAGACCCTGATAGGATTCTTTTACAATAACCCTATTAGGGGTGAGGACTCACTATCCTAGAGCTCACTGCTCAAGTGGTGAAGGCTACAACCTTCTGATATCAAATACACACTATATCTGCTAGATGAACTGTGTGATGACACTATATGTCTGATCAGTTCCTTTGATGTGTTGATGCTTTAAACCTTTGCAAAGCTCTAATACATCTTATATACTCTTCACACACTTTTTCTCTACTACTCTTCCATCTATATCTTCAATCATTCATATTACAATGGGTGCATCACATAATTATATGTGCATACTAGACAAATAACTAGGTCGGCCCTTTAACGTATTACAAATAATGCTTCCAAATGAATTGGCTTAAGCGTGCTTACAAACAATCATATATATATATATTGGAAACCTAATTACAATAGGTGCATAGCCTTTACAACATAAATTTATAACCGCTAACCAAAATACCAACTATCGGCTTCATACTCTATTCTGCTCTGGCACACATTGGATGTTCATCTTAAACTAACTGTAACTTTTTCATGCTTGCATATTTGATCATGTGCTCATAGACTAAGCAAGAATATAGTCTAACTAACTTAACTTCTAGGGTGCATACCACAATTCAATCATACACATGTGATTTGATGCTTTGAGTCTCTAGTATTTTGTATACTGTCTAGTCTTCAACACTTAGCTGGTCTCTGATCTTCTCTTTAAGTGCACTGGTTCCAAACCGCTATATGACTTTGTTTCCATAATGAAAATACTATATTGAGTCATATACACCAGTATAGCCAACTTTCCAACATCATCTCGTCTACTTCTCCCAAGTTTTGAGGACATAATATTTACCTTGTCTTCAAAGGGTGGAACCAATAACTTAACTCAAGCCTAATCATGATCAACTACACTACACCCCCTACCCTTTTCCAATCCTATATAAGAAAGGAATATATCAATCACAAAATCCTCCACAAATCTGATAATATTGCATAGAACCTCTTGCAATTTGAGTTTAGGAAAGGCAATTTAGAAGTTAATTAAGTTTTCAATTGGAATTGAAAAATTTAGCTTTAGCTTGTTTATCATATCACTTCTCATTTTAGGAATTTCATTAATGGAAGCTTGCTAAGAGCTTCACCATTAACACTCTTAGATAGAGAGCCATAGGATGCTTAATTGTACTTTATTTGCTAAATAGAATTGATAATTGTGGTTATTTAGTTACTATTTCATTTATTGTATGATACTAATTCTATGAAGGTACAATATTTAGTACACAAAATGGCACCCATTGTGGGGCTTTGAGCTTCACAAATCCCATATTTCAAAGTTTATATGTTGTTTTTCTTCAATATATCTTTAACTTTGTAGAAATTTCATAAAGTGGTGCCATCAATAGTTAAACGACACCTACAAGAAGTTAAACGATGCCTGCGAGTTTTTTCTTCTTTGTATTTTTCTTCTTTCGGTGCCTGTGAGATAAATTATCATGCCTATGAGCTAAAGTGCCTCCTATCAGTCATGAAACTACGCCTGTGACCTGTTCATTGTCGCCTATGATCTTTCATTTTACACAATTTATAGTTTACATTACCGCATAGGAGATAAAGTGTTGTACAATTTAAACTTTAAAAGCTGCCTGTGAGCTTTTAAATGATGCCTATGAACATTTAAATGATGCCTATGAGCATTAAAATGACGCCTACGAGCATTTAAATGACACCTAAGAGAATTTAAATGATGCCTATGAGCATTTAAATGATGTCTACTAGCATTTAAATGACGCCTATGAATTTTTAACTACCACCTAGCAGCCTTTAAATGATGCCTATAAGCTGGATAATGTCACCTAGTATCATTTTCTTAAATGCTTCTATCAGATTATTGAATTCAGTTTATTAACTCTATGTCTGTGTTTTTCCAGCAAATGAGCAGACATAGGAAAGTACAAAAGCCAAAGAGTAGATTCAACCAAGAAGGGAAGGCTTTGGCTAAGAAAATCAAGAAGGAGAATTTTGTGCACATTGTAAGGAAACTCAGGTGCGGAAATAGCTTCCTACACTAATCTCTAAAGGAAAGTATTATGCAAATTCTTTTAAATCCTTACAATTTCAGATTCGTTAACTACTTTAACAATGATATTGCATCCATATACCATGCATACAAAAAATAGAGAATGACACAATGATTTACCCTGGGGAAACCTTTTGGTAAAAAACCTAGCACTCCAAAACCTGCACAGTGTATTAATCAAAACTATTACAGTTTACAATACACTTGCAATGCAAGTTCTTTCAGAAGATTTTCCAACCCTTGAAGACAAATCGTGGCAGCATAAAAATGTTCCAACAATACACTTCTCCTATCTTTGCAACCCTAAAAAACACTTATATCATGCACTTCCCTTTTAAGGGCAACTTCCAAAGATAACCGTATTAGGGTTTTACCATTCTCTGAGAAAATAGGAACCTAAAAAAAAAATTTAGGGTGATGCCCCGAACCCCACAATTGGGGAAGAGTGTACAGTACTCAACTTTATCAGTTGCCACATGTCTTCACCTATCATTGAATCTTCTAGACATAGCTCTTACGTGTCATAGAAATTCTTCATAACCATTTCAGCCATGATATCCTTATACACAATTCAAGATGCCAACACATCAAGTGGAGGGACACATCAACATGCCAACTGGACATGTACGCTCACACTTAATTACATTATTTGCAAGAAATACATTTTACAAAACAAATAATAAGAATAGGAATTATCCAAGGTTGAGACACCTTATTCCTAACACACATCAAATCAGTTCTTAAGGATTCGCAAGAGGAGGAAAATCGGGTTTATAAGAACTACCTTGAAGTTGTAGAAGGACATAAAACTAAATTTATTTCACTTAATTGGATTTTCTCACCTTAATTCAAGTTTTTCTTAAAATTTGCAAATAAGGTCTTGGATTCAATACAAGCTTTGCTTCTTCAAGTTCATTTTTGGTTTCTTTCATTGTGGCTATTATTGTTGAGTAACTTTGTTGGAGGAAAGCACATTGGAAAGGAACTATAGCCAAGGTAAGGGAAAAATAAAAATAATCACTCAAAAATGCCCCTAGCTTATGCTAGCTACAAGGAAAGGTAAGCCTCAAACTAGTGAATATTTTCCCTTAAATTGTGGCATTGGTGCATTTAAGAATCTACTAATTACAAAACAACCTCTCTTTGTTTGGAAAGTTTAGCATTTAGGCCTATGCTCTTCACTTCTTTTAGTGAATCAAAATGCCAAATGTGTTGAAATTTTTAATTAAGAAGAAAAGTTGAGGAAATCAAGCACATAAAATAAAAGCCTCGTGTTTGTGGAGGAGAGTAGAAATACTTAAATCTCTATAGTTAGTGGGCTATTAATTGAATTATGTTTATTGTGTTTGGGAAATTAAGGAAAAGTTAGGGATATGCTCTTTGTGTGTGTGAATTTTCTACCTGATCTGTAGACACAACACTTCAGTAAAACATTAGAAGTTAGCAATAACAAAATCGTGCAATGAATTGAAAGCTAATCTAACCAGGCAATTTACTGCCTTCTAATAGGTTTGAGTATGATGTTCTCAGATTGTTATCAAGATCAGTGACCTTGACGACACCTAAACGAAGGATTTTAATACAAAACTAATATGAAATATGAATGCAATTAATCTATTTTTTTTATTTTCTATGCAATGATATGATGAAAACTTGATATGAATCTATGATATGTAAAAAAAACCGATATGATATGATGATCTAACAAATGAAAACTAATATGATATGAAAAACTATGCAATGTTGATCTCACAAAGCTTGGATTCGCAAAGATGATTCTTCAGTCTCCAATTCAGTAGTGTGATTATACAATTCTTGTGGATGATTTTGGCAGAGTAAGCTCGCAAAATTATGAGATGATTTGTGAAGAGCTGAGGCCTTAATTTATAGAAATCTAGGGCTTTGGAGGTGCATGAAAGAAAGCCATAAATCACTCAAATAACTCAGGTTAATTTTTGAGTTATTTTTAAATAAAGGATAATTAACTCACAAAAACATGCAAAAGCAGAGTTCAACTCAAAATAGAGTTTAGCTTTAATTGATAATTGATAGTTGTTTGCTTTTCTTGATTGTGCATGTTTTAATATGAATTAATTTAATAATAAAGTGATTTATTTCCAACTTAGCTGATTTTGAATAATAAAACAATTGATTTATGGGTTAATCAATTATTTTTCAAATTTTTATTCGAAAACAATATTATTAAAAATTGACAACTTGCTTTAATTAATTAAATAAGAATTTAATCAATTAATGATAGGAATTTTAATTTATTGTCAAAATTAAATAATACAATTTAGGAATAAATAGAATTAACTTCAATTAAATAATTAAGTGGCGGAATTAAATCTAATCAATTAAATATTTAGAATATTCAATTAATCAAACTTTAGGATAAATTGGATTTATCGCCAAATAACTATTAAATTAAAGATAATTAAGATGATTAGGAATATTACTAGGAATATTCCCCGATGCAAAATTTGAGATAATCAATTAAGATTCGATGATGTTTAGATGTGCCTTAGGTTAGGACTTCGATGTCGATTTCATTCGATATGTTGATATAGGAGGTTAATGAACTTATAGCCCATTTTTGGGGTATTACATTTTGCCCCTCTTTGAATTGTTGTGCAAAGCGCAGTGGTTCAAAGACAATCTGTGTATGATATTGAAACTGATGTTTGAAATTGATATTGATATGAGACAGAAGTTGATTGAAAGATTTGATATGAAGATAATAGGTCCTGAATGACCAAAGATAATGTTAACTATAACAGCAAATGAACCAATGATTGAGAAAAAGTGTCAAAACACCTGATTCTGAACCTTATGATTGTGAAGAAGTGAGTGACCGATTCCAGACCCGATTGTCCTTATATTGAATCACATTGGTATCACATCCGAACCCTTCAGTTTTTGAAGAACCAAGGAAATAACACAATTTGAACCGATAGTTGCAAAAACTGATGCAATACACAAGATTAGGAGAATACCAGATTGATATGGATCTCGATGAATCTGATATGCCCCAAGTGATGATTGATTTGCCCCAAGCGATGAGGTCTTTTGATAAATCAGCAACATGGTTGTTGTCTTGATTACTGAGGAAAGATATAATTTCTAGATTTAGACTACAGACTTTGAATGATGTGCAATATCATGCCCCCTTTGGGATAAAAATTGAAATCTGACAAGAAAAGTTAGCGTTGATAGTTTAGAAGCATGTTAATTGATTTGAGAAGTGGTTAAACACATTTGAAAATGCATTCTGCATCATTTGGAGGGTCCAAAAGACCATGTTTGACTAGGTTAAACCATGAGTTGACCATAGTTGACCAAGTTAAAATTTTGATAGTTTGATGTAAGATAATCAGTTAAGTGGAATACTAGATTTCTGTGATGCTTGAAGGTCGATTATGCAAGTAGTTAATAATATGAATGATCTCAAATTTTAATTTTGATCCCGAAAAAGGATTCTACTTGTTGTTTCGTTGGAGGAACCTTCATGTGAGATTCAGCTCTTGTTAGATTAGAAGATGTGATTGAAGAATCATTTAAACTTTGAAGTGTTTCCAAACATTTGTGAGATCATGCAGACATGCAAAATGCAAAGAAACATGCAAAATGAAATGCAACCTAAGACCTAGGACCTAGTCACTGATCATGTGTTGATTTGTTATCATCATTGAACTTTTAGGTAATCGGATAAATCAATACAATGCCCACTAGCTATGAAACCATAGACATATGAATATCGATTTGTATGTGCAGGAATCAATACAACATCCACTAGTTAGAAAACCATAGATATATGAATATTGATTTTGTTTTCAAAATGTTGGATTAGATATAAGCACCAAGGCACAAATGTCAGGATGACCCAAATATCATGTCAATTTTGATATAGCAATTTGTATAAGCATCAAAACATAAACATCATGATGACCTGAATATGCCTTGCATTACAAACACATCAAATAGTCAAGAGATCATCCTGAATCCAATGTGAATTACCCGTAGTGACCCTTTATCGTTCAAATCCTTAGGTAAGATCGCGTTTCACAATAGGAGAAAGAACTCACTCAAAAAGAAAATAGTAGATCAAACTTCCTTGAATTTTCTAGGTATCAATGGTTGAGGTATGCATGGCCATCCAATTCGAGATAGAGGCTCTTACAGTCGGACACCATTTCAATCCAAAATTTCCAAAGTTGTTAGATTTTCACATACAAGAAGAAAACAAAGAAAAGATTATGCCCCCAGTCATCACTCTGTAAATCCTGTAAAGGACATCATCGAAGAGCTCGAAGGGACACAATATGCAAAAATCTCAATGTGAATCAGAAAGCATACAAGGAGATAAAAGCATAAAAAAAGCATAGATTGTTTTCAATTTGATGTTTGATGTTTGATTGTGTTGTTGTAGATGCAAAATCCTTTCTGGAGACAAGATAGACTATCTGACTCAAATGAAGCTTCAAAGGACTCTGACTGGATATGATACATCTAAGATACATTGGAGGCCAAAGGATATGATATTGATTGCCCCCAAGTTTTAAGCATTGATAGGATACAGATGCTTGAGTTGATTGGTGTACAAACTGACTTATTGAAAACTAGAAAACTGAACAAACCGGGAGATATGTACAAACTAAAGCAAGACTGAAAGCTAGGAAAGACCAAGATTGCGCTGATAGATGGAGCATTTTGAAACAAGTGGCACCTGTTTGTCGGGTTTTCACCATCTTGGTAGAGATTCTATTTTTGCTACCAAGGCGCTTGTTTCCAGGTTTTCACCAAGGCACTTTTTTTTCTTTCTTCTCATTTTTTTGTATTTTTCACTTTTTTCAATTTTTTTGATATTTTTGTGAATCATCAAGGTGCCTATTGCTAGGTTTTCACCAAGATGTTCATTTTTTTAAGAATTTTTCCAATTTTTAAGATTTTTTAGGACATTTTACCATACACTGAATGCCTTAGGCGTAGAATTTCTTTAGATGGGGAACATTGATTGGTTCTCAGAGTTGTTCTCCTTCAATCGTTGAGAGTTGATAGGCACCAGAGCCAAAAGTAGCAGTGATAACAAAGGGACCCAGCCAGTTGGGTTCAAACTTCCCCTTGCGTTCTCGATGTGATTGATTTTTAGGATTCAATCTCAAGACTAGATCACCAACTTGAAATTCTCTGTGTCTGAATTTCTTGTTGTAACCTCTAGACATTCTCTTCTAATATACTCTGAGATGATCATACACTTCTTGTCTGCACTCATCTAGTAGTTCAAGTTCTTGCAACCTAGACACTCTGTAGTCATCATCAGTTACTAGACCATGCATTCTGATTCTTAGTGATGGGATTTCAACCTTAATAGGTAGTACCGCTTCAAACCCATAAACTAAAGCGAAAGGTGTAGCCCTAGTGGGTGTTCTGATACTGGTTCTATATGCCCAGAGAGCTGGATTGATCATGAGATGCCAGTCTCTTCCTATTTTATTAACTGTATGATGCAATATTTTCAATAGATTCTTGTTACAAGCCTCTGCTTGTCCATTCCCTTGAGGATAGTAGATAGAAGACCAATGTTGTTTGATCTTTTATTTGGCACATAGATCATCTAGGTCTTTGTTCTTGAATTTTCCACTATTATCTATGATTATAGAATGAGGTATCCCATATCTGCATATGATATAGTTCAATAGAACATAGATATTTGCTTTCCAGTTGCTTGTGTCAAAGGGATTGCTTCTACCCATTTTGTAAAATAATCTGTAGCTGTGATTATATGGGTATGTTCATTAGAAGAATGAGGATGTATAGCTCCTATAAGATCAAAGGCCCATTGGTGAAAAGGCCATTGTGTAGTAAAGGGAATTAGGTCTCTCCCTGGAGCATGAATTAGGTTGCCATGTACTTGACACTTTTGACAATTCTTAGCAAATTTGATAGCCTCTTTCTCCATTTCAGGCCAATAGTACCCAACCCTAATAAGTTTTCAAGCTAGTGTTAAACCATTCGAGTGTGACCCACAAATACCTTCATGGACTTCCTCTAATGCATGTTGAGACTCTTCCCATTCTAAACATCTAAGTAGCGTACCATCTAGACCTCATTTGTACAGATCATGACCAATGATGACATATTGGGAGGCATTATAGATAAGGTATCTCTTCTCATGGCGGTTGAAGGTATCGAGAATGATTTGGTCTTGGAGATAGGAAAATAGGTCTTTGTATCTAGATGAATCATGACATACAATAGTGAAAATCATGAGGGTTTTGGGGGAGTCATATGCAGGATAAGATAGTGCTTCCACCAGGAACTCATAGTGTAGCTCATGTTTAGGCTACTGTAATAAAGTAGATAGTGTTGCCATTGCATCGGCAGCCTTGTTCTCCGTTCTAGGAATTTGCTCAAATGTGATAGATATGAAATACTTCTTAAGATCATCTACCATTCTCTTGTAAGGAATGAGCTTTTCATCTTTAGTTTGGTACACATCATTGACTTGATGAATAACAAGTTGAGAGTCTCCATGAATGTGTATCTCTATCACTCTCCACTCAATTGCTATTTTCATGCCATTCAAAAGGGCTTCATATTCTACAATATTTTTTGTGCAAGGAAACTTTAATCTGAATGCTTTTGGGATTAAATATCCTTGAGGAGTTATGAACAATATGCTTGCTCCAGATCCATTCTGTGTATAGGAGCCATCAAAGCATAACTGTCATTCTCTAAAAGAAAGAGTCATGATAGAGGAATCTGGAAATTCCATTTGCATTATTGTATCATCAATCATAGGTGCATCTGCTAATTGATCAGCAATAACCTTTCCTTTGATAGCTTTTCATTCCACATATTCAATGTCAAATTCACTTAAGAGCATGACCCATTTAGCTAATCTACCTATGAGGGCAGCTTTTCTTAGTAGGTACTTGAGTGGATCAATCTTAGCTACCAATTGAGTGGTATGAGCTAACATGTAGTGTCTCAGTTTCTGTGATGTGAAGATCATAGCTAAACAAGCTTTCTCAATCATTGAATAGTTCTTCTCATATGCAACCAATGTCCTACTGATATAGTATATAGCTCTTTCCTTTTTATTCTCATCATGTTGTGCTAGCAATGCCCCCAATGATGTATTTGTTGCAGAGACATATAAGATCAATGGCTTCCCATGAATAGGAGGCATCAAGATTGGAGGATTTGATAGATACTATTTGATATGATCAAAGTTTTTCTCACATTCTTCATTCCATGCAAAGGTCACACCTTTATGTAATGTTTTGTAAAAGGTTGTGATATGTCCACTAGCTGTGATATGAATCTTTTGATAGATTGAACTCTTCCTTGCAATGTCCTCATCTGACTAATATTCTTAGGGGGTTGCATCTCCATTATAGCCTTTACTTTAGCTAGATCAACTTCAATGCCTTTCTTTGAAACTATGTATCCTAAGAGCTTTCCAGAAGTGACACCAAAAGCACACTTCTTAGGATTTAGTCGGAGACTAAATTTTTCCATTCTGGCTAGGATCATGCTCAGGTCCTTTAGATGTTCAGTTCTGATCATAGATTTTTCTATTGTGTCATCAACATAATCTTCCATAGTTCGATGCATCATGTCATGGAAAATAGATGTCATTTCTCTTTGATATGTAGCACCAGCATTTTTAAGCCCAAATGGCATGACATTCCAATAGAAGGTACCCCATGCACATGTGAAAGCAGTTTTCTCTTGATCCTCTGGGGTAATTTTTATTTGGTTATATCCAGAGAAACCATCCATTAAGGAATACATCTCAAAACCCGTAGTCATGTCCACTATCATATCAATGCTAGGTAGTGGAAAATCATCCTTAGGGCACGCTCTATTCATATCTCTAAAGTCTGTGCACACTCTGATTGAACCATCTGGTTTAGAAATAGGTACAATATTAGAGATCCACTCTGCATAGTCAATAATTTGGATGAATCCAGCTTTCAGGAGCTTCTCTAATTCAGCTTTTACCAAGAGTGCAACATGAGGATGCATCTTTCTCAACTTTTCCTTGATGGGTTTTATATTAGGAGCTATAGATAAATGGTGCATGATAAGATTAGGATCCAACCCTGGCATATCTAAGTATTTCCATGCAAATTTGATCTTCTTCTCTATCATGAATGTAGTAAATTTTTGTTTCTCTTCTTCTGATAATGATTGTGCTACATGTACCAATTGTGGTTCCTCTGTTGTACCCAAATTGATAGATTGAGTGGGCTCAATTAGAACTGGAGATTTGTCCTGTAAATGACTCAGAAGGACATCAAATATCTCATCCTTAGGCACCTCAGAGAGGTTTTCACCTTTGGATACATCTTTTATTTTTACTTTTGTAGGTTCTGAGACTGCCACAAAGTGGTTTTCACCCTTAGAACTCTTTTTCTTTTTCTTTTTATTCTTATTTTTCCGACTAAGATATTTGATGTCTGACTCTGTCATGCTAACGCTTGGTTCACTAATGGAAGTACTCATAGGCTCAACTACATTAAGGTAGCAAGCAAGGGCATAGTCATTGGGAAAGGTGTAAACACCATGGCTTAGATTTGTGGAGGTTTGATCAATAAGGTCTAGATATTGGATAGTAAAAGTAGGGAAAGATTGGGAGATAGTGTTTACAGATATATATATGTCATCATTGGTCCTAACCCAATGCTCGAGTTCAAAGGTGATATTACAAATTAAGACATTCAATTCATGAATAGGGTCAATGTCATCGTGGGAGTCCAATTCAACCATAGGTGGATCAAACTCGATAGGTTCATCATTTCATTCTAGACTTACATTGGATTGAGGTGCATATTGGTGAATAACATCAACATATTTCTCTGTGATAAGCTCATCTAGTTCTGGAATTACTCCCCATTCATAGTCATTAGATTCATCTTCTGATTCAAGATCTCTAGGAAATCTTAGAACATGAGTAAAGTCAGGGTGAATACCCCAAGAAGGGTTACCCTTATATTTGAATTTGTATTCATACTCATGGGAATCTGTCTCAGAATAGCTACCACCTTCCTCTTGGTCCATTTGATTAACTTTGAGATTAGCTAGTTCTTGTGTGGCAACTATCTTTTTCTCTATAGTAGGTTCTTGTGTTTCTACTACATTGATTCTTCCTATGGGATCATCTTCTGCATCAAGAAGGTCTTTGATTTCTTGAGGAAATTTTTCATAGGGGCTGAGTTCTGAGCTGTCTGAATCACTATCTGATGGTTTTGTTTCTTCTTTATTAAGAAGAGGTTCTCCTGGTGTGATCTTCTCTATGACATGAGAACAATTACCCTTGAGGTGATAGGGTTTCTTCTTAAAGCCTAGGCCAACAGTATTCTTATTTTCCCTACCCGTATGTGGGAGAGGTGCCTCAAGACCTTTTCCTCTGATTCCTAGAGGTCCTTTACCTGGATATCCCATCTTAGCTATTAATTTATTTCCTGGACCATATGCCTTAGAAGGTATTTTGGATATTGTAGAGTCACTAGTTTGAACAACTTGAGATTCAGGTTCATCTTTATATAGCCATGCAAGCACAGCTTCATCCTCTTCAAATTCTTTCTTGGAGACCTGTTCTGCTACAAAATTCTTCTTATATACCTCAGGGGATTCTTTAGAGTCTGGTTTGGATTGTTTCAAAGATTTCCCATAAGACTTAGGTGAGATAGGGAGAGATGTCAAAGATAAGACTGGCTCGATAGTATATTCTCCCATACTATTTTCTTTGATATTAACCTCTTTTACAAGATCTTCCATTTTAGATGTGGATGCTTCTTTAGTTGGTTCAATGGAAGATTCTTTGTTATTAGGCACAAGCTTATCTACACTTTGCTTCAAGGTATTGCAAGTTGTATTCAGATCTGCAGGGATAGTAACCTCTACTCCTTCATAAGGAAACTTCAAACATTGATGGTATGTAGAAGGAATAGCTTGCATTTCATGTATCCATGGCCTCCTTAGGAGGATGTTGTAGGCCAAAGGTAGATCAAGCACTTGACAGATGGTATCTTTGATAACTGGACCCGCTCAGATGGGTAAGACAATGGTGCCTTTAGAAGATCTTTCTTGTTCATCATAGGCTTTTATGGTTATCTTCTTTTGAGGATCAATAGCCAATTTTGATCAAGCTGTAAGAACAAATGTTTAGGCCAGCGCCCCCATCTATCAACACATGTTTGACTCTATGGTTCTGGATCAAGACTTCTATATGCAAAGGCTGATTATGTGGGTGACTCATGGATTTGTCATCTTCCTCTGAAAAGGAGATATATTGAGGAGATGTAAGATGTCCAACCATAGTCTGGAACCTATCTAAATCAAGGTCATCAGGAACATTGGAACCGAGCAAAGCTTTGTTTAGTATGGCTCTATGAGCTAGAGATATTCAAAGCAACTCAAACATGGAGATTTTGGCATTAGTGTGCTGGAGTTGTTGAACAATGCTATAACATGTAGGCCTTGTATCCTTTGGATTGGAAGATTTGGAAGCAGCCTTCTATTTAGAAGTAGATGAAAGATTGAAGGGCACCTTAGGGACATTTAATGAATCTAGGATTTGTCCTTTTAGATGTGCTTGGGCTTGTGATCAAGTAACTGCGTTGGTGGATTTCTTTTGTCTATCTCTTCTTACAATTGTGATGACATTGCAATGCTCTGAGAGACAGGGTTCAACCATATTGATGGTAGCATTATTTCCAGGGTAAGCATAATTGACTTTTGCCCCCATATTAGTTTGAGAAGATGAAACTTCTTGACCATGTTTCAGAAATGGTTCTGTGAATGTTGTATGATCATTATTGCTCTTAGGATTGTCAACTGTGATGTCTCCCCTATCGATCAGATCTTGAATGGTGTGTTTCAACTGTAAGCAATTATTAGTTTTGTGACATTTACCTCGATGGAAATCATAGAATTCATTTTCTCTCCACCATTTTGGCTTAGGCTCAGAATCAGGTGGTCAGATTGCTGGCAAAGAGATGATGTTATCAGCCAGTAGAGTTTTCATAGCTGATTCTAAAGATTCTCCAAGAGGAGTGAATTTTCATTGTTTATCCCAAGATTTGTATTATGGCTTCTTTTGAAATGGTTTGAATGACTTTTGTTCTGAAGCTTTAATGGCTTGGGAACCAAGAGTTAGGTTGTAGGTTGGTGCCTTTGATGGGGCATGGATAGTATCAACAACACCATCTATGATGATGCCTTTGTTCTTGTTCCAATTTTTGTTCTTGTCTTTAGAACTGGACCCAGATTCATACTTGTCTTTCTGAAGTGTGATTTCTCCTTTTTTCACAAGCACTTTTTTTATTTTGATAGCATTATCCACCATCTTATCAAAAGATGTATGATCTTGCATTTGTAGAGGATAATTGATTTCTAGAACAAGGTTATTGATGAAGATTTCCAATTTTTCTATTTCTGGAATAGGTCTGGCATATAGAAAGAACTTCTTCCTCCATCTCTTGAGAAATGTTAGGAATGGTTCTCCTAGATATTGCTTGAGATTACAGATATCAATCATGGTGACTGGATGTTGAATATTGTAGGATTATTGCTGATAAAATAATTTGATCAATTCCTCAAAAGTTTTGATAGTGGAAGGTAATCGAGAGAACCATTGAATGGTCGCTCCTCCTAGAGATCGAGGGAAGACACGCATCAGATAGGTTGGTTCATGCATGAATTCCATTGATTGGGTATAGAATTCTCTGACATGGTCTTGAGGGTCAGAGTGTCTATCATACTTATCATACTTGGGCATCTCCACTCATTTCAGAAATGGTGGCATATACAAGTCTTTGTCAAAAGGAAAACGGCATAGAGCTTCCATGGAGAACTCCTTGGGTTCCTTTTCTTTCTCAAGGTTGTTAAGTTTGACTTGCATGGCATGCATCTATTTCATAATAGCTATGAGTGGAGTTTCTTCCTCATGTGTAATGATATTTTCCACATTAAAGTTGGGAGGAATTTTAGCTCCTTGATGAGCCAATTGTAAAAAGTATGCCTCTCTGTCTTCTTTCAAGAAATGCTTCATCATTCATTTGAAGTTATCATCATTTTGATATTGAGCAATTTCTTTAGGTGTGGGTTCTTGATCTGCACCATGTTGAGATTGAGCTCTTTGAGAGCCAAATTTTGTCCTTGCTTGAGACATGGTAGGAGTTTGTGGACTCCTTGGAATAGATTGATGTGGGGTTTGTTGGGTACCTCCATGAGTTGATGAAGGAGGAATGTAACCAGTTTTTAATCAAAAGTTGCCAAGACCGTCATCCTCGTAAAGATCAGAATTGATGATTTTCTCAAGAGTTGGACCCCTGGTAGTGGTTATAGGTAAGGTCTGGGATGCTTCTCCAGATTTCTTGTGTGAGGAAGCTCTAGTTTCCACCATTAACTTTGAGTGAAACAAAAGAATAAGATCCAGATAACTGAAGAATGAATTGAATCAAGATAATCAGATGACGCAACCTTGTCAAGGTTTGATTGATTTGAAGATTTGATTAGACATGGGTGAAGGATACTATGCCCTAGATGTATGGGTAGATTACCCAAAAGATAGCGGACACGAGTTCACAACACTTAGTCTATTTTTGAAGATTTGATAGAAGATTGATAGTTATGACAAGGTTTTGACACAAGATGAAAAGGAGTCAAATCAATTAAACAAAAGGTTGAATTGGATTCAAAGGCCAATTTTGGAAAATGATAGGATTCTCAATAGCTACTGCTCTATTCCTGACATAGTGATTTGTTTGACAGGTTCTGGAAATAGGCTGAAAAAGCTAAGTATCTGGCAATTCTGACAATTTTTTGACAACTTTCAAAAATTTCCCAAACGACACTCTACAGACTCATACGACAATGGGTATGCTATGAAATGATAGTTGAAAATCTCATATGAAAGTGGGTATGCTATGAAATGATAGTTGAAAATCTCGTACAACAGTTGCAAAAACTCGCACGACAGTTGCTAGCAGGATTTGACTTTTTGAATTTGACTGGCAGAAAGACTCGTACGACACTGGGTTCTCTACCATATGGCAGTTGGGTAGTAATGAAATGACATTTGATAGAAACTCGTATGACTTTCTGACTGACTAAGATGACAGTGGACTCCAGAAAAGAATTTTACTTCAGATTTTGCAAATTTTGAGTTTTCAGATTTGGATTGTTTGCAAATTGTAATGTCCAGATTTGAGGATGCTAACAGATTTGTTTGTTTTCAATAACCAGATAGATAAACAAGTGCACAAAATAGCAAGCAAGTGATTTCAAGCATGTCTGAAAACAATGAACAAGGGCAAAAGCAACCTTGCGCATGAACAATCAAGTGATTTTATTCGTTCTAATCCTTAGAAGCGCTAATTGTGTATGTTCCAAAAATGTTTTGCAATAATGCACATATACCCTAGAAAATGAAAATTTGGCCTCGCTAGGGTTTTTAGTAATGGTTTGACTCTGAAACTTTTATGATCCAAGGGGGTGAACTCTAATCTCGATGCACCAGGGTTTTGACATAGTTTGAGAATTTAATCAATCAGGAGCTGCTAGGGAGATTTGACAACCCAACAATGAACCACACCTATGAAGATTTCTTCCACAAGGACATTTATATAGCGGTTGTCACTACCATGGTGAAAATGGCTATTACCGCTTGAGGTTCCGTCAATGTAGTTGACCCAATTAAGGGAATGTCCACTACGATTAACCCTCTCTAAAGGTGACTCACAAGATATACCACATGGAGACTGGTTCCAGAGTCAAGGATTTAGGTTTCTAGTACTATCCAAAAAGGAAGTAGAGCATAATCCCCTAGCCTTTTCACTTTTAACCCAAACAAAGTAGACAGATTAATCTGACACGCTAAGACCAAGATTATCTCACAAAGATCTATGACATCAACCCCTTATGATCTATCAACCTCTCTGGAGAGAGAATACCTCGATCAAAAGTTGAAGACACACGGATCTAGTGGAACGTGAGACTCCCTTAGTATCCTCCCCACCTACAAGGGATCCTTCGTTGAGAAGAGTTTCACTGGAAACCCACTCTCTCAAGATCCACAAATAGTGTTCATTGGACCTAATTACTATGTGTAACAAAGATGTTGAAAGCAAACTATGTTCATTTTTATAGCCCAAATGAAGTCTGTGATAGGAAAGCAATAAAAGTCACTCAAGCTAGACACATGAGATGTTCGTTTTAGATCCAAAATTGAAGTCTTATCAGCTGAGAAGATTACCTGAATTCTTCACAATGCACTTAGTATGTTTTTACCTATTTTTAGCAATTCTTGCACTTTTTCCAATCAAAACCAGTAGGAGTCAATCAAAAATAGAGAATCTCAATTGTGAAGATTAGTTGTTAGTCAAAATCTAAAAACCAAATATGACAAACTGCCCTAAAAAATGAAATGATAGTTGAAATCTGATGTTGAAACTCATACGACAGTGGGTCTGTTAACAGATGACAGTCTGAAACTCGTACGACAGTGGGTATGCTCCCAGACGATAGTCCAAAAACTCGTACGACACTGGGTGTTCTATGAAATGGCAGTTGAACTTTCAAATGACAATGTGTATAGTATGGCATGATCCTTGATCTGATAGACTGTCGTACGATAGTGGGTACAGTGCGAAATGACTTTTTTCAGAAACTCGTACGAAGATTATATGGACATAAATTAAAAATCATAGTTTTGCACAGAAACTGAGGAGAAAAAGATAGAAATTGATAGAATTGAATTGGAAACTAGTTTCAAGGCCCCACGGTGGGCGCCAGAAATGTGTGTGTGAATTTTGTACCTAATCTGTAGACACAACACTTCAGTAAAACATTAGAGGTTAGCAATAATGAAATCATGCAATGAATTGAAAGCTAATCTAACCAGGCAATTTACTGCCTTCTAATAGGTGTGAGTATGATGTTCTCAGATTGTTATGGAGATCAGTGACCTTGATGACACCTAAATGAAGGATTTGAATACAAAATTGATATGAAATATGAATGCAATTAATCTATTTTTTTTAATTTTCTATGCAATGATATGATGAAAACTTGATATGAATCTATGATATGTAAAAAAAATTGATATGCTATGATGATCTAACAAATGAAAACTAATATGATATGAAAAACTATGCAATGTTGATCTCACAAAGCTTGGATTCGCAAAGATGATTCTTCAGTCTCCAATTCAGCAGCGTGATTATACAATTCTTGTGGATGATTTTGGCAAAGTAAGCTTGCAAAATTATGAGATGATTTGTGAAGAGCTGAGGCCTTAATTTATAGAAATCCAGGGCTTTGGAGGTGCATGAAAGAAAGCCATAAATCACTCAAATAACTCAGGTTGATTTTTGAGTTATTTTTAAATAAAGGATAATTAACTCACAAAAACATGCAAAAGTAGAGTTCAACTCAAATAGAGTTTAGCTTTAATTGATAATTGATAGTTGTTTTCTTTTCTTGATTGTGCATGTTTTAATATGAATTAATTTAATAATAAAGTGATTTATTTCCAACTTAACTAATTTTGAATAATAAAACAATTGATTTATGGGTTAATCAATTATTTTTCAAACTTTTATTCAAAAACAATATTATTAAAAATTGACAACTTGCTTTAATTAATTAAATAAGAATTTAATCAATTAATGATAGGAATTTTGATTTATTGTCAAAATTAAATAATACAATTTAGGAATAAATAGAATTAACTTCAATTAAATAATTAAGTGGCGGAATTAAATCTAATTAATTAAATATTTAGAATATTCAATTAATCAAACTTTAGGATAAATTGGATTTATCACCAAATAACTATTAAATTAAAGATAATTAAGATGATTAGGAATATTTCTCGATGCAGAATTTGAGATAATCAATTAAGATTCGATGAAGTTTAGATGTGTCTTAGGTTAGGACTTTGATGTCGATTTCATTCGATATGTTGATATAGGAGGTTAATGAACTTATAGCCCATTTTTGGGGTATTACACTCTTCACCTTTTGGTGAATCAAATTCCCAAAATCTTGTTCTTAACTCCATTTCCTTGCTTTACATGAACATGCTAGAAGTTTAGTGGGAAAAACTCCCAAGAATTTTCCTTAACGAGGCCGGTGAGAGGGACATCCCAAAGTGGGATACACTTTCTTTTTTTTTGAGAATCCAACCCACTATAAAAATAAAACGCATACATCCTTAATGGGGTGTGTGACAAAAGGCTTTTAAATTTTCAAACTTCCTCTAGTAGTCCTCACGGCTTGCACAAAACTCTGACATAGCGGTGGTGGGAAGCCCCTTAACATACTTGGGGGATGAAAGTTTAAAACTCATTTTGAATGGAATCCATACTAAATCCTGGATAAATTAGCAAGTCTACCTCATTAAAGCCATTTAAAAGCCAACTTTAACCTTAAGAAGATTGCTTGGAAGAATTTCTTGTGATAATTGATAAAATCATTTTGTTGTGCTTGAAGGTCTTTGATTACAATAAGAAAACATCCATTAAGATCCAAAAATCAATTAACAATAAAGATTCAAAAGAATATTCTATTCACAATAATTCAAGAAATGGAAACATTATCCAACAAGTCCTCACTAAGAACATTGTTTCCTTGTCTCTATGATCCTAATATGACATCCACATCTACATATTCTTCAGACAAAAGGGCTATTACAAAATCTCACATTGAGTATATCTTTGACCAAAAAGAAAATCATTAAAACCCTATCTTTGATCAACAATATCCTAATGACAAACCAATATTTGATGAGGAACCTATTTCAAAATATCAAGAGAATCTCATCTTTGATAAAGGAAATCAAGAGGAATTAGTCCCATCTCAACAATATTCATCATATGAAAACTCTTTGAGAAACACAAATATATCCAAATATCCTTGGGTTAGATCATTTACTCCTTTGGGAATTTCATATGAATCAACTTTGGAAAAACTCCTTGAAAATGATCTCATCACATTGCCTCAAATCACTTCATGTGGTTTTATATTTTTGAGCAACTATTATGTATATCATAGACATAATGAGCATGAAACTTCAGATTGCATGGAGTTGAAACATAAAATCCAAAATCTTATTGATAATGACATAATTGAAATCAAAAATCCCAATGAATTATCTAATGAAGATACTTTTCTCAAGCAAGATCAAACTTATGAACACATGTCTAGTAGTGGTCCTCTTATAGCTCTCACCTATTCCATCATTCCTCCATTTCATATAGAATAAAATCTATTCAATTATCCCTCCATCAAGCAAAGATCCAAACAATTTTCATAATGACTATGTATACCCTCAAGGGCTACCTCTAAAAGAGATCCAAGCTAACTTACATCTTGCTACAAACTTCTACCATGCTTCAAATGTTATATACAACAAGCCTTCATGTGCTACAATGCCTATTGTACCTATTTCAAATGAACATCCATCATCCCTTCAAGAATCCCTCGTATGGATCCAAAATCCTACATTGTCCTTAGAAGTGGCTCCATGTTAAGAGACTAATCAAAAGTGCAAAGAAACAAATATTATTAAGGATCAAGATCAAGATAATATCCCTTCTTATCCTATAGTTGACCAAAGTCCCATATCCCAAGAATCTCATGATGAACCCTTCATACCCTTCAATTTCTTTCAAGAAGATACCCTTCCATCTCAAATAGTCCATATTCCTTCACTTCCTATATCATACCCATCTCCTAAGCAAGATCAAGGTATTCCTTCCATCTCTAATGAACTTATTGAAAATCCAAAGAAAAGTATTCTTTCTAAGCTATCTAAAGATCCTTGTCAAGATCGAAGTACCCTAACATCCACTTTTCAAAAGCCTCCATATATACCTCAAACTTCAACTACTCCTATCAAAGTCACTCATATGAAAGCTACATATAAGCCTATTGGTATAAAGATAAATCTGAAAGATGAAAGCCTTGGCCATGAAGCTCAAAATAAAGATGTTGATATCCCTCTCACATCTCATTTACCTCCATTTTCACATAAGAATATTCCTTCTACATCCTCCAAATCCATCTTTGGTCCCTATATTCCAAAAATGAAACCTTCATATCTTCCATCCATATTGGATCCCCATATCCCTCCATCAACCTTCACCACAATCCACTTACCCTATATTCTATCAAGATCAACAAAGACATACATACTTGAGAAACCAATCACCCATCCATATGAACCCTCCATACAAGACCACCCATATCAACCATCCATATCAACCTTATATCCACCAATCCCAAGTCTTTTGGAAGAAATTTGAATGTGCAACATAAGAATCAGAAGATCAAGACTCCACTTATGTATGAAGATCACTATGCCCAATCTAATTGACATGTGAATGCAAGAAAAAAAGAAATATCCAGGAGACCAAAAAGGTCCATCAAGCAGAAATAAATATCAAAGAAAATGTGGGTTCCTAAGTCCTTCATTAAAGAAATACATTCTAAAGCATTTATCAAGAAAAAAGAAAAATCAAAGAAAATGTGGGTTCCTAAATCCCCCATCGAAGAAATGCATTCTAAAGCATCCAAAAGGAAAGAAAAATCAAAGAAAGTATGGATTCCCAACTCACTTTTGAAGGACTTACACATGAAAGAGAAATCAAAGTTGACATTCAAGCTTCCAAAGGATTTCAATCCACATTCTCCCAAACACATTCCATCTTATCCATCTATTTTGGGTCCTTATGTCCCAAGATCCATATCCTCTTTTACATCAAAGCCTCAAACTATCTCTCCCATTTTTCCTCCATTATTTCACTACCCTTTAAGGTGTATCAATGTTGATCTTGATAATACTTCTTATCCTCCTATTCATTATCCTTCCATTCCCTTTTTCACGCCCACTCATAGAAAGACTTATTATCCTCTCATTCATTATCCTTCCATTTCCATTATCCAATCCATCTCATAAAGCTTTAGCCACCCTCTACCTTATCCACCATATCACCTTTCCATCACCCTATCAACATCTTTGAGCATATCTTTCAGTGGTCTTGGCTTGTCATATCATACCTTTTCAATGAATATCCAAAGAGCATGAGGCTTGAGTCCATCCAAAAGTCAAAAATTCAAAATTCAAAAGACAAAACAAAAAAAAATAGAAAAAAAAAAAAAGAAAGAAAAGAAAAATAAATTCATCCCATGGTGAAAACCACTTCTTGTGGCATATTGGACAAGTACCATGATGAAAACCTGGAAAACAAGTGTCATGCATAATTCCTCTCTCTTGCACTCTATACTTGGGGGAAACTTCCATCCATTGTATCCTCCATCCTTCTACCATTTCTCTCACTTCCATCTATATCTTTCACCTTTGATCTTGACAAGGTTGAACATATTCGCAAGCATTAAGTATCTTGACAGGCATTACCATATCCATAAGCCTATTCACTTGTTACATTCATGCTACCCTATCATGATCTTGTTTATCTTAAATCCATCTTCATTATTCCTAAGAAGCCTTCCCATAATCCCAAACCTTCACTCATAGCATCCATCAGCCTATTATCATGATGGTGTGATCCTATTTGCATTCATCCCTTGATCTTCATCCAAGTGAAGAATAAAATAAATGAAGAATATGTTATAGAAAAGTCTCTTGATGTGTCCACTCCTTTGGACTATTATCATGACACCAGGTCATTATTCCATATGTTATCCAACATCATATCATTGGCCTATATTGAGATATTATTTATCCCTAGCTTGGATAATCTTGAGGAGATGGTCCTATGGGTAACACACTTGCTTCATCCATCATTTCCTATTCATTGATGAAACATCTGATGTTGAATCCATTTTTTGTGTCCTATACCTTGCTAGACATTGGGGGCAATTTAATGTGATCTTGTTTGAGAAATGGTAAAATCTCTAAATATCCAAAAAAACCATCAAAAATCTCTAAAAATCAAAAAAACATCAAAAATCTCTAAAAATCCAAAAAACATCAAAAATCTCTAAAAATCCAAAAAAAAATCAAAAATCTCTAAAAATCCTAAAAAAATCAAAAATCTCTAAAAATCCAAAAAAAAACTCAAAAATCTCTCTAAAAAAAACATCAAAAATCTCTAAAAATACAAAAAAATCAAAAAAACTTTTAAAAATTCAAAAAATTGTAAAAGCTTAAATAAATTCTCAAAAGTTGCATTATCCAACAAAGCATTATCTTTTCCAAATCAAACTGGGGGGCACCAATCCAAACTCAACGAGCTTTTGTAAAGCAAACATTAGTTGGCTCCAAATCAAGTATCCAAACGAACAATCAGAACAAAATCTAAAAAAGGCTTAAACATAACTAAGGATCAAAGTGGATGAAGTTTTTTGAAATATGGATCTACAAACAAAAGCGAAAATGTTCAAAGTGTTACTAAGTTTTTGGAACCATGTCTTTTTAGCAAATCGATGATGTTTGACTAGATGAGCGATGATGAAGACATGGTATTTTCTTGATTTCTTCTCGAGTTCTTGCTAGGTTGATTCATACCAGTATGCGAATCCGTCTAAAGAAATGATCATCAAAGAATCATCGAGGACATTTGTATATGAAAGGGATCAATTCTTTGATTATTTACTTGCAATATTAAAATCTGAGGAAAGAGGTATTCATATCATCATGGTTGAACCAGTGAGGGTTGTACCAATTTAATGTTCCAAAAGCTCGATGATGAAAATAAGCTCCAAACTTCTTTGAAGAAAAGTGACAGTTAGTTGCATACATCCTAAATTAAATGCATCTAAGGTATTTGCCTTAGCTTGAAAATGGATTTGAAAAAAGAGAAATAGAAAGGGGGTAGAGTTATCATCATCAAAAGATCAAATCAAGATACATCAAATGATCAATGATATCATCAATGGCACATCATCAAATGTCTTGAAATCTACATCATCAAATATCCAATGATCTAATCAAAGTCCTGATCACATCATTGATGTCTAAAGTGTCCATCATCAAAAATCATGTTCAATCTGATCATCAAAGGTACATCAAGATACAAGTACTTATAAACCATGATCTATGCTACATCAAAGACATCATCAATAATCAATCATGTTGATCAAATAGGGGCAACCTAACGTTATCCATCACCTATATCTATATTTGCAACTACAAACAGATGACCCTTCTATTCTACCAATCCTTAATTCTGCATCATGAGAACATCCAATCAACCCCGTATCATTACAACATCTACCTAAGAATATCAAAAATTAATCAGTTAAAATCATCCAATTGATCATCTAAAGTCAATCGAGTTATCCTATCATCCATTTGCTCATCGTGAGCACATCAAATCTCCTAACTCTAGATCTTGAGGAAGGAAAATCATTGTTTTGTCTCTCTAGATCTTGAGAGAAAATTATCAACCATCAACTTTATCCTATTAAATTGACATCAATATCAACCAAGTGATTCTAACTGACATCAAACGATCTCAAAACATCATCAACTTGTCCATAACATCAATAACATTTTATCAATCACATCTTTTCTCATCACATTCTCTCATGATCGGGGCATTTCTAAATTTCTATATCGTGAAACAAATTAAAATTTCCCAATCTCAACCAAATCATCCAAGATAATTTTGATTCATTTCCCAAGGGGGCATGAAATCATATCATCATTGATACAACATCAAATCAGAGGCATAATCTTTTATCATAAAAAATTTTGCATCAAATTAAAGGCATAATCTTTCATCGTAAAAAAATTTGCATTTACCAAGTGGGGCATGAAACAATCAAATCAAATCAAAAATCAGGTACCACATCAGGGATCTATCAGCAAAATGACCATCAATCAATTAGGAACTACATCATCAATATGTTTCTTCTGTCATACATCGAGATCAACCATCAAAATCAGGACTTTGCATCATCAAAATCAGGACTTATATCAGTTGGATCAAGGCAATCTTTGAATCGACATGCTTCACATGTTGACTCAAAGAGGGGTATTTGTTATCACTTAAAAGTGGACAAGCTAATTCATGTGAGTAATCAAGATAGAAATCAGAATGATTGAATCAATACAAGTATTTAGCCAATCAAAATTAAAATCAAGCTCTAATTCAATATAAATCAAAATCAAGAGCAACTTAATCAAGTGAATTTAAATCAATATGCAATTAATTTAATTAATTGTATAGTTTTGAATTAAATCAAATTCAACCCATTCAAGGGGTACATGGCTAGAGAAATGATTTTAAATCAATTAATAAATCCTAATTTCACTCAAACACCAAATGAGAGGAAAATCAATCAACCAATAGGATTTAAAGAAAGCACTCACATGGATCAAGCTAAAGATCAATCTCAACCACTCAAAACAAAAGAGCATCTTGTCCACTCATCTTTTCTACTTTGAAAAAACAAATTATACTGAGAGGGGGAGGGGGTGAATCAGTATAATCACAAACTTTTAGGCTGAAAATTGAAAATAGAGAATGCAATACAAAGGAGACAATACACACAAGATTATCTCGTGGAAACCCAAAATGGGAAAAACCACGGCATCACTAATCCAATGGGAAACAACCCCTTCTTACAAAGAGCTACAACTCTTAACTGGCTTCAACTAGTATACTCAAGGCAACAGCCCTTTACACCAAGAGCTTCAACTCTCCTTAAGACCAATCAGAACTGGCTCCAACCAGTTAACTTTAAGGCAACAACCTTATTACAAGAGAATGTCAGAAATACAACAAAAAGTGAAATATCTCTGCCTTTAATGAGATGTAAAGACCCGTGATAATTAGAACTCAGAGCAAATAGATGTAATCTGAAATTCCTCTTAACAATGCTCCCTCACAAAACTGTCCTTCATAAAACTGAAACCTTTCCTTCCTTCTAACTGCTTTCAAACCATACCTCTTTATATCACGTTATAATCCTTGTAAATTAAATATCCACACCAAAGACCTGACCAGACGTATTACAAGTAACTCTGAATGCTGTAACTTCAAAAGTTTCCAAAGTAGTACCCTCTGTCTTGATAAATGTACTTGTTCCAACAATACACAGTCAAATTTAAACTCAACTTAAGACAAACAGAAACTCTATCACTGTTTATGATTCACATTATGTGCTGAATAACACTCACCTAATATTATGTTGTTGTTTTGATTGCAACTTCATGTAAGTTATGTTGGTGCTTTTGCAAATCAGTAGCTGTCACAGTGTATACGCTCTAGTCACTCTTTATTTGATAAACTTTTGAACAAGAACTCCCTGCAATATGAAAATAGTCACCTCTGTGTATTTCCCATGTTCGCATCCATGGTCTAACTCCTGTATGATACTAGCAGCATATGAAACTGAATACTGTCAGTTTTATCTCAAAAACACTTGATACTTAACCCGCACTGCAGTTAGACTCCTTGTTTTTATTCAGAAACTTTACATACACAGAGATACAATTTGTGTATCATCTTCTAATCAAAACGTAATCTTTGTTTTCTACTGAAATCATATATTAACCATTCCGACTTTACAAAAGGACACACATGCCATAAAAAATATATCACCAGTTCTTGAGCCGTGTTATTCCCCCTTTTTAATACATTGCGTTAAAAACAATCACAGTTATTGCTTCATGTTCAAATAATATCATTTACGCATAGTCATACCTTTTTAACAAAATCGGCATAAATCTTTGACACCTAGACACTAACTCTACACATTCCAACACACGCAATAGATTGGTGCCCACGGCACTTTCACCAGAGTTCTTTTTTTGTATCCTCAAAAATGATACTACTGCAACCGTATTTCATCTCAACACACACCTAAGACACTGCAACCACACTCGTTCCCTTTTTGATTCAATGCACACACTTTCAAGAATAATTTTCCATTACATCTCGTTCGTATTTAATTGCGCTCCTACTAGGTATACAAAGATTAAAAAATAGGCTCTCTTTAAACCAACTTCCGGTCACTCACTTTCGTATATTTGCTTCAACACTAGAGATGGTATTCAACTTCAAATTTTCAATATCAGAAAACCATTTTTCTTCTGTCGCCATAGCACTCAAAAAACCTTCTAATTGCCGACTCGTCACCACTTTCATTCACTCCCTAAAGTTGATTAACTCTACCATTATTTCAATCTATGTTCGAAGAAAGGCCAGTTCCCATATTTACTACCTGCGTCTGCTAATATCACCTGCCGAAATATTGATGCATCCCCTAAACAAGTCTTCCAATTACCGTTTTCCACTTCCTGTAGATTTTTTAACTCATTACCTATTTCAAGCTCAACACCCTAATATTTGTGACACCAGTATCTCAGGTTGATGTTCTAATTTTCAGGCCATTCAAAAAAAAAAAAAACCAACTGCCCGCTACCTATTTTTTATCGTTACTCGCATATTGAGTTCCCCCACTTTTTTACTATTTCCACATGCGGAAGATAACTACTAATCTTCCTTATTTCATCCCACTACACAGAGCCATTACAGTTATATTGAAATACACAAGTACATCCCAGCACGCAGGTGTTAGGAGATGCTTAACATTTCAACCATTGGTAAGAAATCCAAAAATGTGGTGGTAGAAAGAAACTCCCAGTCGAATGTACCAGAGATTCTAAACGCTACAAATGAGAGCCTGACCATGCACAACATTTTTTTTTATCTCTCCACTCACTCTAATAACACACGGCAAGGGCTCAACATTTTTGTCTTTTTCAATTACACGTAGTCTTACCAAATATTTGAAGACTCATTCTCATACTGTTCCATAAAAAGCTACACTTCACAAATATTGAAGTAAAACCCTTTGACACTACAACAAAGAAGAATGGAACAGCATACGCCAAAAACATCAATGATAGAAAATGCAACAATCTCCCCCTTTTTGTCATTGATGGCAAACCTGAAACAACTCGAACAACTAAACCAAATTGAAACCATTTCCAAAATAGAAACAGCTCCCCCATAAAACAAAACCAACTAAAACCACCTAAACCAAATCTGAATGGATCTCCCCCATAAGCTCTACTCCCCCTTTGACATCAATGACCACGAAAAACAACAATACCAGCAGTCCAAAAGATACAACACTAAAGTGCTTCTGCTGAAACCAAACCACCCAATTACAGAGGTGGAGTCTCTTGAACCTTTCTTCTCCAAACCTTAGTAACTTTAGTTCTTCTTTGAGGTTCAACATTGTAAAATAAATCTGCATTGTAGCTATTACAGAATCTAGATGTATGGCCAACCTTATTGCAGCTGTAGCAAATCAAGTTGTATTTCCTAAAAACATATCTTTTAGGTGGATAATAATTCTTGTATGGAACCACTCTACAATCAGCAGCCCTATGTCCAAAGTGATTACAAGCAAAACAGTAGCCATAAAAGAATGGTCTATTTACCTTTTTAAGAGTAGGCTGACTACATTCTGGTGATGAAGAGTTTGGATCAGATTGCATGCCAATGCCCTGTTTACCTTTGGTGGGTCTTTGAGAGCCAAGAACGTCATCTAATGTAACCTTGCCACTACTGAAAGATAGTTCTTCATTAGAAAGCATGGAAGTTTTACCAATGTTCCTCAAGGCGACAATTTCAGCTTCCAACTTGGCAATGTTACCTTCCTTTATTTGAATCTGATTTTCTAAATCCTCACGAATCTTTTTTGCCTCCTCATTCAGCAATTTAGAATCAACAAGCTAAGTTTCAGCCTCTCTAAGAGATGTAACAATCTTAAATTTTTCAGCACTCTCTACTTGTAGAAGATCCACAAGACTTGAGTTTTTCTTTTTCAGTCTTTTAATCTCAGATAAAGCTGAAATCAGCTCAAGTTCAAGGTCTACTTCATCATCTCCAATCTCTTCAGAACTTGCATCCTCAATAGTCACATCATCAATAGCCATGAACATAACTTCACTTATCCTAGAATCGCTTTCGCTGCTGGAAGAATCATCGCTATCATTTCTTGAAAGTAGCACCTTCTTGTCCTTGTTAGATTTCCAATTTTTCTTAGCAAACCTCCTAGATTTTTGGTATTTGAATTCTTTTTCACCATTGCAGTCTTCTTCTTTATTAACTAGACACTTAGAGGAAAAGTGACCAAGCTTTCCATAGTTGAAGCATTTCACACCAGATATATCTTTGTTTTTGTTAAATCCTTTTTTTAGTTTTCTAATGAGGTAATCTATTTCCTCATTTGAGTCCTCATCCAAGCTTTCACTAAGACTTGTCTCTTTATCCTTGCATTTCTTTGAAGCCTTGAATGCTGATTCGGTTTTAGAAGACCCTTACCGTAGTCCTCATTTCATATGCAATCAAGATACCATGTAGTTTATCAACCGTAAGATTATCCAAATCAGTCATTTCATCTACAGCAGAGACTTTAGCATCTAGTCTCATAGGAAGAGATCTAAGAATCTTTTGCACAACCATTTTCTCTTCAACGTTTTCACCTAAACCTCTTAATGCATTCACAACTTCATCAACCCGTAGAAAATAACCAGCAATGTTTTCACTGTCCTTCATACGAAGACCTTCAAAAATTGCCCTGTGAGTTTGAACTTTGGCTTTCCTTACCTTGTCATCACCCTGATAAGCATTGTGTAATTTATCCCAGATTTCTTTGGCAGTGGAGCAGTTCATAACCTTGACAAATTCAGCTTCGGTAAGACCACATAGGATGGCATTCATGGCCTTGGCATTGTTTTCAAATTCTTTATTACCATCTGCATCTTTAGGAGGAGAAGAAGGGACTTTATAACCATTGATAAGGCTGAGGTAAACATCACAGCTGAGTGACATAATATAAGTCTTCATTCAAACACTCCGGAAAGCAAAATTATTCCCATCAAAAAGAGGAGCCCAATTTGTTGATAGACCTTCTGGGGCACTCATCTTGAACACGAGCACCAAGCTCTAAAGCTTTTAAGCACAAGAAGAGAGAAATCGACTCTGATACCAATTGAAAAAATGAATTATACTGAGAGGGGGAGGGGGTGAATCAGTATAATCACAAACTTTTAGGCTGAAAATTGAAAATAGAGAACGCAATACAAAGGAGACAATACACACAAGATTATCTCGTGGAAACCCAAAATGGGAAAAACCACGGCATCACTAATCCAATGGGAAACAACCCCTTCTTACAAAGAGCTACAACTCTTAACTAGCTTCAACCAGTATACTCAAGGCAACAACCCTTTACACCGAGAGCTTCAACTCTCCTTAAGACCAATCAGAACTAGCTCCAACCAGTTAACTTTAAGGCAACAACCTTATTACAAGAGAATGTCAGAAATACAACAAAAAGTGAAATATCTCTGCCTTTACTGAGATGTAAAGACCCGTGATAATTAGAACTCAGAGCAAATAGATGTAATCTGAAATTCCTCTTAACAATGCTCCCTCACAAAACTGTCCTTCATAAAACTGAAACCTTTCCTTCCTTCTAACTTCTTTCACACCATACCTCTCTGTATCACGTTATAATCCCTATAAATTAAATATCCACACAAAAGACCTGACTAGACGTATTACAACTAACTTTGAATGCTGTAACTTCAAAAGTTGCCAAAGTAGTACCCTTTGTCTTGATATATGTACTTGTTCCAACAATACACACAATAGAATTTAAACTCAACTTAAGACAAACAGAAACTCTATCACTGTTTATGATTCACGTTATGTGTTGAATAACACTCACTCGATATTATGTTGTTGTTTTGATTGCAACTTCATGTAAGTTTTGTTGGTGCTTTTGCAAATCAGTAACTGTCACAGTGTATACGCTCCAGTCACTCTTTATTCAATAAAGTTTTGAACAAGAACTCCCTGCAATATGAAAATAGTCACCTCTATGTATTGCCCCTATTCGCATCCATGGTCTAACTCCTATATGATACCAGCAGCATACAAAACTGAATATTGTTGGTTTTATCTCAAAAACACTCGATACTTAACCCGCACTGCAGTTAGACTCCTTGTTTTTATTCAGAAACTTTACATACACAGAGATACAATTTTTGTATCATCTTCTAATCAGAACGTAATCTTTATTTTCTACTGAAATCATATATTAACCATTCTGACTTTACAAAAGGACACACACCCATAAAAAATATATTACCAGTTCTTGAGCAGTGTTATTCCCCCTTTTTAATACATTGCATTAAAAACAATCACAGTTATTGCTTCATGTTCAAATAATATCATTTACGCACAGTCATACCTTTTTAACAAAACTGGCATAAATCTTCAACACCCAAACACTAACTCTGCACATTCCAACACACGCAATAGATTGGTGCCCATAGCACTTTCACCAGAGTTCTTTTTCTGTATCCTCAAAAATGATACTATTGCAACCGTATTTCATCTCAACACACACCTAAGACATTGCAACCACACTCGTTCCCTTTTTTATTCAACGCACACACTTTCGAGAATAATTTTCCATTGCATCCCATTTGTATTTAATTGTGCTCCTGTCAGGTATACAAAGATTCAAAAACACGCTCTCTTTAAACCAACTTTCGGTCACTCACTTTTGTATATTTGCTTCAACACCAGAGATGGTATTCAACTTCAAATTTTCAATATCAGAAAACCATTTTTCTTTTATCGCCACAGCACTCAAAAAACCTTCTAATTGCCAACTCCTCACCACTTTCATTCACTCCCTAAAGTTGATTAACTCTGCCATTATTTCAGTCTATGTTCGAAGAAAGGCCAATTCCCATATTTACTGCCTACGTCTGCTAATATCACCTGTTGAAATATTGATGCATCCCCTAAACAAGTCTTCTGATTACCATTTTTCACTTCCTGTAGATTTTTTAACTCATTACCTATTTCAAGCTCAACACCCTAATATTTACGACACGAGTATCTTAGGTTGATGTTCTAATTTTCAGGCCATTCAACAAAAAAAAAACCAACTACCCGCTACCTATTTTTTATCATTACTCGCATATTGAGTTCCCCCCCTTTTTTACTATTTCCACATGCGGAAGATAACTTCTAATCTTCCTTATTTCATCCCACTACACAGAGCCGTTATAGTTATATTGAAATACATGAGTACATCACAGCATGTAGGCATTAGGAGATGCTTAACATTTCAACCACTGGTAAGAAATCCAAAAACGTGGCGTTAGAAAGAAACTCCCAGTCGAATGTACCAGAGATTCTAAACACTACAAATGAGAGCCTGACCACGCACAATATTTTGTTTTATCTCTCCACTCACTCTAATAACACACGGAAAGGCCTCAGCATTTTTGTCTTTTTCAATTACACGTAGTCTTACCAAAGATTTGAAGACTCATTCTCATACTGTTCCGTAAAAAGCTACAATTCACAAATATTGAAGTAAAACCCTTTGACACTACAATACAGAAGAACGAAATAGCAGACGCCAAAAACATCAATGACAAAAAATGCAACATACTTGTCCCAAGCTTTGAGGACATAATCTTTACCTTGTCTTCAAAGGGTGGAACCAATAACTTAACTCAAGCCTAATCATGATCAACTACACTACACCCCCTACCCTTGCCCAATCCTATATAAGCAAGGCATAAATCAATCACAAACTCCTCCACAAATCTGATAATATTGCATAGAACCTCTTGCGATTTAAGTTTAGGAAAGACAATTTAGAAGTTAATTAAGTTTTCAATTGGAATTGAACAATTTATCTTTAGCTTGTTTATCATATCACTTCTCATTCTAGGATTGTCATTAATGGAAGCTTGCTGAGAGCTTCACCATTAACACTCTTAGATAGAGAGTCATAGGATGCTTAATTGTACTTTATTTTCTAAATAGAATTGATAATTGTGGTTATTTAGTTACTATTTCATTTATTGTATGATACTAATTCTATGAAGGTACATTATTTAGTACACAGGTTCAACTTGATAAATCAAACAAATCTCTTCTCTAGCCTTTGATCTAGTGATTACTCCTTGATTGTATTACCAATAATTGGTTTTTCATGATGGTTTTTCTTAACATACCTCGGAGTCTTAGCAATCTTAGTAGCTTCATTTGTGTGATTATCACAAGTCTCATTTTCGCATTCAACTTCAACAAGTTCTTCTTCTTCAAAAGCAGCAGCCTCCTTGATCTATGTATTCTGATTACAATCATACATTCTCTCTTTTATCTAAAACCTTTCATCTATCTTCACATTGTTACTTTCAATCATCTTTCTTAATCTCAGCTTAAAAAAATTTTAAGTCTTTCTCTTAGTATAATATCTGAGTAAAATTCCTTCATCACCTCTAGCATCAAACTTCCCTATCTCATCATCTCTCTTGATATAGAATTTACTACTAAATATTCTAAAATAGTAGGAGTATGATCAAACCAAAATTCATAAGGATTCTTACTTGTAACTTATCTGATTTGTACTATGTTCAAAGTGTACACTATTGTCCCAACATCTTCTCTCTAATGCATCTGAGATACATTTTCTTCAAGAAACATTGTCCTAGCAGCATCCAATATTGTTCTATTCATTCACTCTCCTATCTCATTTTGTTGTGGAGTCCTAGGAGAAGATGTTTATAGTTGTATTTCATGTTCTTCGTAGTATGAATTGAATAAGTTTGCAGTAAACTCTCCTCTTCTATCTGACCTCAAACATTTTATCTTTAAACCTTATTCATTCTCTATTTTCTCTTTTAATGTCTTGAATTTATCAAATGCTTCTAATTTCTCTTTCAAGTAAGTGACCCACATCATTCTAGAAAAGTCATCAACAAAAAGCAAAAAATAACTTTCACCATAGTATGATCTGGTCCTCATAGGTCCACATAGGTCTGTATGTACCAGATCCAACTTTCATTTTGATGTATATGCTTTACTTTTATAATTGCTTCTAGTCTATTTTACCATAACACATTCTCTGCATATAGTGTTAAATGGTTTCACAATCTTCGGTAGATCTCTTACTACATTAGTCAAACTTTCTTTCACAATGTTATCAAAATTAACATGACAAAATATTTTGTTCCATAACCAAATGTCATCTACATTTGCAAAAAAACAAGAATCTCCAGATGTATTTAACTCAAATACATTACTTCTAGATTTAGTTCCAGTTGCAATCAAGTTTCACGTTTTACTTTTGATACAGCATTTTCCATCAAAGAATTTTAATCAAAATCCCCTATCCATCATCTATCCAACACTCAACAAATTATGTTTAATTCCATCAACAAGCAATACATTATCATTATTAGTCTTTCCATCCAGTATAATAGATCCTACTCCTATGATACATTTAGGAAGATTATCTCTGAATCTTACAACACCACCATCATACTTCACTAAGTTGAAAAACTTGTTTTTGTCTCCAGTCATATGATGTGAACAACCACTGTCTATAATCCATTCAGATTTCTTATCAACATGAGATACTAAAGATTTTTCCTCATGCACTGGTTTTTCATCTTTAATAGCAATAAATCCAATCTCTTCATAATCCAAATCATCATCATCATCAGAAATACCTTTACTAGCATAATAACATTCTTTATCCTTTGAATATTTAGACTTAAAAAACTTAGGTTTGTGCTTAGGAACTCTTGTAGGACATCTAAATGCAAAGTGACCTATCTTATTGCATGAAAAATATTTGAAAGGTAACTTTCCTTCAAATTTTCCCTTACCTCTCTTTTCTCTTCTATAAATCAGTGCAACAAGTTCATCCATCTTTATTTCTTCTTCTTGTATCTGTTCACATTCTTCAGCATATTCACCAAGCTATTCTTTTAGGTTCTCACTCTGGTGCACGGAAGTACATACATTATCTTCATGTGTGTAGATGATTTAAATGCAGTTTTAACTTTAGGTACAAAATCTCCCATTTTTGCAGCTTTAAAGGTAGTTAGCTTTGCAATCAACATTTATCTGCTAAAGTTTGGAGTCAAAGGTATGATCTCTTCTATAGCCTGAATTTTGGCCTTGTAAATAGGTGTTAATGATCTAAGGATCTTCAAAATGACTTCTTCTTCAAAGGTGCCTCCACAATTTATGATTCCAATCACAAGCTCTGTAACTCTTTGCACATAAGCCCTAATACTTTCATCATCCTTCATTTATAGCTTCTCCATCCTAGTCTTCCAGTTCTATAACTTTTCTCGCTTTGTAAACTTGTCTCCTTCATACAATGCTTCTAATCTTGTCCAAATCGAGTGTGCCAAATCCAAATCTTTAACCTTAGTAAATTATCCTTCAGAGAGTGCATTGATTAGTGCTTCCCTTGCAACCATGTTGTATGAGAATACCTTCTTTTCATCATCAGTAGCCTTTGGTAGTTCATCCTCAGCCTTCATAGCTACCTAATTCTTTGTAACCAACCAGTAGTTGATGACCAAACATAGCAAATAAGTTCGCACATTGTTCTTCCAACTGTCAAAGTTTTCAGGATAAAATTTTGGACTATCCTTCCTATAAAATGTCATCTCCAAGATCACCTCAAGTTGTTAAGATTTCTCTCTAAGGACCAGTACCTCTGATACCAATTGTTAGGAATAATAATCCACAATACAACTGAGAGGGGGGGTCAATCAATTGTATGACAGAATATTAAACTTTAAACTTTGAATAGCAGCAATATCAAATCCAATGAAAACAATGAATGCCAACACAATAATACAATATTTTGGTGTCGAGGAAACCCTGTTAAAGGTACAAAAAACCCGGTGGAAATTAGCACCCACAAATGATGTACTAAGAGTATAGTATCCTTGTTAAAAGATCTAGCCCTGTTAGGAGCTTATTAAAGCTTTACATTACATGGTCCTTGTTAGAGGACATACCCTGTTAGGAGTCAAGAAAAGAGGGTAGGCTCACTGCCTAGGCTCATTGCCCAAAGAAGGTTAAGTCCGCCTTCAGAACACATTGTTCACAACACAAGTGCATATGAGGAAATACACAATCCTTGTGAACTGTCTGATAGCAATTGTCTTTGCTTGATCAGCTCCAATGAAGTACATACAATTCTCTTCTCTACATCTAGCAGGTACAATCTCGTAGCTTCCACAATCCTCTTTAACATCACATACATCTCATCCATGCCTTTTCCAAAGAAAAGATCTTACATATATGTCCTATTACATTTTACATGATCAGATCGGCTGATTAGGCTTTCCTAATATACAAACAATTACATAAACCCTTGCTAAGATACACACGATATCTAAAATAAGTATACAATGATTACATTACAACAATTAAGGACCAACATCCTTAATTCATATTCGCCATACATAATACATGCTACAACCCTCAAGTCGGATTTCAAATAGGTCATCTCTAGAACACACACCACAGCTGACATCATCCTACTTTCCGTACCTTACACTAACCAACGAACATTCTTTAGTACCTTGTCTATCATCTCTTCATCTCGCATACACTAAATCCATACCTTCTGTAAGAGATACCAAAAACACAGAGACTCATTCTATCAACTTCCACTGTCATAGTCCATTAACAAGTCTTCACCAAAATATTTGTAACTCATCCAATATGCAATATTACATGATGTGATCTTGGATATAAAATCACAACATCTTCATGTACTCTCATCTGACTTCGCACGTTCTGAAACATCTATACAATGTATGTACACTATAGTAACCAGCATGTTCTTTTCACATAAACATATGTTGACATCAGTGATAAAATGCTAATGAAAAAAGCAAAAACTCCAACATCACTCAGCGTAGTGATTAAATATATTAAATGTATCAAACATCTCCCCAATGCATTAGCAATATCCAATAATATCTTCAAACAAAGAAACCACAAATACACTTGTTCTTTTTAAACCATCTACACAAAAAGTGTTTGAATATGTTAGAACGTTATCATGGGTTTTGTCACGATATGTAATGTTAGCTTGTGGTGACTAATCAGGAAAGTACTGTACACTTTTCTTCCCGACCTCGCCGGGGTTCGGGGCCGGGCCGGGCCCCGAGCGGGGGTTTGGGGGCGGCAGCCCCCAAGAGCAGGGGTTCGGGGGCGCAGCCCCCGAGGAAAAAAAAAATTTTGAGGCCGACTACTTTTTTCATATTTTTTGGGACTATTTTCATTATGTATGATTTTAGTACTTGCGGCAGAATTAGGCTGTAAGGGATTACGGATTGTAATCAGGTTGTAATCACTGGATAATAATAATATTGGACTCGCTGTTGGTGGACGTAGCCCAGGAGGATTGGGTGAACCACGTTAAATCTGTGTGCCATTGTGTTCTATTCTGTGTGGTTTATTATTTTCTGATATTAGTTATATTTGCACATAATTGTTATTTCTGCCTTGTTAATCCTAACATGTAACTCCAAGAAATCTACCTAGTTGTCAAATTGGTTCTTAATCATGGCTTTACAAGGTAGGCTTTCTAAGTTAACAAGGTATTTATTCAAGATTCCATTTAAAATGGATATTAAGTTTCATCTCCCAAGAATTAGGGGGCTTCCCACCACTAGTATGTCGGAGTTTTGCACAATCCCGAAGGACTACTAGAGGAAGTTCGAGACTTAAGATCCTTTTGTCACACCTCATTAAGGATGCATGCATTTTATTTTTATAGTGGGTCGGATTATTGCGGCGAAGGCAATTGCATCCCACTTTGGGCTATCTCTCTCACCATCCTTGTTAAGGGAAATCTCAAGAGGCAATCCCAATAAAGATCTAGCATGTTCATTAGTAAAGCGATAAATGGATTTAAGAGATAGGTTTAGGAGTTTGATTCACCAAAAAGGTGAAGAGCATATCCCTAGTATTCTTGCCTCACAAGCACAATTAACAATGTTCAATTTACCAAACCCACTAACTAATGGGAATTGAGTATTTCTACTCTCCTCCACAAACAAGGGGTTTTTGAATTAAGTGTTTGATTTATCCCTTATGCTGCTTTACTTACTAGATTTTAGAAAAAGACAAGGCCACAATTTAAGCAAAAATTGACCAAGTTTTAGGCTTACCTCAATTCAAAGCTAGCAAAGGCTAGGGATATTTTTAATGGATTTTTCCATGATTTGGACTCACCTAGTGGTGATCGTTTCCGTTCTTTTGCCTCCTCTTCGAAAAGTTAGTCAACACAACCAAGAAATATGAAGAAAATAAGCAAAAATTGAAATCTAAGCCTTGATTTTAAAATTTGACAAAAATTGATTAAGGCATGTAAATCCAATTTAAGGATATGAATTTCAATTTGTAAGATTCTACAACTTGCAAATATTGTTCATATACCTCACCTTCTTGTTGTGAATCCTCCGAAATAAATTTAATGTTCGCTATATTCTCGGTTTTGATCCGTTTAGCCAAAGCTTTGTCCTCGCTGTTGTATCTACTTTCTGGACTTTTTACCTTTTTATGACCTATCATCATAAAACCAAAGGAAATCTATTTCCCAAATGTCAGATTTTTCAAATTTGAATTATAGTCGTACGCACTATAGAATTAATTAAATGTGCTACTAAATTTATTGAATGCACTGCAGAACTAATTGAAAGAGAAGAAATAGAAATTGAAAGTGTTATTTTATCAAGAAAATGTGCATAAAGGAAGTATTAAAAGTGCTACAGAATCCTTCAAATGCGCTCCGTAGTCAGGGTATACGCACCAAAAGAGAAATAGACAAGATATTAGAAAGATCAAAAGCGGTGTTTGGTTGTCCAAAGGTGCAAAACTTTGTCGTGGATACGTCATTTTAGGCCTCAAATACGCTGCAGAATTGCTTGTACGCACTGTAGGACTGCTCAAATGCGCTGTAGAACCTGTAAAACAAAGAAAAACACAAGAATGTGCTAGAAAATAATAATTTCTCCAAATTTAAAAAGAATGAGGCCTAAAGCCCCATGGTGGATGTCATTTTGTGTGATGTGGAAAGCACCTTCATAGGGTTAGTTCATCAAATAAATGAATAATGTAAGCTAAATACCATAAATAGTGAGCTAAATATCCAAATAAAAGACGATGAGCACTCTATGGCTCTCTATTTAAATATGCTAATGTGAAGTTCTCACCAAGCCTCCATTAGTGATAGCTCTAAAATGATAAATGAATGATAAGAAAACTAAGAAATCAATTCCAAAATGAAATTAAGCCCAGTTAACACTATATTTGCCTTTCTAGCTCAAAAATGCAAGAGGTTTGATGCTATTCTCAGATTTGTGGATGATTATTGATTGATTTATGTCTTGCTTTTATAGATTTTAGCAAGGGTGGGGGGTGGAGTTGAGTTGATTGTGGTTTAATTGGGGTCAAGTCCATGGTTCCACCTTTGGATACAATTTAAATGGATTGTCTTCAAAGCTTGGGATAAAAAGACAAAATGGGTGGCCAAGATGCTCTCACCTTATGTGTGATTGAGATTTGTTTTGAGCTTGATCCCTGTGAGTCCAATCCTAATTTCTCATTGGTTGATGCATTTTCCTCCCAAATGGTGGTTGAGGGAAAATAGGATTTAATAATTGAATTTATTTAATTTGTTTAGTTATGTGTATCCCTTAAATGGGTTAATTTGATTTGAATTGAACAATACAATTAATTAGATTAATTACATAATTGATTGATTTAAATTGATTTATTTGATTTAAATTGATTTAATGGCTTTTGATTTTCAATTATAATTGGATTATGGCTTAATTGCAATTTTAATTTGGTTTTAGCTTGATTTGATTTTATTACTTTGATTTTGCCTTGGTTACTCACTTGATTTGGTCTTGTCCATTTTCAGGAGATTACACATATTACCTCAAAGGATGACTTGTTTAAAGTGTCCTTGAGACATTAATTTATGCAAAATTCTGGGTCGGCTCCTACCTTGCAAATGGATCATGTCTTCTCTCATATAAATGAGGCTTCAGGTGCGAATAGTCTAACATATAGAAGACATAACATATGAAGGATAATTTGCACGTTCAACAGTACCTACAGAAGTACTTAAATTGATGTTTTGTAGCGATATTATATCAGTCATTATCTTGGACATATGATAAGCATTTTCAGTTGGAAATAAAGGAACATGAGGCTCGAGATGAAGGAAAACTAATTGTTGAAAACTGGGTATTATCTTTTCCCTTGTCTATTTTTGTCAATTTTATTTTCAATCATAAAAGTTATTTATAGATTGTAATTTTTCCTTACAAAATCTAAATATATTAACAAATTTTTGATCATTAGAAGGTCATAGACTCATAAATGAACCTCCTAAAGTACCCCAAAGTCAAGATCCAAGTTTAGGAGTTTGAGGAAGTTGGGCGACCATCTTCTCAACTGTATTTAGTCTCCAAACCTCATTTATGAGGGGAGGAAGATATTTGAAGGAGTAATGGTGAAGGTACCCTTGCATTTATGGTTGAAGTTAAGTGGCGGAGTTAGGGAGTCTATTAGAGTGAGTTTGAGGAGTCTTCCTTAGTTGACCACCCACTCTCTACCTTAGAGACTTACTAGTTAGAAGGACTTGGAAAAAGGATAAAAGGAGAAATCTCATCTCAAAAATTCAAAACCTTAAGCTTTGGAATAGGTTGATGCTCTAACTTTTAGTTGTTTATGTTTTGTAGTATGGGAAGCTTGTTTATGTTTTCATGGAGGCCTTATGGTCTCGTTGTGTTTTATACTACTCTTCCATTTGTGTTTTTCTTATTGTAATAGGTTTGATTTGTCATTAAGGGAGTTTTCAAGGCACGCTCACCCTTGGGAGGGTAGAGTAACCTTGGAGGGTGAAAGGATTAAGTGACAATCATTTTAATGTAGAGTTTCCCCTTGTGCGGGAAGGATAAACATGGATGCCTTGTACTCCATGATACAAAGTATTTTCTATGGGCAATTAGGGGCTATAAGGAGTCTTCTTGGCTTGAAGCCATGGTTTTGTTGAGAAGATGGTTTTGGGAAGGACTTTGAAGTTAGCTCATGTGTGGCCTTCATTTCCTTCATTTCAACTTGGTTTCTCCTAATAGGTACGGTCCACTTTCACCCTTTGTTTAATGGATTTTTGAAAGCTTATGTCCTAACCTTGGGGATGAGAACTTTAAGTTTCCTTGCTTATCATAATTTATGTTAGGTTTGTATGTGTAGAACACTTTTTGCTCTTTGATCCTTTAGCTCAGGGATGACCATGTATTAGTCTAGGTTGGGAGGTGAGCCTCCATGGTTAAATAGGTTTTCTTCCAAATTCTTTTCTTGGATTTGGAGGAGCCATAGAAGTTAGTCTTAAGGGCTTCCCTATTTTGTGATGTTGAATTTTTTCTAGCCTTATGGCTTTTGTAAAAAAATTCAAGGATGTGAAGGAACCTTGTTCTTTATTTTCAAAAGATTGAAACTATATAAATTTTCTCTTATTTGATTATGAAAGAAGGCTTTTGTTTTAAATATACTTAGTTGAATATCGTTTTGCTCAAATGTTTAACCTATCCCTAAATTTTCCTTATTATTATTCAACATGTTATTGAAGTTATTTCCTAAAGTAATCAATATCATAGTTTAAATAAATCAAATTTCTTTAAAGCAATTAAAGTTGAGTTACTTAATTCAATATTAAGACCTCAAATAGATCATGTTGAAAATATATCTAAGTTAGTCCTTTTTGTTAAAAATATTAAAGTATCTAGTGAGTAGTTAAAATAGATTAGCAATTTTTATTTGGGTAAACTTTTTTAAATTGACTATCCAAAATTACAACTAAAATATTAGATTCTTATGTAATGAATAAACTAAACAATTTCAAATAAATTGGTTAGAAATGAACTTGGAAGGTCAAGCCCTAGATATATATATTAAAATAACATCTAAATGGCTAATGGCTAATTTCATAGATTTACTCTACTAAACTACAAATAAAATTTTACAATTTTAGATTGTAGTAAGAATGTTCATGTTAACTTAAACTATAAAAGAAAGAAACAATAAAGAAAGGGTTAAATTATTGTTATAGGGTAGTAAAATAAGTCCCTATATTTTGAGGGTCTTTCTAGTTGTTAGAGAAACAATAATTATGGGCTCAATTAACTTTTAGAATGTTAAGTTGCTTAAATTTTGGTATAAATATTTAGATTAGTTTATTAAGATTTTCATGTAAATTCTCTTATTAGTTTCGTAACTCAACTTTTGTAAAATGAAATTTCCTCTTACTAGTTTCATAAATCAACTTTTGATTAATTTTCCCTTATTGAAAACTCTCATTTATCTTATTAGTGGGACTCTTATATATGTGTGTGTGTGTGTGTGTGTGTGTGTGTGTGTGTACATATGTGTGTATATACATATATGTGCACACACACACACACACACACACACACACACACACACACACACTATATATATATATATATATATATATATATATATATATATATATATATATATATATATCTGTGTGTGTGTGTGTGTGTGTGCATAAATACATATATATATACATATATAGACGTATGTATATATATATATATGTGTGTGTGTGTGTGTGTGTGTGTGTGTGTGTGTAATTTCTATACAAAAGAAAATAATCAAATATTTTACCAAAGGTTAATACCTTATCATTATAATGAAGCGACCATATTTAAATTTATAAAGTAATTTAAAAATTAAAATAAATCTCAAAAAAAAAATATTAAACAAAAATATATAAATAAAAAGCATGTTTAAAGGGGGTGGGGAGCTTAGCTCCACCCAACCTCCCCTAAAACTCTTCCATTATAAGGACGCAACATAGAAGGGTGGTTGCGACCCCAAGGATGGGAGTCGCAGCCCGTAAAGGACCTACAACCCCATCTTTGGGACCGCAATCCCCACAATGGGTCCTGCGACCCCGCTCCATTCGCAGTGGTCAGCCCAGTAAAAGAAATATTGTGTTGGGGTTTCTAAAAAAAAGATTAATACAGTTCAAAGCTTCGGGATTTTTTTAATGAGATTTTTAACTTTTAAACACAGAATTTGTGAACCACGCACACACACACACATATATATATATAAAACTCAAACAAAAAATTATTAAACAAAAATAAATAAATAAAAAGTATGTTTAAAGCGGGGTGGGGAGCTTAGCTCCACCCGACCTCCCCCAAAACTCCTTCATTAAAAGGACACAGCATAGAGGGGTGGTTGCAACCCCAAGGATGGGAGTCGCAGCCCGTAAGGAACCTGCAACCCCATCTTTGGGACCACAGTCCCCACAATGGGTACTGCGACCCCATTAAAGGAGCTCGCAAGGCTCCATTCGCAATGGTTAGCCCAGTAAAAGAAATATTGTGTTGGGGTTTGTTAAAAAAAATTAATACAGTTCAAATATATATATGTGTGTGTGTGTGTGTGTGTGTGTGTGTGTAAACTACTGTGTATATATATGAATTAAACATAGTAATTTATACATATGTATGTATGTATCTATAAACAACTGTGTTTAATTCATATATATATATATATATATATATATATATATATATATATATATATATATATATATATATATATATATATATATATATATATATATATATATATATATATGAATTAAACACAGTAGTTTATACATATAAACTACTATATATATGAATTTCTCGCAAGTGGTTGAACAGTCTGTTTCTAGCTATTTCTCGCAAGTGGTTGAATAGTCTGTTTCTAACCCTGTTCCAGCTAGTCCTTTGGCTGAATCAGTTTTGGCCCCTACATCGCTGGTGGGTAATGCTCGCATGTTTGCTTGTCCTCTTGAGTCTCTGGGGGTTGCAGTTGGGGCATCTGTTGGCTGCTCGGTGGGTGTTGTTGTTGTCCCTGCTGCGGCTTCGGCTGGTGCTGGTTTTGATGTTTATGTTCCTCCTCTTCTTGCGGCTAGGTGTATTTTGCTAGTTGTTCCAACACCTTTGTTGGGTGTTTGTTCTTCTGGCTTGGAATCGCCTTGCCGGCAGGGTGTGGCAGCTAGAGTTGAAGATGGGTGGATTTAAGTTTAAGGAAAATCTTCTAAGAAACATCCATCCTCTTTTGATATGACCCTTCGTTCCCACAAGAAGAGTTCAAAATGTTAGTCCCCTCGTTTGGAGTTTTCTTTGTTTGGAACCTTTATAGTTTTATTTTAAGTTCCAGTAAGGTATAGGGTTTCGGGGGCCCTTCAAAACTTGGTGTTTCAATTACATTGCTTGCGACGTTCATCTCGTTCAGAGGGCTTTTGTTGAATATGGAGTTACCTTTATGTACAGGGTTTCGAGACCCCTTCAAAACTTATTTTTCCCTTTATCAAAAACTACTATATATATGAATTAAACACAATAGTTTATACATATAAACTAATGTGTTTAATTCATATATATATGTATGTATGTATGTATGTATGTATGAACTACTGTGTTTAATCCATATATATATATATGTGTGTGTGTGTGTGTGTGTGTGTGTGTGTGTGTGTGTGAACTACTGTGTTTAATCTATTGTGTTATATATATATATATATATATATATATATATATATATATATATATATATATATATATATATATATATATATATATATGTTGTTCACAAATTCTGTGTTTAAAAGTTAAAAATCTCATATAAAAAAATTTCAAAGCTTTGAATTGTATTAATCTTTTTTTACAAACCCCAACAAAATATTTCTTTTACTGGCCTGACCACTTCGAATGGAGCCCTGCGAGCCCCTTTAATGGGGTCGCAAGACCCATTGTGGGGACTGCGGTCCCAAAGATGGGGTTGCAGGTCCCTTACGAGCTGCGACTCCCATCCTTGGGGTCGCAACCACCCCTCTATGATGCGTCCTTTTAATGGAGGAGTTTTGGGGGAGGTCGGGTGGAGCTAAGCCATAAAGAGTGAAAAGGTGGAGATTTCAAAACCCTAGGTCTCTGAGGATATAAACCGCTGGATGGAATTTTATTTGGAAAAGAGAGATCCTTCGAAGGTGACGATGCACCCAAGATATCTTGAGCAGAAGAAAAATGTTGGGAATCTTTCGAAGAAGACAAACCCTTCAACCCCAGGGCATGACCTCCTGAAAACCCCAAATTATCCTTTGGTCTACATACATCAGCCCATTTCTGGTTCTGAAATACCCATTGAGGGAAACATTGAGCCCCCGTGTTGGGTGACTATGATGAAGCAGGCCACCTGGAGGAAATTTTTGGTTGAGGTCTACCATGGATTCTTGGAAACAATTGAAATCCATTGTGCAAAAAGGGTTTACAAATTTGCCAATTGCAAGTTATTTCTCCCGCTCACAAGCCATGTATATTTTTTGCAACAACATTTGAGGCACAACTTTTCAAGGCTCTTAAAAATATTAGGCACTCCAATATTGGGTGGAAATATTGATAAACTTTATTATAGGGTTTCTAGAGCCAAATACTCTTGACAATCTTTCTCGTTGTGGATAGACTCGTTAATAATGCATATGTTTGTGGACTCCCTCATAAGTATTCCCTACAAAAATTACAGAAGAAAAAGAAAAAAGAAATCATACAAAATATACAAAAAACTTCATGGAATTTCCAAATCAAAATGCAAAACACAGCCACCTCAAAAAAATTTATCAAGTCGGAGAATATGCTAATTCATATGATCGATTAGTGGATTTCAATGAAAAAAAAACTCAAATTTTAGTCTAGATCCATTCATATGCCAAATTTCTATCACAATGCTTAAAAGGGGAACTTAAATATCAACATATTCATCCATATTGTAGAAAAGAAACAAAATACATGACATAAGAATTGATTCACAAGTTATGTCCACTACAAATTCATATATCCAACTTGTATGCATCTCACCATTTTCAAAGTCCAAAGATGGATCATATAACTAGGATCATTTCTGATCAATTTACTATATTATTTCATTATTTCAAAAAATCTTTAATCCTGATGATGGACCGAGGAGTGATCCTAACTGTTATAAAAGATTATATACAGTGCTTTCCAAAAGCATGTCTCATATTCTCATTAACAGGTAAATTTGAGATCCTCAATGATTCAAATGTGTGTGCACCATAGAAAATACACCAAAGAAAAAGTTAGGTGGATTGTAGTGCAATCTTTCAACTTTGCATATACACAGCCTATCCAAATCTATTGATCAAAGCGAATTCATAGGTTTCAATATAATTTATCACTAAATGTTTGTGAAAAACAAAATGTTATCAATAGAGAAAAGGACAAAGCACGGTTGCCCACATACTTGTTACCAACATTAGCTGTTAAAAATAGTTGAAAAAATGGCAACATATAATTTGATACACTAGAACAACTTACAAATATGAACTTTACTATTTGTGTTTAATAGTAGTAGGTATTCCATAACAGACAGGGGCTGCTCCATTTAAGTAAGGAAGGTCGCATGCACTGCGGCCTTTCCCAATACAAGATCCTGTCCTTACTTCATCCCTTACACTTTTTGTTCTTATGGATTTATCAATAATATGTTCCGGAAAAAATTGCTTGAATTGTAGACATTTAATTTTATCATCCTTTAATTTCTGCTTAGGTCCTGACACCCTTTTAACACAATTGTGGCCACTAGTTGTAAGGTTTTGAAACTCCTCAGGCACATCAAGATCATTGCAATGGCTAGACTTAGCTTCAAGCCAACTATGGAGCAGAACCATGGTAAATCTGGCAATATCAAGATCTACCACATTCCAAAGGTTCGCTATAATACAAGGGCAACCTGCAATCAAATATGACAATGGTACACCAGATGGTTCATAATCCCCTCTATAAGAAAGGCGGCCACTGCTACATCCCATAAGAACTACAGCTGCACAATAATCCAGCCTTCTGACATTCCATTGAGGAATATATTGTTCTCCTAGTCAAATGCATAAAAATATAACTGGTCAGTATTGCGACACCAACAGAATTGCATGTGCATTATTAATTCAATTTCCAGAACTATTTTAAAATTAAAAATACAAGAGCAATTTATTAGAATAAATCCATATGTGCTTTTACTACTTGCAAAAAAAATATTAATTAATAAGTATATCAATACAAAGTTGAGAAAGAGAGGAAGAAAGAATAAAATGATCAAACCATTAATTTGAAACATCGTAGAAAAGTAACCAACATATTAATAAATAAAACAAAATAGTGATTTGGTGAGAGACATTAAGCACATACTGATGCACAGCAAGAATAATTTGCAACAGGCAATTAATGCACCAGCCATGTATATAGAATTATCTACTCTTTGCTTTACATGCCAATGCCATTATTTGGCTTAAGGGAATAGTATTTGACAAAAAGCAACATGATGTTCAATGCAACCTATCTTTATTGATGTTGTCATAATAAATGACTTCCCTATTAATGTCCTAAGTACAAAGGCCACTAAGATCATTGCATTTTATCATTTACCCATTATCAGTGCATGGTCTCAATATCAAATAGAATGCTTCCATCATTTTTCCAGAGTGAATTTTCCATTTGTATCCTAACACAAGTACACAAAAAAAAAAAATGAACTACCAAAGCAGGGTACACAAAACAATTATTGCATGACAAACCAGTTCAAAAATCATCCCAAGGAACCTGCCAATCATGCAAACACAAAAGTCTCATAAAGTATGAAACACAGATCATTCTACAAAAGTTCAGAAGATCAAACTTAAAAGAGATAACAATACATTTCAACATGAGAGGTAAAACCAAACTTCAATCCAACCACTTATGGTTTGGGCAAAATCCCTAGGTACACGAAACAATTATTGCATGACAAACATGAACTACCAATGCAGGGTACACGAAACAATTATTGTTAAGGTATAGCTTCATTCGTATTATATATATATATATATTATAGTATACAAATGATTATAAAGAAGAGTTGTGATTATATTATTACTATCTTATTATTATTATTATTATATTGATGAAATATAATAATAATAATAACATAGTAATATATATTAAAGTCACATTCGTATTAATCGAACTATATTCGATAATCTTACAAATGCTAAGTATCGACAATTAAGTCGAATGAATGAATAAACGATGTCATGCTCGGTCGTTATTACAGCCGACTGCACTAATACAAGACGCTGTTTGTATTAGTGCTAGCGACTGTTGTTAACAGTCGCTAACACTAATACCAAACAGCGACTATTGGACGTGACTGTTCATTTATGAAAAGGCATGTTGGTTGCTGTTTAACCAATCATATGCATATATACACATGCTGTGATCGCAGGGTTTGAGCAATCAATAACAGTGTTCATTGTCTCCTTCACCTGTGGTCACAGCTTTATATATACTCAGTACAATATATAAAAGCATCACAATATTGTTATATATCAGAACAGTTACTTAACAGTAATATAATAAATTCCCAAAGATCTGATTTCCTAACATGGTATCAGAGCAGAGTTAAAGGGAATTAAATTCTGAATTATTATTTGATTGGAATACAAAATAAAAATATTACTTAAAAGTAAAGAGTCATCACAAATTATTAAAAATGACCACCGGAATCAGAATGGAAGACAGATTGGAAGGAGCATCAAATTTTCTATCATGGAAAATTAGAATCACCACACTATTGCAAGAACTGGAATTAGAATCATTCATAGAAGTGGAAAAAGAAATGCCTACAGACGAAGCAGAGAAAACAACTTAAAAAAAAAGGAACAATAAAGCCAAGAAATTAATTGTTGATTCAGTTAAAGATTCCATTCTCCCAAGTATAGCAAGATTAACAACAGCATATGAGGTCTTCAAGAAAATTCAAGAATCATATGAAATAAACAATACAAGTCGAATATTAACCTTGAAGGAACAACTATTGTCAATAAAGATGAATAAAGGGGAAACAGTTACATCTTATTTCCTAAGAATTGCTGAAATTCGAGATCAACTATTCTCTATTGGTAACAATGTAGAAGACATAGAATTATCTCTAATAGCACTAAGAGGATTACCAACATCTTGGGAGAATTTCATTCAATGTATAAGCACTCGTCCACCCTTACCAAAATTTGATCAACTTAAAAACGATTGCACTCAAAAAGAATCAAGACTCATTACCAGAGGACTAGGTTTAAAGAAAGAGGGAGAAACACAAGCTCTCAATACAAAGTCTCACAACAAAAAGAGAAAATCCTTCAAAAGAAAGAGGGGATTCAAAAGAGATTTTTCTAAAATTCAATGTTACAAATGTGATAAGTATGGGCACACTCATTGACACTGTCCTGAAAGACAAAAGACTCAAGCCACCGTAGCTGAAGCAAAAGAAATTCCACTTTTCTTTACAGCTCTCTCAAGTGAACTAAATTCAAATAATAGAACTTGGATAATTGATAGTGGTGCATCAAGACATATAACCGGATTCAAAAATCAGTTTGAAACACTTGAAAATTATTCAACCGAAGAAGTAACTATTGGGGATAACTCCACTTACCCAGTCAAAGGAATAGGGACCTGTACTATCAAGATAAAGAATGGAGTATCCTTACAACTTAAAGATGTTCTATTTGTACCCGGAATCAAAAGAAATTTAGTTTCTATATCAGGACTAGCAGATTAAGGGTTTCGTGTCACCTTTAATGAAGACAAAGTTCTACTATGGCCTAAAAATTCAAATATGAAAAATGCCACAATTATAGGGACAAGAGATGGTAGTCTATACAAACTATGTAATGACCAGAAAGCTGCACTAACTCATGAAATTACAAACCACAGTGAATTATGGCATAAGAGGTTGGGACATCTAAGATATAATGCCGTACCTATGATAAACAAAATTACTACAGGTCTTCCACACTTAAAAGCTGATCATTCTGGTATTTGTAAAGGTTGTACACTAGGGAAGAATATAAAAGGATCCTTCTCTACAAGTGAGCACAAATCTAAAGTAATCTTAGAACTGATCCATACTGACTTGTGTGGACCCATGTCAACACCTTCCTTAACAGGATCACTATACCATATTATCTTTATTGATGACTATTCTCAGAAAACCTAGATATACTTTCTTAAGGTTAAAGAATCAAGTGAGGTACTATCTAAATTCAAAGAATTCAAAGCACTAGTAGAAAATCAAACAGACAAGAGAATAAAAGTATTAAGATCAGATAATGGAGGTGAATACAAATCTGACATATTTAAAGAGTTATGTAATTCTGTTGGGATTAAGAGGGAGTATACTGTGTCGTATAATCCTCAACAAAACGGAGTAGCAGAAAGGAAGAATAGATCCATAATCGAAGCAGCAAAAGCCATGATGCTCGATCAAAACCTTCATACTTCTTTTTGGGCAGAAGCTTCAAATACAGCGGTATATATTCAAAATCGGTGTCCACACTCCATACTAGAAAATATAACACCAGAAGAGGCATTCACAGGGATCAAGTCAGATCTAAGTCATCTCAGGATATTTGGATGTCCTGTATATATTCATGTACCTAAAGAAAAGAGGACTAAACTAGAACCATCAGGTAAGAGAGGTATGCTTGTTGGTTATAGTGAAAACACAAAAGGGTATCGAATCTATATTCTAGGACAAAAGTCTGTGGAGATAAGTAGAGATGTAAAATTTGATGAAAATAGCACATTTAAAAACTTTGAAGAGGATAACATCCCGGAGATAGAAGAAGATCTCACAGCTGAAATTGAGAGGGAGGATATGGAAGAACCTGAACTACCAGTCATTGAAAATGAAAACATTAATGTAACCAATGATAAGAAAAGGCCATTATGGGCAAGGAAAATGATTAAAGAAAATAATGTAGAACCAAATGAAATATCTCATGAAAATAAAAGGACAAGAACTCAGAAATATTATGCAGCCCTTATAACAGAAATCAATAACTCAGAACCATCAAATCCTAAGGAGGCATTATCTAATCAAGCATGGAGAGAGGCAATGATTGAAGAATATCAATCTATAATAAAGAATGATGTTGGGACGTAGTACCTAGACCTAAAAACAAAACCGTTGTCTCTTCTAGATGGCTATTCAAAACTAAATATGCTCCTGATGGAAGTATTGAAAAACATAAAGCTCGGTTTGTTGCTAGAGGGTTCTCACAGAAAGAGGGTATTGATTATGAAGAAACATTTGCTCCTGTAGCTCGGTATACATCAGTCAGAACCATTATTGCTATAGCAGCCTCTAAGGGGTGGAAGATACACCAGATGGATGTAAAAACAGCATTCCTAAATGGCACCATTGAAGAAGAAGTATACTTAGAGCAGCCAGAAGGGTTCATTATACATGAAGCATCAAAATATGTTTGCAAACTTAAGAAAGCACTATATGGATTGAAACAAGCTCCTAGAGCTTGGTATGAAAGAATAAACAGCTATCTCTCAAAGTTAGGATATTCTAAAAATGATGCAAATCCTAACATTTACTTCAAGATATCAGATGGCAACATGGTTATTTTGGTTATTTATGTAGATGATCTCTTAATAACAAGGGAAGATCATCTTATTGCAAAATGTAAGCAAGAGCTAACTGCTGAATTTGACATGAAGGATTTAGGGCTCTTACATTATTTCTTAGGTTTGGAAGTTTTTCAAAAGAAAGACTATATTTTGCTAAATCAACAAAAGTACACTATTGATATACTATCCAGGTTTGGAATGGTGGAATGTAAGCCTTTATCCACACCTATGGAAACAAATTTGCACAAACTCAAAATTGAAGCAGAAGAGTCTGAACCCACTGATCCTACATTATATAGAGAAATTGTTGGATCTCTCATGCACTTGATAAACACTAGACCTGACATCTGCTATGCAACTAATGTAGTGAGTCACTTTATGTGTGAACCCAAGAAAATACACTTAATGGCAGCCAAGCATAATTTGAGATATCTACGAGGCTCTATTGGATTAGGGCTAAAGTATGAAAAGGTAGAAATCAATCTTCAAGGGTATTCTGATTCTGATTGGGCTAGAAGTACTACCGATCGAAAAAGCACTACAGGGTGTTGTTTTAGTCTTGGGTCAGCTATGATCTCTCGGTTCAGTCGAAAACAATCAACAGTAGCATTAAGCTCCACTGAAGCTGAATACATGGCAGCATCCATGGGAGCACGTGAAGCTGTATGGTTAAGAAAGCTATTATTTGGATTGTTTGGAAAATCTCTAGATCCAACTGTGATTCACTATGACAATCAAAGTTGTATCAAGTTATCTGTTAATCCAGTTTTCCATAACAGGTCCAAACATATTGAGATTCCATATCATTACATAAGAGATATGGTAGAGAGAAATATCATAAAGCTAGAGTACATTAGTATTGAAGAACAGAGTGCTGATATTTTCACTAAGCCACTTGCAAAGCTGAAGATAGAATACTTCATAAACAAACTTGGCATGATCAAGTTGTGATGTATGGTTTAAATTCCTCTTAATTGTAAGTTTTTTATTCATGAATAAATATAAAAAATTGTGTATACTGCAATATTGTGTAAAATGATCATTTGTGTGTGGGTTAACATTTCAAGGTGACGATCTTGTAAATAGTTAACCAAAGTGTCAAAATAGACTACTTAATTGTGTGTCCCGACTGTGTGGAGACCTTGACTCTTGTTATTACTGGATGTGTAATAACGAAACCATATCATGATAGACTACTTAATTGTGTGTCCCGACTGTGCGGAGATCATGATATTCAAGTCTATTTTCATGACGAGACTACATTAACTTGTGTGTCCCAAAGTGGCGGATGTCATGATAGACTTTTGATATTTAATACTCACTCGCTAAGAGGGAGTGTTAAGGTATAGCTTCATTCATATTATTACTATATATATATATATATATATAGTATACAAATGATTATAAAGAAGAGTTGTGATTATATTATTACTATCTTATTATTATTATTATATTGATGAAATATAATAATAATAATAATAATAACATAGTAATATATATTAAAGTCACATTGGTATTAATCGAACTATATTCGATAATCTTACAAATGCTAAGTATCGACAATTAAGTCGAATGAATGAATAAACGATGTCATGCTCGGTCGTTATTACAGCCGACTGCACTAATACAAGACGCTGTTTGTATTAGTGCTAGCGACTGTTGTTTACAGTCGCTAACACTAATACCAAACAGCGACTATTGGACGTGACTGTTCATTTATGAAAAGGCATGTTGGTTGCTGTTTAACCGATCATATGCATATATATACATGCAGTGATCGCAGGGTTTGAGCAATCAATAACAGTGTTCATTGTCTCCACCTGTGGTCACAGCATTAAATATACTCAGTACAATATATAAAAGCATCACAATATTGTTATATATCAGAACAGTTACTTAACAGTAATATAATAAATTCCCAAAGATCTGATTTCCTAACAATTATTGCATGACAAACCAGTTCAAAAATCATCCCAAGGAACCTGCCAATCATGCAAACACAAAAGTCTCGTAAAGTATGAAACACAGATCATTCTACAATAGTCCAGAAGATCAAACTTAAAAGAGATAACAGTACATTTCAACATGAGAGGTAAAACCAAACTTCAATCCAACCACTTATGGTTTGGGCAAAACCCCTAGGTAGTTGAGAACTTGAGATTATACAATTTGCTTTTGGAATATCAGGAAGAGTCTGTCGTAACCAAAATTGGTAATGCCCTGTGCCCTGGGCATTTTATGAGTATAAATGACAATGTATAAGACAGATATGTGGGATTCCACCCTCAATTTTGGATAAAGGTTGACATTTCTAAACCAATGACAGATTTTCTGGCCCTTCAACTGGAAGCTGGGGCTTGGAAGAAGAAAATAGAATTTATGGTTCAACCTAGAAACTGTTGGATATTCTCATTGACAATTCCAAATAAATCTACCTAAAAAGTTGCCCTAGACAGATTCCATATGCGTTTTGCATCCAAATCTGATTCCAAAATTAATTGGTACCCAAATATGCCTGATTTTCTTGCTAATTCAGTAACCTAGGAAAATTGAAATTAGCAAACAATGGTGTTATAAAAGAAGATTTGAAATCGGTAATGCATGTCTGTCTCGTAGGCAATAGATAAGAAAGGTACTGAATGGTAATAACTGCTGCACTACTAGGGCCATGGCATTATGCTACAATTTTGCCTAGGCCAAATCGGTGCTTAAGGATGATAACAAATTGACATCAAACAACATTAGCTGGCACTAGCTTGATTAAATATATTGGCTCCAATACTGTTGGCACCATAGAATAAAAATTCGTTGAGTATTCATAAGCTATAATGCTAGGAAAATTACTCACCAACAAACATGCAACAATGTTTATGTGAGTTCATAGTGAAACTTACTGTAAGCACTCATAAGCATTCAAATAGTCTTAATAGACATTCACCATATGCATCAACTCTGTAGGTAAACATTAAAGCATAATAAAATTGGGGAAAAAATCGTCTTTTAAAGAAACTCAAACTCACACAGTTTCCCCATACAGCTATTTACAAATTTGTTTAGTCGATAGAATGAGTTTAGTGAATTGCATTTTGTGTGAACATTGAATCAATTCAGAACTTTTCAAGTTGCATTTGAAAAATTTCAAATGCAATGTGCCATGAAGGTCCACACTACCCCATGACCCTGCTAGGGGCTCCGCCCCAAAATCCCCCAAGGGGTGCTGCCCCTCAACCCCACTAGATGGTCCCAACCCCAAATCCACACTCCACTTTTCAAAAAGCAAATAATTAAAAAAAATTGGGCCCATGTTTTCATGGATGAAATTAGTAAAATATTAATAGCAATAAGTAATATATAATCATGACAATCTAATGTAAACTCACTTTTTGATCTATAATTGAAGAACTAATTCTAACCTCAGTAAATTCAATGTTATCTGTTGACCTCCAAAGCTTGTGCTTAAGAAGGGCAGTCCAGAAGTTTCACAAATGTGGGACCCGGTTGTGTTCTACGAAACAACCTCTGGGATTTTAGAAGTTGGCTCTTTAGAGGATTTTTTTTTATTTTTTTGGGGGGGGTTGTTAGGGATACGATAGATAAAGAACATGAAAACAAACCTGCACTAAGGCAAAGTGTCAAAATTCAAAGATTTTACAGCACTTTCAAGTCCCTACTCATTGCAAGCATAATGTGACTCAAGATCAAACGTTGCAGACAATGAAAAGAATATAAAACGTGATTTCATTAGCATTCATTTATAATAATCATCACCAAAGCTGAAAAAAACTAAGCAACAAATAACCACATTCATCAAAATGATACAGAACAGAGTGACTTAAGATGATTACAAATCAGAAATAATACACAGAAAAGGCTATAAGAGCACAATCTGGTACATTGATTCCTATCAAGAATTAAGATTTAAGAACAATGCAAAGATCTTCAGAATGGAGCTGATGTTGCTGTTGATGGTTATCTAAGTGTCAAATGAAGTGTTGCCAACCCTTAAGACTGGACCCTGCTCTGCTTATACACAATGTGCAACCCCAACCGAGAAGAAACGGCCTAACAGAAAAGATTCCTCACGCTCCTCTGCTTGTGTGTGCCACGATGATGGCCGTCATAATTAATTCGCGGAAAATTATTTTTACTTCATTATTTATTTTCCATGTGCGCATGGAGATGTTGACAACTGGATCACCCACTACTGCCCCCAAAACTGCTTAAACATGAGCTTGCAACTGTCTTTGGCTTTGAAGCCTTAGGACTAAACACCTGATGTACAGGATCATCCTCACCTTCAGAAAGAGAAAGCTGCACACTTCTATGGGCTTCTGAATCTTTAAAAACGCGTCTACGTGTGCAGTATAACCACACAGCGTTATCCACTACCTTCTCCACCTTCTAAAACTTAAGGCAAAGTCTACTCCCTCTTTTAAAGAGAAAACCAACATATGGAGCACTGGCGCAACGGGATGTGTCTTTTCTTTCGATCCATGCTTTGAGAATGTGCCATGCTAACATGTGACCACTGTGGAGATTGCCCTCCAAGGATATAACCCAGGCCTGCTCTTTTTTCTCTGTCGCTGCTGCCGCTGTCGTGACTGCCATGTGTCGCGCCCACACAATGCGATGGAGAAAATTGTCTGTAGACCTCTGAGAAGTAACGACAATGCATCACATGACAGCTTCTGCATTAACCTCCACTTTTATTGTGATAGATTATGGAGAACGCTTGCAAGCCTTAGGCGTGAAGCTTGCGGTAGATTACATGTACATTATCCTTGTTTGTTCAGATTATTTCAAAAATTTATGTGCTTTTTGTTTGGAAACTTTCCCAAGTCTTTTCCAAGTCCCAAGTCCCTGTCGAATATTAGGCCTTTAGGGTTTTGCCAAGACTGAGCTTTTGAACTATAATTGGCACAATGTGGAATTAGCATGATTTGTACAATACTTGTGCCTTGGAAAAAATATGATTGCACAACGTGCATAAGGCTGCAAGAAAGTGTCAACACAAACTAGTGTGAATTCTATTGGTAATGTTGATTCAATTATAGCACAACCAAATGGATTGGCCAAGAACTGCAACCAATATAATTTTGACACCAACATTGAATCTAATTTTGAAATAGATTCTATTGCCACAAGCAAGATGAGCAAATTAGCGTCATTGATTACTTATCCAATTTTCCCTCTCTGATTTGATCAGACACCTTTCTCAAAATTTCATGTTATAATTTAGAGATATTTCTAGGCTCTAGCAAGTCAGTCATTTAATTTGTATGACTCTGCCCTCCTGTCCTCTACAAACATCCCTAATTTGTTTTACATCAAACCATAAACAAAGCCCAGCCCAGTATGCTAGAGAAGGAACATTATACTCAACATTTAGGCCTCAAGAATTTTGCCAAAGTACCTTTAACTAACTGTATCACAAACCTTTCCAAAAGCAAATAAAGTGGACATTACATGACCAGAGGGTCAATTGTGGCCACTTCCAGTTGAAAAGCACAGAATTTCTATCATCTGTAAATCCTTGATATGACAATATTGTAGCCAGTGTCTTGGTCCTCAATGCAGAAGACAAACAATGCAGAGGTCCAGAAAAGCTCAAATATTCCAAACAGAGCAACAGTAGCAGAGAATATGTAAATTTTAGTTGGTGACAAAACTGCCAGTTTTCATTAGCTGGTGATTTAGTAACTCCTCAGTTGTTTTGCAACTGCCAGTTTTAATCAAGTACCAGTTCCATAACCAACCGAAAGTTCCATTATGTCACAATTATTTCTTAACCGCTAGGCTTTTGCGAAGCGGTGGTTTCATACTTTAAGGAAGTTGAAGAGTTTTCAACGTCGTCTCTTTCCATTCTAAGCATTTGAAACTGAATTTGCCACACAAGAAGGATTCCAAAGACATAAAAGCACAAGCAACATCTGGGGAAAGGTTTCTCTCATCCTAAAATTCCATATGTTCAATTGTTTCTGTTGCAAGTGAAGAACATGCGATTTCCATATATTGTGACCATCTTCACATGTAGGAGCTTGTTGTACATGTTAAACGGGCTCTAATTTATCTCTAGAACAATAGAATGAGTTGTAAAATACTGGAAATTAGTGGCATGAGAGTTTTATCTCACTCTTCTAAAAAAAACTTACCATTTACAGGTTTCTTGAGGTGTCTCTGCATTTCTGTCCATTTGATGATGTTTGATACTGCAGATTGGATGCATTTTGCTTGATTATCTCATATTCTTGCATAATGGAATTTAATGAATTGGGAGTGTTTGAGGAGTTGACATATTCAACCATTCACAATTGAGGATTATCAGAAAACTACGTAGCCGGATTTGTGCCCAGCACCCCTGATCCAGGTCCGGGTCCGGATTCGCGGATTGGTTCGCACCGGATCTGGGCAGGGTCCATGTATGGACCTGTGGGTCCGTCCGGATCCACAGGCTTTAAGTATAAATTTGATTTATTTAATTTCTTATACTTTAAGTTATATTTGTATAAATACTTTCCAGGATGTTTGAGATAGGTTCCAGCTTCATAGGAGTTAAGATGCAAATTCTAGATTTTGGGGGTTTTTGAAAAATTCCAGACTTAGCCAAATTTCAAAATTCAGCAAGCCTTCAGCAAGGTTACCTCCCACAATCCATCATGGCTTTCTAAGGTCAAACTGAAGCTGGCAAACGGATTCTCAAAGGGTTTTAACTCATTTTATCACAAATCACTTGGTTTCGACCCTATCTCTATGACAGACTTAGCTTAGCTCTTGCCCAAATCCCAAACAAACATGACTTCCGAATAGGCCAAAATCACTCAAACCTCATTTGCCGGACCTAGGCACTTAAAAAACAGCCACCACCAAAGACTACATAAGACCTACTTATGAAGACTTTGACATTTGGCATTGATCAATGATCAAGTGTCATAGATTCATAGTATGAAATGATTTAGTTTTAGAATTATGTATATTTCTCTTATATTTTTGGATATATAATGCATATATATATATATATATATATAAACATGAATCCATAATTGGAAAAAAAAATTCACAAATCCACGAACCGGATTCTCAAACCCCAATCCGTACCTGAATCCGAACCGGCAACTTAGTCAAAAAACTATCTCCAACATTTTAAAGATCAATTAAACGAACAAAAAAATAAAATGATTGGTCATAAATAGTCATAGGGATATTGAGACAAGCATTAACCCATTACAATAAATTGGATCAAATTCTTCTAAAGCGGAATTCCAGTCAAACAAGAAAACAGAGATTTTACTATTAAAACCTAGTCCAAACATAAAAATTGCAACCCAAAAGGTGATCTTATTCATAAGTGTCTTCTAAATAAGATTCATATTATTAAGTCCCATACCACTTCCATGTCCCAAATAGATGAAAAGGTCATGTTTTTGGAGAGCTAAAATGCACTCCTCCGGAGTCGGAATTTCTCCAGATTTACCCTATAAAAATCAAAACCATATGAAATGTATTTTAGAAAGTTAAGAATCAACTTAACGGTGCAAGACAAATACATATTAAGAAAAAGACTAAAGTTAAGAAAAGGAAAAATCTGAAACCAAGAAAAGTTTGTTTAATATATGTTACCTTCCAGCCTTGCTGACTCTTAAACCAATCCTCAAATGCAGCCTGTGTGGTACTTGATACATGTTAAGAAAAAGTTTTAAAAAGGAAAAATCCAAAAGTCTAATTAACAAATCCTACCTTCCAGCATTTCTGACGCTTGAAACAATCCTTAAATGCAGCCTGTGTGGTACTTACGTCTCCACTTGGATTCAACAAATAGAATGCATTGCAAGGGTCCATGACTGGTAGTTTAGGTAGTGGTTCTAATTCTAGAGACCTTGGAATTCTTCCGGCCAATACCTTCTGCTTTCTATTGGTATTTCCTTTTGACATTTTTTTCTCTTTTTCATCTAAACAATCCACCATTTCTAGATGGCTTCTGGGAATCATAGCTGCTGAAATGCTTCCCACAGATGGCATACGATAAACTTCTTGGTTCCTTAGTATTGGCAAGCTTTCCCAAGGAAGTACCTGCACAAAATATATACAATATCATTACCATTCAGTGCTGATAAAATTTGTATAAAATATTACAGTACCACTTACCTGTGAATTAGCATCAAGTACGAGCACAACTGGTTCTCTCGAAATGTTCATCATACTTAAATCCCCCAAGTCATTTGACAAGTTACTTTGAAGGCAACTTTCAGAAGATCTGCATTCTGTACTATCTCCTCCTCTCAATGGTTTTTTCCTTTTCCTGGAAGATTTCCTTGGTGCATAATTATTCTTCCTCAATGTTGCACGTTGAAATATGCTAGTAAGTTCTTTTGCAGTTTTTCCAACGATATCCTGGCATGCAGTATCTTCATTGGTACAAAGAGATAAAATGGAACCATGCATATACTCTTTTTCACTCCACCCCGTACTGCAATCCAGTGAGGTCATCTGAGCCAATGATGTGCTCCGAAAAAGCTTAAAATATTTCCACCAAAGTAAGCAACAAATGCACTTCTCAATTTCATTATTTGTTAGAGAGGGAACACCACCTAGCAGAGTTTTCAATAAACCTGTGTCAACAGGAAAGTAGTCCTCCTTTCGTATATTTGATGCTGCTGAATCAACAATTGATTTAAGCTCCTGCATATGTGTTTGTAAAGCATCACAGTAAACTGCTTCAGATGGTTTTCCCAATAAGAGACATTTCCATGGACCAAGCCAAGAATCTTCAATTCGCCTGTAATTAAGAAGGAAAACTATTAAAACTGCCTTGATTTAGCCAAAAACTAACATAATATAAGTCTACCAGAAAATGTTAGATTTCAGATATTTTCATGCACCTTAGAAGATTTGCAAGGCGATTGTCAAGTTGCATTCTCCACTGCAACCATCTGATTTTCTCCTCGTTACTTGCAACCGGTGATACACTAGCACCAGAAAGGAAGCTTTCCTCAAGCAAGAAATGAAACTCTTGAGCAACTGCATCGATCACCTCGGAAGTGCAACTAATATCATTACCTTTCAAATCATCAGCTTCCACATTCTGGATGGAGTATGGACTGCATAGGTTGCTGCCCTCCACAGCAACTGTTCGTGTGCCTAACATTACAAATAAAACTCATTCTCAGTCTCCATAATATTAACTTAACTACATCATTATTCATAGAGCTTTTAGAAAAATATTTAGCAATGACATAATATGTTTTCTCTACAATGAAGTAAGAAATGCAAACCATTAAAAGTAGAAAGGATGGGCAACAATAGGACTACTGGTGGTCCATTAGAATCAAATCGTGTGATGAAAATCCAAGCTGATGAGGAATTACTGAATGACGACTCCTCCAAAATAGATGAATATCTAGAATCCAGCAAACTTATGCAGACAATCGTTGGAAGTGGTATACTCCTAAAGAAATTGGTAACAAAGGGTTCGAGACAATCAGGCTTATCTGGGATCGATCTGGAAAATGAATAAGGTGATCAGAAAACTGCTCAAATATAGATCCAGAAGTGATACTGAATCAAAATTTGCATCCAATGATTAATAATCACCTGAGGACTTTCTGGACTCTTTCTATCACATCCCTTGATTTTTTGTCACGAGATACCTGCCAGGAACAAGAATTTAGTGCAAAGTAACTTCAAAAAAATTGAAAATAATTCTCATGTGTATCTCTACCATTTGAATATGTTGAAAAAGTACCATGAGACAGAATTAAGTAATATAGCAATATGGAAATAAAAGTTAAAAGCAATTCACAAGCATTGCAAAAAATAAGGGGAATACCTCCATAGTATTCGACTTCAAATATACTTCAAAAGGACTAATTAATCTGATACATTTTAAGTCAGATACATGCATAAGTTGTTAGAAATATTAGTTGTCATTAGTGTTTATAACCAATATCAATCACCGGTAGATCACCAGTCACTCACTGTACTTCAAAGACACCGGTACACAAGGAAGAATGTGTAATGACCCCTTTCCTACCACTTGATGTATATTCCATAAATTAGTACAAGTTAGGAATATTTAATCAGGGAATCACTCTTACTAACCAAGTATATTAGCATATTACTCCATATTAACCATCATTATCCATAAATATTAAAGAAACGTAAACCATCAACTAATAAATTAATGAACATAGTCTAGATTTAACATTCAAGGATCTCTTCATATAGATCACAAGAATCCCTTCTCTTTTCCTTACTAACATCATCATAAGGTGGAAGAATTAATGTGCCAAGGGCGCGTGAAACAGACTACAAGCGGCCTCCCTCAAGGCATAACCCCAGTGTTGGGACAACCATCATGTGCCCAAAATTACTCCGCCTCTCCCTTCCAAAAACTCCCCATCCTAGGACACCTTAGTAAGAGATAGGAGGTAGATTCCTATTATCCATAAATCGAGTATTATATTTAGATATTTATTATTTTATATTATATATTTAATTCTCATACTCAAAATAGATTAAATCTTCTAGCTATATAATCTAGTTATATACTCCCTATATGATTCAAACATTTAATATATATAATTTTAAATATTATTATTTATTATATATATATTATTAACCACCTCCATAATATATGTATATTTATCATGAATATATTTATTATAATATTATTATCTCTTGTTCCCTTCTCATTCCTCCCATGAAGAGTATCCAAATAAATATATTCTTCTCCTATTTCATCCTTTGAGAATGATTTCAATCCTTATTAAATATTAGTGAGATTTAATAGTTGCATCTTATTGGGAAGAGACACATCCTTTTATCAATAATTAATTAATCTTTCTTGATATGTCACTCTCTCTTAATGTATGTGATTTTCTTCTCTTTTCTCCCCCCTTCAAATGAAATTTTATTCTTCTTTTTATATCTCATGCTTGAAGGAGTCACATCTTTTCATTTTATGCCTTTTGACCACTCATTAAACTTAATTATATTTTAGTTTAGTTCTTTTATATTTTAACTAAGATTTTATTTATAATTCTTTTACATTTAAATTTAATTCTTTTATATTCTAATTTAGATATTATTTATATTTCTTTTATATTTTAATTTAATTATTTTATATTCTAATTTACATTTCATTTATACATATTTTATATTTCAAGTTAACTCTTTAATATTCTAATTTAGATTTTATTTATATTTTATTATTACTATTGACTATTATTTTAGAAAGGGAACATACTTTTTACAATTTTGTCTCTTGTAATGCATTTACTTATTTTTATCTTATTGATTTCTATTATTTATTATTAATATTTATTATTAAATCTTATTCACAAAGGGGACATCACAGAATGTGTGTACAACGGTCGATCAGGTAAAGGCTATACACCGGTCAACCATCGGTTGACTAAAGATAAATGTATATCAATCTACTAACATAAGACTACACCGGTCTAACTGATTGAAGATCCGCTCCGGATTTTGCGGATACAATTAAGCCAAAAACCAGATTTTGCGAAACATCCAATGCTCAGAGACAAAGTTAGCTTTTTAACAGGAGTTAGCTTTATGTCACAAGGTAAACTCCAGATCAGAACGCATAGCTTTTATGTGTTGCATGATTTTTGGTTGAGTTTACAGGCTGGCAGTTTTGTGCGCTTAGGGTTTCAAATTGACAAACTCTTGTATAAATACAGAGTATAGGACGCACATAAACAAGGTTGTTAAGTTGTTGAAGAGAGCAAAAACAGAGTTATCTGCCAAGCACAGTCACGAAGGTGAAAGACGGATCAGAGAGAAAAGGTTCAACAACCAGCCAAGCAGAGAAGAGAGATCAACAGGTATGATCCAATCTGACATACAGTGTCAATAAGAGATCATTCTTTATCAGTTTTTGAAATCTGATTTAAATCCCTTTATCAGGGTGAACCTAATCGGTTTGTTGTATAAATCCCTTAACAGGGTAACATATTTAATTGATGTTTTAATTTCTATAACCAGGCGACTCTTAACAGGGTTTAAGATCTTAACCGATCTTCTATAAAATCCCTTAACCGAGTAGCACATTAATCTGTGCTTTGTAAGCCCTTAACAGGGCACCTTCATTCTGCAGTAGTGAAGTTGTGAGCTCTGTCTCACCGTGGTTTTCTCCCTCTAATCGGGGTTTCCACATATACATCTGGTGTTGATCTTTGCATTTTATCTTTATACTTCTACATTGATTATTTACTTTCAAGTATATTGTTAAATAAAGTTTTAAACGTCAACAAATGGTGTTTACTGATTCACCCCCCCTCCCCCCTCTCAGTAACCAATTAGTATTAACAATTGGTATCAGAGAGAAGTTCTTTGAATATAAAGCTTAACCGCTTGAGATAAAGATCATGGAGGGATATTGGTATCAAAAGCAGCTCGAGGAAGCTAATGACATAATAGCTTCTCTGGAGAGCAGACTGAGAAGATCTCTAGCCAAGAGAAAAGAACTGGCTATTCAGTTGAATGAGAGCAATGAGACCATAGATGAGCTCTAAGGACAAAGTGGATCAGACGAGGCTGAGGAAGCAGTCTCTGAGCTAATGGAGAAAAACCAGATCCTAACCGATCAGATCTCCAATCTAAAAAGAGAGCAAGAAGACAATGCCTTGAGAATGACTGAGCTAATTGAAAAGAAAAGAAAAGCTGAAGATGAAAGGAACGCTGCAGTCAAGTCACTCGCTGCCTCTGAGAAAGCAAGGGACCGAGCAATAGAAGCAGTTGGGTCTAATGAGCTCATCATTCTACAGTTGCAAGAAGACATTCAGATTGTCACCGAGGAGAACGCCCATATGCAGAAGAGTTATTGCAACCGAGATGAGGCATGCAAGAAACTGGCAATAGATCTGTATCAACTGAGAGAGAAGATGAAAGTCCTTGAAAAGACGAATGAAACTCTCAGGAAGTACAACGAAAGCTCTGCAAAGCTTGAAGAACAACTAAGGGTGCAGAGAAAGCACAAAGATTCCACAGGACTTGGATACACCGATGAAAGCACAAGGGAAACCAGAGAATCATCTGGAGCCAACGCATGCAAGAAGGAAAAGAAAAAGCCAAAGAAACAACATAGTAAAAAGACCATTGACTTGTCATGCAAACATTGTGGGAAATCGGGTCATAAAACTAATGGCTGCAAAAATGCACCCGTAAGACAGAACAACAGTTTTCTGCAAGAATTGTTGTAGATAGGGCCACAAGACCAATGAGTGTTGGTCTAGTCCCTCAAATGTGTCCAGTGGAAGCAGGGGAAGCTTCAAAGGATATTGCTATGCTTGCAATAAATTTGGACACAAAGCAGAAGAATGCAAATCAAGGACGATGGCATTCAAATCCCCACCAAGACCGGTCTTAACAAAAAAGAATATGAACCGGAACAAGCCCAACTGTGCCAACTACAGCATGCACAATCAAAATGACTCATGGAGGCAATCACCCAATCAAAGAAGGGTGAACCCATGGAAGCCAACCGGCATAGTCTTCTACCACTACAACAAGGTTGGTTACCTGGCCAAGGATTGTAGAAACCGGTCTTCAAATAAAAGGAGAGAAACAATCAAACCAGAAAATAAGACTTCTTCTCCAAAAGAGAAAATCAAGAAGAGAAGATCCCGAAGGTAATAAAGCAGATATGGCTTGAGAAGGTTTCACAGAGCTCTGCTGAGGAGAAAACCGAGCAACAATCATCATCAGCCGGTGGTGATTCCTCTTCAGCAAACTAAGCCACAATGGCTTAGATGGAACCAGTAGATTCCTCTACTATTCCCAGTAGAACTGGTAAGATCCTGACTCAGTCTATGTGGATAACCGGAAGGTAAGTGACGAACAACCGGGAATGCTTTAAACCGAAAAAGCCTTGCACCGGTTTACAAAATGGAAAGATGAGTTAGGTAAGGCAATAAATGCCATAGCCGTTAAACAAATTATTACCGTTTAGTAATTACCGTTATGCCCTAACTCTATATAAGGAAGATGTTACTACTCATGCATTTTACTTTGCGATTTTATGTGATTAACTATCTTTTGCTTGAGTAATCTTCTTTACACTTTGATCATTATAAGCGATTATCTGTCAAACCGATCAAAGCTTCTTTCTGTGAACCAACTGTTAGCAATGGCCTCATCATCTGCTACAGTAAAGTTGATCGAGGGAGATCTAGTCAACCGTCCTACATACAACATTGCGCCAATCCAGAATCGAAAAGTCGATATGGCTAGAGCCTTGTCAACAGTGCCGAAGGGCATCTTTATGACAGAAAACGTGACTGCTTTCATCCATGCCAAGCAGGAAGAACTTGGTGAAACATACATTCAGGGCGAGTACCTCTCTCTGTGTGAGGAAGGAAGATTGCAAGATCGTTATGCAAAGCTGGTGTCGTCCGGTCTAATCAACGGAGTCACCTATCCAGCCATCTTCCGGCCCGACTAGATTCAACTGATCCTAAGTCGAGTGCATAATCTAGGATTTTGGCTACAAAAGGGTGCAGCTACAGCAATAACAAAGGAGGATCTACATTGGGTAACTGGATACAATCAGGAAGGGGAAGCCTTGACACTGCAAACCATCTCAAACGCTATTGTCACAAAATTGACGAAGTCCAAATACGACGGTCGCCCGATGACAGTCAATGACATCGAAGATGATGGAGTCTGGTTTGCGTCCGCTGTAATAGGTTACAAAGTCTATCAATCCAACAACCTCAACAACATACCAGGAGGAGCCATTCATGCCACCTACCGGATAATGCATGATAATGCCCAATATGATATCTACGAAATGCTACGAGGGGAGATATTTGAGAATATGTAGAAACTCGGTTTGGTGAAGAAGAAATCCATGAAGTACGGGACCATGTTAATGTGTCTCTACTTCTACTACCAGAGTTACTTCCCGGGTATTGGAAAAGTGGCATGGAAGACCGACAGACCGGTCATGCACCAAATAGCTAAAATGGCCAACAACCTGGGAAACCAGTTAACAAAGGTTATGAATGAATATTTTGAGGTCTTTCAACTAAAGATGCATGAAAGAGAGCGCATACCAACAACAATTATTGAAGCATACAAAGATGATGTATGTTTTCTGGTTTCCACCGATCACTGCATCATTCAAGCAGTGGAACCAAAAACGGTGTATGCTCCTAAGCTAGGGTACGAAATCACTTCCAAAACTGCTAAGGCATATGCAGATGCCCTAAATGAAGCCAATCTGGATCTCAGTGCACCTCGGTTTGGCACATTGTCAAAGATTCTTGAAAATCTGAAAAAGAAGGCCCCTATCAAGAATGTATACAAGAGGACTCCCACACCAAAGAAGAAGCCGGTGTCAGAAGTACCCAAGTCTCAGAGAAAGAGGGCTACTCCACTGCCCAAAGTGCAAGAACAAGAAGCAACAGATTCAAAAGATAATGTTCCTCTAATACGGAGGAAGAGAGGCTCTAACAATCCGGTGACAGTAGATGCACCGAGGAAAAGAAAGCAGACAATTGATGAATTTACAGAAGGTCTGAAGAACATAGGAGGCATGGGAGGAGTAAGCAGAAGATATCATATAAGCAGTGATGAAGATAAGAGAAGCATTGAGGAAGCCATTGTTTTTTGTCTTCATAAGTATAATCTGCTCCTAGAAGATCTAAGAACGACCTTACTAGAAGATCTACTTCAAAATTTGGAAGGGAGATAGAAAGCCTCAGCTGACTGAGAAAAGGAGCTGAGAGTACGAGCATTGCTAGAAGTTCAGAATCATCTAACACTGCAAGAGGCAGAACAGCAAGCTGAGCTTAACAAATATAATTTCTTGGTGAAAAAGAGGACCAGCCAGCTATTGCTTGGCGAAACTAAACAAGTTCATGATGATGGAGTAGCTATATGGAAACAGCTTCTCCAAACTCAGCAACAGGCAAAGCAAACACAACAAAGTGCTCAAGTCCCACCGATCCAGGCAACCGGTAAAGGAAAAGTTGTTCTAGGATCTAATGCACCTACAATTGTTGATATCACTGAAGATCCAGCACCACCCACCGTCCTCATCTCTCCGAGCCAAGGTAATATTAAACCTATGTCTGTTAATGCAATAGTAGATGAGGTGATGGATTTCTGTGATGTTGAGAATCCTGCTAAGTGGTATAGTATCTTAGGAGAAGAAGATAAAGAAGCAATCATTGTAGCAATAGTAGAAACCTTTTGGGATTACCAAAGAACTCCTAGAGATTATAGATCAAAGTTTCCACCAGAGCTTAACAGCATACTTCAAAATAAATGGAAAACTAGTCTAGGGACTAATACAAGGATCATTAAGGATGCACTATTGCAAGTCCAACCGAATTTAAGTCAAGATGACTTAAAGCTTCTTTTGGAGGAAGTGGCAATGAAATCAAACACACACAATCGTGCGGCCAGAATTTTGAATGGATTAGAAAATGTAATTTTAAAAGAAACTCAAGAATTCTGGAAGACATTGACTTCAGTACTCCAAGTGATATAGGTCCTCAGGATCAAACAGAGGGAGTACAAGAAGCACCGGTTCAATTCACAGCTCGTGAAGAACCCTCAACCGGTGAAGGAAATGTTCAAACAACAGAGTTCGCATCTGATGAACAGGTAACTGCTGAACAAGAAATCCCTCAAGATAAGGGTATTGAAATACCCTTGGGAAATCTATTTTCTGCTGAGGAACAGCAACAAGAACAGATTCCTCAAAAAGAGGATGTCCAACAAAATGTTGACATTCTACCAGAGGTAGAAGTACAAGCCCAAGAGCATATTGTTGAACCAGAACAAGTGATTCTACTCGAAAGTATAGCTCAACAGGGGAAAGAAGAAAGTAAAGGACAAGAGGAAGCTATCCCAGTTCACAATGAGCAAGATCAACCGGAGCAACAGAAAAGGCAACAAGACCAAGCAGACATACCAAGTTCCTCCTCCAAGAGGAAGTTGCCATTTGCCGAGGAGAAGGATGCTAAAAGAAGTAAGGTCACAGATATAGTGGTAGACATTAGCAAGATGTCAACACGACAGCTAAAAGAGCTAACCAAAAGAAAATAGGATATGGTCCTTACCTCTGTTAAAAACATATTGTGCACCTTTGTACTAGATGCTGATATTGATGAAGATGAACAAGTAATTGATCAGCTTGAAGTACTAGCACAGGCAATCGGTGAGGATGTAACTGATCCAGAGAAAGTGGCCACAGAACACTATGAAAAGAAGAGAGTGGAAATCATCCACAAACAAGTTGAAGAAGTCAAGGTAAATTTATCAACCAACCTCAAAGTGCTACAACAACAACTTCATGTAGCAAGTAGTTTACTGTCCAGATCGGCAAACTTTGAAATATTCTTACAAGATCTGACAGAGAAGTCAAAAAAAACATCAGAAGAAATAAGAGCCCTGACAGTACAATTTGATATCAATATCAAAACTGCTACAACATTCAGCAGAGAGATAACAAGCTTAACGCTCACATGAAGAAGGATTGCTGAAGAAGAAAGCAAAAGAATTGAAGATATAATAGGCTTTCAAATGTTTTTGGCTCCAACAATCGATATGATGCAAAAGACAGCCACAAACACAGACAACCTCCTGAAAGAACCAATCTCCCAGAATATAGAAGTAATGGAGAACACTCTTGTATCGTGTCAAGCAGCCTTAAAGAATCTTGAACACATGACCAACCAATGGTCACCATTCCTTCACTCTGCAAAGACTATCTACAGGGAAATCTTCAACAAACTACAGATGTAAGCTCACTCTTTTGTCCTCTGGAGGCAAAAAGGGGAAGATCTCACAGACAGAAACAAGGGATAGACAACAAGTTCACAGGGAAGGTCAGAACAGAAGAGTCACACAAACAAGGGAAGAATGCTACAGGGAGCAGTCTACAGACGTCAAAGAATGACACAAGTGAGTATGGTTATGTATGGTTTTGCCACCAATGACAAAGGAGAAGATTGTTAGAAATATTAGTTGTCATTAGTGTTTATAACCAATACCACTCACCGGTAGATCACCGGTCACTCACTGTACTCCAAAGACACTGGTACACAAGGAAGAATGTGTGTACACCGGTCGATCAAGTAAAGGCTATACACAGGTCAACCATCGGTTGACTAAAGATAAGAGTATACCGGTCTACTACCATAAGACTACACCGGTCTAACTGATTGAAGATCCGCTCCAGATTTTGCGGACACAGTTAAGCCTAAAACCGGATATTGCGGAACATCCACCGCTTAGAGACAAAGTTAGCTTTTTAACAGGAGTTAGCTTTATGTTACAAGGTAAACTCCAGATCAGAACGCATAGCTTTTATGTGTTGCATGATTTTTGGTTGAGTTTACAGGCTGGCAGTTTTGTGCGCTTAGGGTTTCAAATTGAGAAACTCTTGTATAAATATAGAGTATAGGATGCACATAAACAAGGTTGTTAAGAAGTTGTTGAAGAGAGCAGAAACAGAGTTATCTGCCGAGCACAATCACGAAGGTGAAAGACGGATCAGAGAGAAAAGGTTCAACAACCAGCCAAGCAGAGAAGAGAGATCAACAGGTATGATCCAATCTGCCATACAGTGTCAATAAGAGATCATTCTTTATCAATTTTTGAAATCTGATTTAAATCCCTTTATCAGGGTGAACCTTATCGGTTTGTTGTATAAATCCCTTAACAGGGTAACATCTTTAATTGATGTTTTAATTCCTGTAACCAGGCGACTCTTAACAGGGTTTAAGATCTTAACCAATCTTCTGTAAAATCCCTTAACCGGGTAGCACATTAATCTGTGCTTTGTAAGCCCTTAACAGGGCACCTTCATTCTAAAGTAGCGAAGTTGTGAGCTCTATCTCACCGTGGTTTTCTCCCTCTAATCGAGGGTTTCCACGTATACATCTGGTGTTGATCTTTGCATTTTATCTTTATACTTCTGCATTGATTATTTACTTTCAAGTATATTGTTAAATAAAGTTTTAAACGTCAACAAATAGTGTTTACTGATTCACACCCCCCCCCCCCCTCAGTAACCGGTTAGTATTAACATAAGTTGCATATATTCTAACAGTTGCAAACTATTAAACATTAAAGGGATATTCTATTATCCCTTATAAAATTGTCCACTCATTTTGACATCATCTATAGTTGGAGGTAAAATATATACTCATCACTGGCACCATCCATCGCGTTTTTGAGTAGTTAGCTTAAATGAGTTATAAATATTTATAAATCTTAATATTAATAGTTTTGCAGCTGTGTCAGAGTGTCTACAAATTTTGCACCATCCAAGACATGTAGGCGATACAGAAAGTATATTTTGTTCTATATACAAGATCAATGTTAATCTTTTGACACCCCCATAAATTGTGCCCCCAAATCCCTATAACCAAAAATATAAAAAACAAAGAAATGTGTACTACAAGAAGGAACATGCACTTATATAGAGAGGAGGGTAGTGAATCAGTATAAGAACAACTTTTTCAAATTATAAATTTAGCAATCATAAGCAATAATCAGAACATCCACACAAGTAAGATCTAGCAAATTACAACACAAGATACACACACGATTTTATGTGAAAACTCTTGCTGGACAAAACCACGGCAAAATATTGCTTTTATGGAGAACTTAGTACAACTTTGTAAGCACCAACCCACAGGAGAAACCAATCCCCTCCACTGAGCACCAACTCAGCAAGAGTGTAGTGCCCTTCCCGATTGCTTCCTGCATTATGTTCTTCGGGATGTAGACTCTTGTATGTCCTGACCTGGTTGTGGATGCAGTGTTTTTGCTTTAATGTCACTCCATGTGCTTATTGCATGTTGGATGGATATATGATGTTTGACCAAGTGATCTGTTGTAAGAACACCCCTGTTTCGTACTCCTATTTTTTGCAAGAATTCGTCTTAATTAAAACACATAATTTGCATACTCTCTGTTTTCTTACTGTATTCTGCACTCTTCGCCATGAACAACAGTTTGCATACCACCAAAGAGAATAGTTGGTTTGCAGTTTTCATGAATTCAAATGGCATTGGTTTTTATTCAACAATGATACTGCATAATATGTTTTGAATGAATGATCGCTATATTTTCATTTCAATAATTTATAAGAAACTAAATTACTGATAAAGAATATCAGAGATATGAATCCAAGTTAGTTCTGACCTTTACATTGAACACTGGTAACATTGCCAAACAGAGATTATTGCTCTTCAATTCAGAATTCCTTAACAAGCAACTCCCTACCCTTCAAGCTGGAAATGGCCACCAACAGGAGGCTGTTACAGTTCACTTATTTTCTGATATTCAGCAACCCCATCAACTTGCAGTAGCAGAAGCAATTTACATAACAGTGTTGTCATTCTATAATCTAAAAATATTGTAGAACTCTGTAAAATTACTAATGAATCAGCATCTAAGGTTGAATACCCAAGTCAAGCTGAGGACATAATCCCAGGCACTCTAACAGAAAAATCAATGTAAAGTGATAATCTCATTCAATCACCCAACCAAGTCTGAACAACTCGCTACCCCAAGCAAGGGAAGACAATCATTCAAGCACCTAATAAGCTCCAGCTACAAGCTTGTGAAAGTCGACCATCAAATAGATAGAAATGAGGACTATATGCACCCAATAATGACAGCCAATCCTTTGCATAAATTTTCAGCATCAACCTTCATGCCAACAGGAGTATTACATTTGTATTTTATCCATCCAAATCAAAACAATGACCTGAAGCTCCAGTTACCACTCATGAGTTGTATTTCTCCTTCCACGAACAGCTAAACTCCCTACTGTTCTGCCCTTTGCCTTTGCATTCAAGGTATGAGACGGAAATAATAGAATTATTCACTGAAAGAAATATTCACAGCTCCCCATTTCTAATTAGTCATGCCTTCATTGTCGCTGTCTGCTTTGGTTGGGAATTAGGAAACAGGCTTGCCAACTTCATCCACGCACTCTTTGGGAGCCACAAACAGCTCCGCCTTCATGCTGCATGCCCGACTTTAACAATATCTCCGTAGACTGAAAAAGATTGTGAATTTCTTGGAATTCCATCGCAGAAATTCATATAAGTGCACAATAGAAAATATTAATCCTTTAGAATCCAATCTTTCCAATAGTCACAGCCTAGGATAAATGTTGGCAGGCTATATTCACCAAAAACCCCTTATTCAACCTATCGACTTCGTAAATATTCCATATTGTGAATATTTAGTTAATCCTGGCCCCTTTCTTCTCAAAGTTGTGACAAAGAATTGGACTATTCAACTAAATAAATAATCATTTTTTCTTTAGATCAATTCAATCCATTTAAAAAAACACGAAACCTGAACCAAGGCATCCAAACCAATACAGAAATAATCTTCAATGCTTTTACAAATCCATTCAATGAGTCCTCACCAAAATTAGAATAACTTATCGAAATAAACTTTCATGAACTATGCACTAAAAATCCAATAATGAATCCAAGCTAAGGATGAATGGGGTTTCCGTCCAATCCGCCGAGAAATCCCAAGGGTTTCCATCCTCAGGTTTCCTGAACTGGAAGCTACAAGCTCTCCAATTTTTCAAAAGAAAATAACAAATAATCCAAGTCTGCCTGAATGAACCTCTCATTATTGTTTTATAACCCTTTTTAGTGACTCTTTACTTTCCTTTTGTGTGCCTCTTCATATTCATTTCATTTGTCTTTTTATTTTCCCCCCTCTTTAGTTTAATTTAAAATGAGGCAATAATAATAAAATGACTTTATTAATTTTCCACTAGGCTCATTAAAGTCATTTTAATTCTTAATTAAATAATTAAATTAAGTTGTCATTAAATTTATTATATTTCGACAACCTTAAACTTTTAATTATTTAATTATTTTCTAATGTCCAAAAAAGGGGACATAACATCTATGCTGCATTCGTCATCTATGTTAGGTGAGTATTTTACAACCGATAGGCTTGGGATCAATTGCAAAATAGTGATTCCAGCCACAGTGTGTGAGTCACAGTCTCTCCTACTTCTAGGGGAAGGCTCCCCCTTCTTATTGCTTCTAGAATCAACTAAACGCTTAACTATTTCTATTTACGCTAAGCTAAAATGGGGCGGGATATTCATCATATTCTCTTATTTCAGATATAGATCCTTTGATAAGTAGGAGATACTTTCCATAGCAAGTCAAATTGTGATATTGCTATCAGGATTCAACTGTGTAGTTTTTTGAGGTGAAGCATTGAGATTTCCCAAGAGGTCACCCATCCTAGTACTACTCTGGCTCCAGCGCACTTGACCACGAAGTTTCCTCCAAAGTTAAGCCCACCTTGCTTGCAACCCCATTTGCAAAATCTTCAGCAAGTGTTGTGCCTTATGAAGCATTCAGTTTAAAGCCCCTTAAGCTCATCAATTGATAAGGAGATATTTTCCACAGCAAGTCAATTTGTCATATTGCTATCAGGATTTAATTGTCATTTTTTAGTCAAACTTATTACCCATGTTTCATGAGTAATGGTTCACAAGAACCAAACTCTCATGAGAATGAATCGAACACTTAGCACTCAATGAATCTAGATGATGCTCAAAAAGGTGAAGCATTGGGACTTCCCAAGAGGTCATCCATCCCAATACTACTCCAACTCAAGCACACTTAACCACGGATTCCTCCAAAGTTAGCATTGCTAAAGGTTTTGCAAATGGGGTTGCAAGCAAAGTGGCCTTAACTTTGGAGGAAACTTTGTGGCTAAGCGTGCTTGAGCTAGAGTAGTACTGAGATGGGTGACCTCCCAGGAAGTCCTTGTGCTTCACCTCTGTGAGCATCACCAAGATGCAATGAGTACTAAGTGTTCCATTCATTCTCATGCGAGATGGGTTCTTGTGAACCACTACTCATTAAACATGGGTCAATGAGTTTGACTAAAAAACTACTCAGTTGAATCCTCATAGCAATATCACAATTTGACTTGTTGCAGAAAATATTTCCTACTTATCAATTGATGAGCTTAAGGGGCTTTATAATGAATTGTTCATAAGGCACAACCCTTGCTGAAGGTTCTGCAAATGGGGTTGCAAGCAAAGTGGGCTTAACTTAGAAGGAAACTCTGTGGTCAAGCACACATGAGATGTAGTACAAGGATGGGTGACCTCCTGGGAAGTCTCAATGCTTTACCTTTGTGAGCATCACCTAGATGCAATGAGTGCTAAGTGTTGCATTCATTCTCATGAGAGATGAATTCTTGTGAACCACTACTCATGAAACATGGGTTAATGAGTTTGACTCAAAAGCTGCACAGTTGAATCCGATAGCAATATCACAACATGATGCTTATTCAATGGTGTAATCCACTTACAAAGCATTAATTGAAGCAATAATCCTGATAACCGGAAGATTAGATGTAAGAATAACCTTCAACATACCAGTAACTTTCAATAACTTTGAAGCTCACGAAAACTCAATGTCTTTCCCTGACTCCTTTGTGAATTCAAGAACAAAGATAAAACATACATGCAGCTCAAAGCCTCTGACGTACTTTCACCTTACAGCACAAACATAAAAAATAAGAGCGGCATAAAGTTTGCAAGATCAAGTCAAAAAACCTAACTATAACTCTAAACCAAAGTTCCAAGACTCAAACTTGACTCGGACTTGGCAAGGCTGACCCAACTCGGGAATCAGGACTTGGTCAAAAAACTTGGCAAAACTCGACAAAGTGAAAAAACCCAAGAAATTTAGAGATTCCTAACGACTTAAAGGGCTTTCTAATGAATGGTTCATAAGCCACAAGACTTGCTAAAGGTTTTACAAATGGGGTTGCAAGCACACTGGGTTTAACCATGGAGAAAACTTCATCTTTAAGCGCGCTCAAGTGGGACTAGTACTGGGATGGGTGACCCCCTGGGAAGTCTCGATGGTTCATCTTTGCGAGCATCACCTAGATGCAATGAGTGCTAAGTGTTCCATTCATTTTCATGAGAGATGGGTTTGTGTGAACCACTACTCATTAAACATCAGTCAATGAGTTAGACTCAAAAACTACGCAGTGAATCCTGATAGCAATATCACAATTTAAAACTCCTTTCATGCACACTTTTTTGAATAAAGCTTAAAGACACAATAACATCATCAAATAGAAGCTAATTTGAAATTTTAATCACATAAATGAATATACATAGATCACCAACTTAAGATAGTAACTTAAGACTAGAATTACTCTTAGATTACTCTTGCACTTGCATGGTAGATTAGATTCATATTTCATTTCATAGAATAATCTTGCATGTGTATTTCCTTTCATAGATTAGTTTGCTTTCATGCATTGTTATCATATAGAATAGCTTCCATTTTCACTTGCATTTGATGATCATGGAGACTAGCATTCTTGCTTTTCCTCTTTGAATCTCTTGTTTTATGGTGTACTTGCATGGGCATACACTAGGTCTAAACTGAGTGCCTCCATTATAAACCCTTGCACTCCATGAATAGAGAGCTATGAATCGCCATTTGAGACCTCATTCTTGAACAATCTTGGATATAATGACATAGTCAACATTTTAGCACACTTTTTTTGCGCCCACCGTGGGGCATTTTTTTTTTATTTATTATTTTTAGCAAAGTGATTTTCATTATTTAATTAAAAGATTTTTTTATTTAATTAAAAGGGATTTTTATTTAATTAAAAGGGAGCATGTTCTTTTAATTAAATGAAACTTAGGATAAAGTGGTCAAACTTTAGGAAATATTGAAATAATTGAATTAATTACGATTTGATCAAGGAAATTGATTTGAATTGAAAATATTGCAAGGCATTGATTCAGGAAACTGATAAATTGGTTCCATCATTTGATAAATTGAAGAATGGGAGCCCATAGTCTAGGCGACCATTTTAGGGTGCATACACACATAAGTATAAATGCAAATTGTAGCTAAAGGAAATAGCAAACTAGATATGTAAAGGGGATGAGGGGAATTCTTGGAAAATCCATGTATCAAGAAATCTTGGAAAAGTCAAGAAAAGCTATAGAAAAATACACTAATGGAAGCGTGTTGATTACTGAAATTTGGCTAAATTTGAAAAAATTTAGGATCTTCCAAAATCTAGAATCTCCATTATAACTCCTAGAGATCTGAAACCACTCTCGAACATCCTAACAATATTTATATGAAATATAACTTAAAGTATAAGAAAGGAAAATATGTGACTTAAATGTTATATTTTAAATAAGAAGAAAACATAAGTTAAAAACACCGAATTTTTATGTTTTTTATGTTTTTTTTTTGCAAATAACTTAAACTCTGTCAATCGAAACTCATCATCAGGACTCAGCGAGTCACCTTGAAACTCGCCACTTGGCAAGTCACTGTGAGTCATCACCTAGACTCAACTGAATCCAAGTCCGGGCCCCTGGTACTCACCAAGATTGGGCAAGTCCATGGAGTCTGGGAAATCTGCTCTAAACACAATAAGTAGCTCAAAGTTTGCAAGATCGAGTTTAAGTCCCTCTTGAACAACAAAACAACACTCACAATCAATCTCCAGAAAATGTCATTAGATGACAACTTGAATCAGCACAAAGTCCCAAAGCAACTTACCTCTTTTATTAAACACAATTAGATTTACATCTGAGCTCAAAGTCTTAGAGTGCTCAACAAATTGGCAGAGTTTTATTGTATCGCCAAAAGATGTTTATTTATTACAATGAGCCCTCTTGTATTTATCGAAGAGAGATTGTGAGAGAAAGATGGGAGGATCCTAACTAATTGTTGACTTAGACAACATTACAATTCTATTTTAACTTGACATGTAATGTGGTTACATGCAATTGCATTTTATGATTTTATATGTGATGTGACCACTGCAATTACAATTTTTTGTTGTACATGTAATTTGTCAAAAAAGGATTACATATGCATGATTGAAATTAAACTAAGTGTTTGACAAGACACGACTCTTATTACATCATCCTCTATCAAAGAGGTCTTCATGTTGCTTCAATACGAACCATGGAGTCTTTAGATTCTTGGTAAACAGATGAGCACATCTGTGAAGAGCAACTCGCATCCTTGATGGCTCTTGTCCTTTGTCAATGAGCTTCAACCTCCTCTTCTTACTTGGGGTGATATTGGCTCTTTAGGAAAATTCTCTCTATGAAGGTGAGGTTAGATGTGCGAAGCATGAATGAGAGCATTTGTAATGGCGTCAGAGTGGTGGATTTTAAGAGTTTCTATGCTAGATGACTACTTGGCATGACACACAAGACAACAGACAAAAATCTTGATTGAAAATGGACAAACACGAAAAAGGAGAAAAAACAACTAAAAATGGGTAAACTCGCAATTTCGAGTTTTATGGGCGCACTGCAAATGAAGGAGCATGAAGTGCTATAGATTGCGTAATTGGAACAAAAATCTCCAATTACAAGGGTAAAACTCAGAATTTCATGTGTAATAGGAGTTTTTAGCTCCAATTACACATTACATTGCATAAGGCAAGGTACTCCCAATTAGTACTACAAGTCCCAATTGCATTTGAGTTTGCATGTTACAATGTGTAATCGAGATTAAGACCTCTGATTGCACTTAGAAAGGTATGACGTCGGGCTGAAAACCCTTGATTGCACACAAAATGTGTGAAAAATGTAAATGCAATCGAAGAAAAAAATCTCTCATTGCCTTTGTGTTTACATTATTGTAAATGCATGCGCAATTTAATGTGTCGTTGGAGTTAAAAAAACCCGACTATACAATGATATCTATGTATTTTAGGTGCAATCGAAGGTTGCGTTTACAATTGCATGTCAAGTGGTATGTTGATAAGGTTAAAAACCCCGACTACATATGTATGTGCATACGCAAAGAGTGCATAAAACCCCGAAATGCATTGTGCAGCGAGGGGAAAAAGTCCTGAAATGCAATGTGCAGCGAGGGGAATATGTCTTGAAACGCATTGTGCAATGAGGGGAAAAAGTCCCGAAATGTAATGTGCAGTGACGGGAAAAAGTCTCAAAGCGCAATGTGCACTGGGGGGAAAAGTCTGGAAATGCAATGAAAGGCGCAAGAGAAAAGTTGCAACAACACATGCAATGAAGGAGAAAGGTTTTGAAATTGCAAGTTGCTTGTAGAATACAACTATAAGAGAATGAAAATGAACGAAACGAAGACAACGGATTACGATGACATGTAACTTGATGACAAAAACGTACGAAAATACGTGACTCAAACCTCAAAAAGTGTGCAAAAAGAATGTATGGGTGATGTATTGGATGAAAATAATGGTTCTCTCAATTTTCAACCTTTCAAAAATCGAGGGCAACAGTCTAGATTATGCTATTGCATCAGCATGTTGTCTGTTTTGTCCTGAGACGACTCTATGTATGGTTACTATACAATTGTTCACATACCATCCTCTTGTATTGGCATTACTGATGTTTCATGTGTAGTATGATGTGGTATCTATGGTTTGATGTATTTTAGTATCATGCTTCCAAGTGGTATGTTATGTTGTTTACATCTTGCAAGTAACTCATTCTGGGGATTAAATGTGTGTTTACCAATATGGATTAATTGATGTTGATGCTAGATGAAGATTTAAAGATTTAATGTATTGTTAATAATGTTTGACAATGGTTAATATTGTTAGAAATATTAGTTGTCATTAGTGTAAACCCACCTTTCACACCGGTAAAGATTCACCGGTCACTCACATTATTTAAAAGCCATCGGTAGACTAGGAAGAGTGTGTGTACACCGGTAGATCAAGTAAAGGCAATACACCAGTCGACCATCGGTTGACTAAACTAAGTGTATACCAGTCTACTATCGAAAGACTACACCGGTCTAACTTATTAAAGATCTGGACCGTATTTTAAGGAAACAGTTGAGTTAAAAACCGGATTTTGCAAAACATCCACCGCTAAGAAGCGAAGTTAGCTTTTTAACAGGAGTTAGCTTCATGTTGCAAGGTAAACTCCAGATCAGAAGGCACAGCTTTTATGCGTTGCATGATTTTTGAGTTGAGTTTACAGCCTGGCAGTTTTGTGCGCTTAGGGTTTCATTTTGATGAACTCTTGTATAAATACAAGGCATAGGACTCATAAGAGAGTAGCTGGCGTTGTTGAGAATTGAAAAAGAGAGTAGAAACGGAATTGTCTGCAAATCACAGTCACCAGAGGTGAAAGACGAATCAAAGAGAAAAGATTCAACAGCCAGGCAAGCAGAGGAAAGAGATCAACAGGTATGATCTAAACTGACATACAGTGTCAATCACAGATCATTCTTTTTCAGTAAAAGAGAGCTGATTGAAATCCCTTTATTAGGGTGGACCTAATCGGTTCATTGTATAAATCCCCTAACCGTGTAACATCTTTGCTAATGTTCTAAGTCTTGTAACCAGGCGACTCTTAACAGGGTTAAAGATCTTAACCGATCTTATGTAAAATCCCTTAACCGGGTAGCACATTAATCTGTGCTTTGAAGCTCCTAACAGGGTGCCTTCATTCGGCAGTAGTGAAGTTGTGAGCTCTGTCTCACCGTGGTTTTTTCCTTCTAACCGAGGGTTTCCACGTATACATCCGGTGTTGATCTGTGCATTTACCTTTATGCTTATGTATTGATTGTTTACTTTCAGTAGTATATTGTTTCATAAAGTTTTAAAGGTAAAGAAATAGTGTTTACTGATTCACCCCCCCTCTCAGTAACCGGTCAATATTAACAATTGGTAACAGAGCTTAGTACTCTGTATATAAAGCTTAACTGCCTGAGATAAAGATCATGGAGGGATACTGGTATCAGAAACAGCTACAGGAAGCTAATGACATAACAGCTTCTCTGGAGAACAGACTGAGAAGATCTCTAGCCAAGAGAAAAGAATTGGCTATTCAGCTAAGTGAGAGCAATGAGACCATTGATGAGCTCTCAGGACAAAGTGGATCAGACGAGGCTGAGTAAGCAGTTTCTGAGCTAATGGAGAAAAACCAAATCCTAACCGATCAGATCTCCAATCTAAAAAGGGAGCAAGAAGACAACGCTTTGAGAATGACTGAGCTGATTGAGAAGAAAAGAAAAGTTGAAGATGAAAGGAACACCGCAATTAAGTCAGTCACTGCCTCTGAGAAAGCAAGGAACCGAGCAGAGGAAGCAGTTGGAGCTAATGAACTTATCATCTTGCAATTACAAGAAGACATACAAATTGTCACCAAAGAAAATGCTCACATGCTTGCTCACATGCAAAAGAGCTATTGTGACCGAGATGAGGCATGCAAAAAATTGGCAATAGATCTATATCAACTAAGAGAGAAGATGAAAGTCCTTGAACAAAGGAATGAAACTCTCAGGAAGTACAATGAAAGCTCTACAAAGCTTGATGAACAACTGAAAGCTCAGAGAAAGCACAAGGATCCTAATGGAGCCCTAAAATTTACAAAAAATCAAGGCTTCCATTTAAGAAACAATAAACTGAAAATATGCTTCTAACAGTAATCTATTTCTATAGCAGCAATGCTCAATATCAAACTTGTAGAGAGAATGAGTATGTTTGGAAGTTCAGGCATCAACAGAGCTCTAAGCAATATATAATTAGTTTATATGGATGAAGTGATAATTATGTTTGTGAAGAACTAATCTTACCAGCGTTCAAACAAATATTTCATTTCACGTCATAGTCTATGTTAGAAGACAACAGCGATAAGGGATTGAAACAGAGCTATGATATTGATGATATGCAGCAAAATTTCCTTGTACACGTCAACACAAAATCTCTTCATACATGTCACAATGCTAACGAGTTTGAAAAGGAGAAATAGAGAGAATACCAAAAACGTAGTATCCAAGACCCATGAAAAAGAAACAATAACTTCGATATTGGATGCAGTGATATGATGCATATGATGAATGATACAGTGTCGTTCATAGACTCCAGCTTGAGTCGAAACCAAGTCATTATATACTAAGAGTCAATTTGGCATTCAAAAATATTAAAATACAATGTTAGAAGTCTGTGCATGCCTAACAAAATATTATTACAAAGAAAATCAAGCGGCAGCCTTCATCAAACATAATAATATAGTTAGGAAATAATTATTGAAGAGGTGCGATTATTTATTTTTAATGTGACTCTTGACTTTAAAAAATCACATCCTTAAATAAGTGGGATATAAATATGAACCATTTTATTTGAAAGAAAAAAAAACAGAGACACATGGAAGAAGCATTATAACTAGAAGAAAATATTTGTAAGGAGGAATAAGGAGCAATAATATGACTTTGTAATATAAATTCAATTATTTTATTTTAAAATAAAATAAAATGTCCTTTGTTTATTATTAAAGGTGTGGAGAATTAAACTGTAGATGAACCGTCCTTTATAATTGCTTTTTGAATTCTGTATACAATTTAAATGTCAGATAAGTGGACATGGTCATTTAGCAACTTAAACTCGATCATCACAGATATCGTGAAATATTTAATTGTTTCCAAATTTGTGTCTAGTTTGTCTCCGAGGAGTTAAAGTTCAATCTAGACTAATTTAAGATTGCATAAATATTTGATCTGTCGCATCTTGATTATTTAATTGATTCGCAGTATAAGTGCGTAGAACATTATAAAGTTGTACGTAATCTTCATTGAAGTTGACTCTATTGCCCGAATGAGCAGAGGCACTGGTCTTTTTATTTTTTGAAGTATTCGTTTCATATGTGAAGTCAGAAAATCTATCAATTCCTTCCTACAAACCTCAAATCCATTATTAAGAATCATTACACAAAACATTTAATTCAAACATTCAGCATTCAATTTCATATTGATCGAGTTCGAGGAATTTGCCAGCTGGAATACTCGCAAGCTTAAATTCGCTATAGAAAAGCCTTGAATAAAAGTGATCAGGTTCGAGGTGAAGGTTTACCCGCCTAGGTGTAGCGAAGCCTAAAGTGCAGGGGAATTTGGATTATTCCCGTTTGTTGGCCAAAATTGATTTGGCATCCTATTAGAGAATTGGCAAGCTCTTGGATTTCCAATCTGTGATTTTGGGAACCAACAGATCCCACAGGACTTGGCTACACCGGTGAGAGCACAAGGGAAACCAGAGAATCATCTGGAGCCAACACATGCAAGAAAGAAAGGAAAACGCCAAAGAAACAACAAGGTAAGAAGACTTTCAACCCTTCATGCAAGCATTGTGGGAAACTGGGTCATAGAACCAATGACTGCAAAAATGCACCGGTAAGGCAGAACAACAATTACTGGAAGAACTGTTGTAAACAAGGCCACAATACCAATGAGTGTTGGTCCAGTCCCTCAAACATGTCCAGTGGAAGCAGGGGAAGCTTCAAAGGATATTGCTATGCTTGCAATAAATTTGGACACAAAGCTGATGAGTGCAGATCAAGGACTATGGCATACAGATCCCCACCAAGATCGGTATTGAAAAAGAAGAACCAGAACCGGAACAGGCCTAGCTGTGCCAACTGCAACATGCATAGTCAAAATGGCTCATGGAGGCAATCACCAAATCAGAGAAGAGTAAACCCATGGAAGCCAACTGGCATAGTCTGCTACCACTGCAACAAAGTTGGACACCTAGCTAAAGATTGCAAGAAACGGTCCTCTAATAAAAGAAAAGAATCAGTCAAACCGATAGAAAAGACTTCATCCTCAAAGGAGAAGGCAGAGGGTACCAAGAAGGTAATAAAGCAGATATGGTTCAAGCAGGCTTCAGAGAGCTCTACTGAGGAGAAGACCGAGCAACGATCATCATCGGCTGGTGGTGATTCCTCTTCAGCAAATTGAGTCGTAATGGCTTAGAGGGAACCGGTAGATTCATCTATTGTTCCCAGTAGGACTGGTGAGATCTTGACTCACTCAGTCTACATGGACAACCGGAAAGGTAAGTATTGATCAACTGGATATGCTTAAACCGAAAAAGCCTCGCACCGGTTGGCAAAAACAAAAAGAAGAGTTAGGTAAGGCATTTATTACTATAGCCGTTTAAACAGATTATTACCGTTTGGTAATTACCATTATGCCCTAACTCTATATAAGGAAGACGATTTACTCATGAATTTTACTTTGCGATTTTCTGTGATTAATTATCTTTTGCTTGAGTAATCTTCTTGTGCTTTGATCATCAAAAAGGTGTTTATCTGTTCTTTTACGATCAAGGCTATTTTCTTTCAACCGGTTATCAACAATGGCATCCTCATCTTCCATCGTCAAGCTCATCAAGGGAAGCCTGGTGGATCGTCCTGCTTATGACATCTTGACTATCCAGAATAGAAAGAACGGCATGGCCGGTGCACTCTCCTCCATACCGAATGGAGTTCTTCTGGGGGAAGATGTCACTGTCTTCATTCACGCGAAGCGGGAGGAGCTCGGTGAAACATACATACAAAGCGAGTACTTAGCGCTTTGTGAAGAAGGAAGATTGCCCAAAAAATATGCAGGACTGGTGTCTTCACGACTGATTAATGGAGTATGTTACCTGATAGTCTTTCGTGAAGACATTATTTGACTGGTGCTGAGTCGACTCCATGAACCGGGGTTCTAGCTGAGTAAAGCAGTATGTCATGCCATTACCGCTGAAGATCTCCATAGGGTGACTGGTAACAACAACCGAGGGGAAGCTCTAACCCTAAGGACCATTTCAAATGCAGTGGTAACCAAGCTGACCAAGTCCAGATCGGACAGTTGACTGATGACGGTTCATGATATTGAAGATGATGGAGTCCGCTTTACCACCACTGTCATCCGCTACAAAGTCTATCAATCCAGCAATCTAAACAGCATACCAGGCAGAGCGATTCACGTCGTGTTCTAGATCATGCACAATAACGCGGAATACGACATCTATTCCATGCTTAGAGGACAGATTTTTGAAAATATGAAGAGGCTCAGAGTTGTGAAGAATAAATCATTGAAGTATGGAACCCTGTTGGTCTGCTTATTCTTCTACTACTTGAACTTCTTCCCGGGTGTCGGAAAGGTAACATGGAAAACTGACAAACCGGTCATGCATCAGATAGTTGATCTGGCAAACCAGTTGGGACAGGTGATAACCAAATATTTTGAAGCATTCCAATTGAGGATGCATGCCAAAGAGCGGGCGCCACAATCTATTGTGGAAGAATATAAGGATGATGTGTGCTTCTTCGTAACAACCGACAACTGCATCATTCAGGCAATTGAGCCAAGAACAAAATTCACCCCTGAGCTGGGCTATGAAATATCTTCTAAAGCCACTAAAGCCTATGCAGAGGCTCTGATCAATTCGGGTCTCGAACTTGGCATGTACCGATTTGGTACATATGAAGAGATTCAGGAGAATCTAAAGAAAAATAAGGCCCCAATCAAGAATGTGTACAAGAGGACTCCCACACCGAAGAAGTCAGTGACAGAACCTAATTCTCAAAAGATGAAGGTAATGCCGCCACCAAAAGGATAGGGACAAGAGGAGACTGACTCAGAGGACAATGTTCCTTTAGTAAGAAGGAAGAGGGGTGCCAACAAACCGATAAAGGAAGTTGCACCAAGGAAAAGGAGACATACAATTGATGAATTTACAGCTGGAATGAAAGCCACAGGAGGCCTGGGAGGAGTACAAAGGAGATATGAGATAAACAACGATGAAGACAAGAGAAAAATTAAGGAAGCTGTTGTATTCTGCATTTACAAGTATAATATGCTTCTGGGAGATCTTCGTAGGACCTTACCAGAAGATCTACTTCAAAATTTGGAAGTAAGATGGAAAGCCTCAGCTGACCGAGAAAGGAGCTGAGAGTGCGAGTACTGCTGGACCTTCAAGATCACCTGACGCTGGAAGAAGCAGAACAACAAGTTGAGCTAAACCAACATAATTACTTGCTAAAGAAAAGAACTAGTCTACTCATGATTGGAGAAACTAAGAAAGTTCGTGATGAAGGAGTAGCTATCTAGAAACAGCTTCTCCAGACTCAACAGCAGGCAGAGCAAGTACACCAAAGTGCTCCAGTTCCACTGGTCCAAGTAACCGGTAAAGGAAAAGTTGTGCTAGGATCTGAAGCACCTATGATAGTAGATATTGTTGATGATCCAGCACCGCCTACCGTCCTTATCTCTCCAAGCAAAGGTAATACTAAACCGATGTCTATAAATGCTATTGTAGATGAAGTGAGGGATTTCGGTGAAGTTGATAATGTTGCTAAGTGGTATAGTGTCTTAGAGGAAGAAGATAAAGAAGCACTTATTGTAGCAATAGGGGAAACCTTTTGGGATTACAATAGAACTCCTAGAGATTATAGATCACAATTTCCACCTGAGCTTAACAGTAGACTCCAAAACAAATGGAGAACTGGTCTAGGGACGAATACAAGGATCATTAGAGAAACATTATTGCAAGTCCAACCGAATCTAAGTCAAGAAGACTTAAAACTTCTAATGGAAGAAGCAGCTATGAAGTTAAACACACAGAACCGTGTCGCCAGAATTATGAATGGATTAGAACATGATATCTTAAAAGAAACACAAGATTTCAGGAAGAAATTTGCCTTCAGTACTCTAGATAATATAGGTCCTCGGGATCAAACAAAAAGAGTACAAGAAGGACCGGTCCAATTCACATCTCATGAAGAACCTTCTACCAGTGAAGGAAATGCTCAAACAGCAGAGTTCACAGCTGGTGAACAGGTAAATATTGAGCTGGAAGTCCCTCAAGATTTTGACACTTAACTACCCATGGGTAACCTATATTCTGCTGAGGAACAACAACAAGAAGACATACAACAACAAGAGAATGTACAACAAAATATTGACATTTGACATTCTACCAGAGGTCGAAGTACAAGCTGAAGAGCAAATTCTCGCAGAAGAAAATGTTGCTGAACCAAAAAAAACTTCTATTGGAAACTACAGCTCAACAGGGAGATAAAGAGAATAAGAAACAGGAAGAAGAAATCCCAGTACACACTGAGCAAGCTCTACCAGAGCAACAGCAACGGCAACAGGAAAAAGCAGACATACCAAGTTCATCATCCAAGAGAAAGTTGTCATATGCCAAGGAGAAGGAAGCTAAAAAGAATAAAGTCACCAATACAATGGTTGACATAAGCAAGATGTCAACACGGCAGCTCAAAGAGCTAACCAAAAGAAAATAGGACATGGTCCTAACCACTGTGAAAAATATTCTATGCACCTTTGTACCGGATGTTGATGTCGATGAAGACAAACCGGTGATTGATCAACTTGAAGTACTAGCACAGGCAATCGGAGAGGATATAATTGATCCAGAAACAGTGGCCATAGACCACTATGAAAAGAATAGAGTGGAGATCATCCACAAACAGGTTGAAGAGGTTAAGGTGACTGTCACAACAAACCTCAGAGTGCTACAACAACTTCAAGTAGCAAGCAATCTACTAACTAGATCTTCAAATTTTGATATATTCCTACAAGATCTAACAGAGAAGTCAGGCAAAGTAATAGAAGACATTAGAGCCTTGACAGCACAGCTTGACATAAATGTCAAAACTGCTACTACCTTCAGCAGGGAGATGACAAGCTTAACGTTGACACTACGGAAGATTGTTGAAGAAGAAAATAAGAGAATCCAAGATATCATTGGATTTCAAATGTTTTTGGCTCCAACAGTAAATATAATGGAACAGACAGCCAACAACATAGAGAACCTGTTAAATGAGCCAGTCTACAAGAATGTAGAAGATATGAAGAACATCCTTGTATCTCTTAAGGCAGCCCAAAAGAATCTTGAACATGTGACCAATCAATGGGCACCATTCCTGCACTTTGCCCAGACAATATACAGAGAAATCTTTAACAAACTGCAAATGTAATCTCTGACAAACAAAAGGAGAAGATTATATCAAATCAACCCTTTGTCCTCTGGAGGCAAAAAGGGGAAGATGACAGTACACAAAAAGAGGCAGTATAAAGTTCAGAACCTGAAGATGACAGCCAAACAGGGGAAGCAGAAAGCAGAGAAAGATAAAGAGGAGAAAGGAACAGGTTCAAGAAAGATCAGAAGGAACACTCTGACAGGGGAAGTGTATCACAAAGAGAAGTCTACAGAATTCAAAGAAGACTAATACAAATAAGTGAGTATGGTTTTGTATGGTTTTGCCACCAATGACAAAGGGGAAGATTGTTAGAAATATTAGTTGTCATTAGTGTAAACCCACCTTTCACACCGGTAAAGATTCATCGGTCACTCATATTATTTAAAAGCCACCGGTAGACTAGGAAGAGTGTGTGTACACCGGTAGATCAGGTAAAGGCAATACACCGGTCGACCATCGGTTGACTAAACTAAGTGTATACCGGTCTACTATACAAAGACTACACCGGTCTAACTGATTAAAGATCCGCACCGGATTTTGAGGACACAGTTGAGTTAAAAACCGAATTTTGTGGAACATCCACCGCTAAGAAGCGAAGTTAGCTTTTTAACAGGAGTTAGCTTCATGTTGCAAGGTAAACTCCAGATCAAAACGCATAGCTTTTATGCGTTGCATGATTTTTGAATTGAGTTTATAGCCTGGCAGTTCTGTGCGCTTAGGGTTTCATTTTGATGAACTCTTGTATAAATACAGGGCATAGGACTCGTAAGAGAGTAGTTGGTGTTGTTGAGAATTGAAAAAGAGAGCAAAAACAGAGTTGTCTGCAAATCACAATCACCAAAGGTGAAAGACGAATCAGAGAGAAAAGATTCAACAGCCAGGCAAGCAAAGGAAAGAGATCAACAGGTATGATCTAATCTGGCATACAGTGTCAATCACAGATCATTCTTTTTCAGTAAAAGAAAGCTAATTGAAATCCCTTTATATACCTTTATTAGGGTGGACCTAATCGGTTCATTGTATAAATCCCCTAACCGGGTAACATCTTTGTTGATGTTCTAAGTCCTATAACCAGGTGACTCTTAACAGGGTTAAAGATCTTAACCGATCTTATGTAAAATCCCTTAATTAGATAGCACATTAATCTGTGCTTTGTAAGCTCCTAACAAGGCGCCTTCATTCTGCAGTAGTGAAGTTTTGAGCTCTGTCTCACCGTGGTTTTTTCCTTCTAACCGAGGGTTTCCACATATACATCTGGTGTTGATCTGTGCATTTACCTTTATGCTTATGTATTGTTTGTTTACTTTCAGTAGTATATTGTTTGATAAAGTTTTAAAGGTAAAGAAATAGTGTTTACTGATTCACCCCCCCTCTCAGTAACCGGTCAGTATTAACAAATATTGCAGTTTAGATGTGATTATATTTATGTTGTTTAAATCATAGAAGTAGAAATCTAAAAAAAATCTTGATTTATACCCGATTAATCCTAAATCCTAGAGCCAGACAATTTTTTCCCTCAAAAAATCCCGATTCATGAAAAAGTTGTTGATCTGATTTTCAATAACCTTTTTGCAATTAAAGTACATTAAAATCATACTAAGATCCCTAAAAATGACAAAAAACCTAAAAAATCCTTGCAAAAACCTATAAAACCATACAAAAAACTCACGAAATTGACAAATCACTCAAAAAGAGGGTTGATTTCAAGATGGAAGCAAAGACAATGCGGAATCTGCATTGAAAAAAATTGTAATTTTGTCTCATTTTGTCCCTTTAGATTTCATCCAACCTCTAGAAAACCCTAAACAGAGGAGCAAGATAAAATTTGGAAGGGCCTTAATCATCCTAAATTGTGGGGGGCATGTGAGAGTGTGTTGAAGCAACTAATGAATTTGTTCTAAATCGCAGTTTCAATATGACCAAGCTCTCTGCACGCCTTGCCCCTTGGATTTTGATGAGCAAAGTTGACAAACTCTCACTCGCCCAAAACTCACCAAGCCCTGGAAAAGATTATTCGGGAAAACTCGGCCAGTTTTTGGAAAAACTCGGTAACTTAAAAGTCGCCAATGAGACAGCAAAATCCAAATGAAACAATGAAGTGTCGTTTTTTAAGTTGCGGCTGTATATAACTAACACGGGCGAGCTTTTGGCAAGTTTTTTTGCGATTTTTTGAAAAACTCGGCAACAGGGATTTGGCAATTAGTTGGCCGAGTTAATCGCCGAGCTGGAAAACTCGGCAAGTTTTTCCAACTCGGCGAGTTTGTCTACTTTGTTGATGAGATCAAATATGTAATTAATATTATATACTAATTTTAAAATTATAACTATTATGCACTATTATAGATGGCTCTTTGATAGGGGTTGAATTATTACTAACTATTAATATATATCAATAGCATAGATACAAAAAATAGAAAAAATCACAATTAAACGCGACTAATCAAGAGTTGTTATGTGCAGTGATTTATTCTCCAAAAAATGGGATTTTTTGGTCAACAACTTTCAACACTTTTTTGCGATTTATTAGGCGATTAATCAGCAAAAAAAATGAGGGAAACTAGTAGAAATCCTATAAGCGACGCAAACAGGAAAACCCCGCAAAAACGTGACGTGATTCTCTACATAATCAATGCAAGAAGTTTCAGACACGGCCGGTAAAGTTGGGTTGAAAGTGTTGCATAGTCAAGAAGAAGCGTGGGAGATAGGTGATTGCAAACATAATTTTCCTATCTTTCTACATTGATTATATTGTATAGCTTGATTGATACTATTTCTTTTTTAACATTGATTTTGTTTGTATAAATTTCAATTATTTAAATTTTTGCAATATAAAACAAAGGAAGACTGTAACAAAGCTGCCTTATTTGTTGTGACATGATCTAAAAGAGCAGGGTAACAAAGTTTTTCCTTATTTACTTTGGCAAAAACAAAGAACCCTACAATAATCATTATAATCATTTTAGGCTTGTCAATTATGACATATAAGTTCTTGCGATTAATCAAAATGCTAGATATTTAAAACTCTACTCAAAATTAAAATAAATAATTCATGCAATTCAGTCTATAAGTTCAACATATATAAAGTTGTTTTGGTATATACATGTGTATATATCACTTCACATATGTGTCTGTCATGCCAACTGTGTATATAATTGTTTGTTGATAATGTAAATTAAAAGGAACTTGAGAGAATTCTAGAAAATGAACTCTACTTATATCCATATGAAGATTTTCTTTTATTGACAATATTTTGCAAAAAAAGAATCATTCTAATTTTGAAAACTAAGAAAGCCCACATCATATTATGGAACTACTTCAAATCATAGCTTGATTGAAATTTATACAAACAAATCAATGCTAAAACTTTGAGTCCTCCAAGTTAAAAACATAGTAGGAGGTTGTGCAAGATCTTTGAATCACTTACATAAGTCCTTTGTCATCTAAACTTCATCATCTATGCTATGGAAATGTCCTTTAATTTTAAAAAAAATAGTTATTGATGTTTTTCTTCATTTTTTCATTTTTTTTGAAAATCTGATTTTTTGCTTTTTTTGCCAACTTTTTCCCCATTTTTTCAAAAAATCTTACTCCTCTTGTTTGTCAATTTATTCCCCAAACGACTTATGCTTTTATGGTTTAAATAATGATTAATGATATTTAATGCCACTTAGCAATAGTTAATGATGTTTGATGATTTAGATTTTCGTTGGTTATTGTGAGAAGGGGTGATGTTGTAACATTCATAGAATGATTATGCAACTAAAGTTCCCTTTCACTGCTTGATGTGATTTTATGATGTATATGTGCTTCAGCTATTTATATATATGATATGGTACACTTGACACGTGGCATTTGAGTGATGACAGGTACCAAGCATCGACTCCACCTAGCTCCACAAGTCCAAGTGTGCCTATAATAATCCTGACGATGGTTAACTTAGAGATAATCATGTGTCCAAACTTGTCTCAAAGCCCAATTGTCGTTTCAGCTCTGGAACAACAATCACCTATTACTTGTGTTTACTCACTAGCTGACGCATGGCAATGTTCGACTGCCCATGTGTGTGTGTGTTATGTTGAGTTGGGTGTATCTTTTCTATAGCATTAGTCGTCAAACAGTGCATACGGTAGAAATGTATGACAATGTGTTGTTCAATGTTGTCGGGTGGTAATTTTATGTTATTTTGTCATTACCAGCAAGTTTCGTGAGGATCTAATTCATATTAAAATTTTAATATTGTCTTTGGGGCTTTTTATTTTGAAAGTTTGTTATGGGGACTTTTAATAAAAAAAATGTTATATTTTTATGTTGAGTTTAAGTCGTCTTAAAGTCTTGAAAAGTGCAATTTTATTCACTTTTTGGATATATTGTGTTTATGGGAATTTCATGATTTTGGGACACAAAAATATTGAAGAAATTTGAATTTGGCTTGGGGTGAGAAATTTAGGAAAAAGAATTTTGTGGGCATTGTTGCTTTGAATTCCTTGGGTCAAACTCCTCTCAAAATCTTGTTGGATTTGGAGAAGTATTCTTCCTTGTGCACCTATTTTTGTGGTTTTGGGGGCATTTGAAGATATGCTCTTTGATTTCTCTTGAATCTTGCTTGGTTCCAGTTTTATGGGTTTAAAAACGATTAGAGTGTTCTTTTATGGATTTAATTCCATTTCTAGCTTGTTAGAATGGAATTGATGATTATTGCATTATTTTTCATGACTTCTTGGAAAATGAGGGTTTATCTTGTTGCATTGTGTGTTGGAGCTTGAATGCTTGGACATTTTGTTGAAAAGAATGTGTTTTGGGTGGAGTTATGTATAAGGGAAAATGGTTCTCTCTCTATTTTGCATTCTTTTGAGTTTGGAATTTTGGTGGTTTTGGTTGTGGATGGTTTCATACTCGGTTTTGGGGCGAAATTGTGCCTTGTCTTGAGGGTTACATTTTAGATTGTGCAATGTACCTTTTGGATGTTATTGACAATTATGTGTGTGCCTTTGGAGTGAGATTTCAATCTCAATTGGGTTTTTCGGTTGGCCATAAGCTTGGTAACATTTGAGTGCAGTGGCAATGGCACTTATATATTTCTATGAGACCACCATTAGTCAATTTGCATGGTTGTAAGCCATTGTTGGACGCCATCTTAGTGTTGTGCCATGGATAGATACCTTAGGTGGGTGTAGGGCCAATCTTAAGAGTGACTCAATGGGGCAACTAGGGCACAAAGTGGCCACAAGGGTAACCCATTGGAGAGTTAGTTAATCAAATGAAAACATGAATTAAAATGAATACAGCAAAAACATAATAATAAGATAATAATAGATGGCCTGGTATATTCGGCCAAAGATTCCTCATGCATACCTTTGGTGCTCTCATAGGCCGACACATTGGTAGAAGGTATGGCTTATCCGGAAAGTCAAGCATCCATGTCCTCACAAGAGGTTGCTCAACTTCCCAGGAGACAGTGTGGTGAGAGGAAGGGTCATTATGTTCCCACATTGTGGCTATGCAATGTAATGATCCCTTTTTAGACCCTTTCTTGATTTTTTCTAAAATTCCCCTTTTTGGGTTTGAATCATACTTAGAGATTGTAATCAACAACTATCATGCATCATTAAGCATTCAAATCATATTATATTAATAATAATCTCTAAATCATAATATATACTTAAACTCTAATTCCTTATTTCACTTCTAACCACAAATATTAAGAAAGATCGTAGATTTATTGTGTTAGGACGCATGCACAGTCTACAAGTGGATTCCCTCAAGGTTCTACCTATCTCGGGATCTTTCCATCATGTGACCGATTTACCCGCCTCTTCCTATGCACACTCCCTATTCCCTTAATAGTGATGAATGAGTTATTAAGGAATTGACCAAGTATATATAAATAATTTGCATTACAAAAATATAAATAAATATATATATAACACAATCGATATATAATTTCATTCTTATTAACATAGATAAACTATATATATAATTCTGATTATTAATAATTAAACATATTCAATATATATAAACTTTACTTTAAATATATTTATTTTTCAACATAAATAATTGTATCATTTTAATATCTATGTATATAAATCTACGTCCATATTATTTCATCATCAAAGTATATAAGTTTCTTTAGTTCATTTCTTATATATATAGTATTCCCTCCTTGATATAATATATATTTCTTAGTCTTTTGAAGCTATCAATTTTATATTATAATATTATTTTATCTTTCATTCCATGACTATTCATCTTTTCTCCGAATATATTTATTTATTTTCTTCCCTTGAGTTCCTCCTACATTTCCTCCTTTATTTTCTCCTATATTTTCTCCTTCATTTTCTCCTATATTATTATCTCCCAAGTTTTCTTATTATTTATTAATATTTCTTCCTTTTCCCTCCGTGATATAATGTCTTTGCCCATTCAATATATATATAAACATGACTAGTCACGTCTTTTGAATTATAGGATTAGTATTAATAATTAATATTTTATTATTATAAAACTCTTTATTGGTGGTATTATTATCAATTATAATTCTTCATGGCTGATATTTGTAAATTATAACTTTCCCCTTATTTACAATGTAGGAGACTTTAATATTAATTATTTATTAATTAGGAAACTATTTTATTTATTAATATAGGGAATCTAATCATTTATTAATATACTTAATATTAATAGGAGATAATATAAGAGACGCGTATAATTATTAATTTAAAATTAAATAATTATTATTATTTTAATCCATAAATTATTTATTAATTTATTTAATTAGTCTAATAATACATTATATCATTATTTCTAACAATTATATTAATTATATATGGATTAATATATATGACACCTATTTAAGATGGCATTTGCATCAATTATACATTCACATTAGATAATAATATATTTGCACATACATTTATTATGGTTCATGACATGCAATGACACTCCCAATTCCAAACTCTGCACCCATCTGTATTGTAAAATTTGAGGTAGCCCTTATGATGTTATGTCTTTTGGTTGTTCACTTGTATTGCCACCTTGTCTCTTGTTTAGTTTTTTATGCATGGGTGACTAGTTTGATGACCTAGTATACTTGTGGTCATGGTATGTGTCATTGTGCTTGATGGTGTGGTTATGCATATGTGGGCATCCCTATATGAACATCTTGTTTGTGTTGCTTGGGCCATATGGTCATCTCCACAAGCATGATGGGGAGGGCCTAAAGGTTCCTCGTGGTTGGGTGGTGTGACCAACCATAGTTGGGAACCAATGGACAGGTATTCGAGCGGTCCCGATTTCTATGTTCACAATGAACCATGATACTTACAATGTTGGACTTGTATACTCTTATTCCATGCTTGTATTGGGGTTGATGATATTGCATTCACATTTGCTCATTTTATAATAATGGTTCATGTACTTGTTATTATTTTTGTACTGGATTATAGTTATGATTAGCACTCTTATACCTACCCTAAGAGTAGTTAGGCTAACAAGGCCTTTGGATGAGGCATCGCGTCGAAAACTCCAAGTTTAGGAGGCTTCCCAATCGGCATCTATACCTGTATTTTGGTGTCTGCACTGATCGGCATCTCCGCCTAGCAATCAGCATCTCCACCTGTCTAGACTAAGATAGTCCAATCATCAAGAATTACCTATCTATCAATCTACATCTACAATCTTCCCAATCGGCACCTAAGCTATTCGGCATGTGCACCCTCTAGATCGTTGCCTCTGCTCTCTGGATTGAGACATCTCAATCCAAAAAATTGACTAGCAATCGACATCTACACGCTTTGGGGTCAACGTCTTCGTGGATTGGCACATGTGCCTGCTTCAGCATCTCCTCTATTCTAGTGTTCTGAGTTGGTTCGGAGGTTCTAGAATGTTTTCCATGTATTCAAATGTGGTATTGTAGATAACCTCATATTTCGTTAAGTGGTAAAGCATGCTTATTCATCAAGAAACTTTTGGAATAGACCGTGTTATGCACCCTAAGTATAGAGCCACTAGACCCTTGGATGTGTCTATTTATATTTCTTCTTCTTGCACAAGTAATTAATGACTTGATCTTGCATCTAGCTATGTTGAATAATGATAATTGATGTATTTATATACAAAAAAAATTGTCTTTTAGCTTATGGTTGACCTTGTTATCCAAGGGTTCCTTAGTGGGGCATTGCAAAGGGACTCTGATCTCTTTGAGTGAGAGACTCACCAAGTAGAAGGCGCCAAGCTTCAAGAAAAAAAAAAGATTATGATATTTGGATCTGACCTAGATCCTTTCAAGGACTTCAAAATCTGCTTACAATTTTCTTTGAACTTCTGCTCTACTCATATCTGAAATATGATCTTCAAAATAAGCTTAAAAATCTGCACAATTTGATTTTCTGCTCTTAACAACCTGACTTTACGCTCTTTTAATTATGCTCTTGAACACCTGATTTTCTGCTCTTATTATCTACTCTATATTACAAAATTAGTCAATGAATGCAAAGCCTAAATGTCCTCCCAAAAACTCTTATTTATACCCTTGAAATGCATCTTCATTGAGCAGTTATGCCATTTCAACTAGGTCGTCCAACATAGACCTTTTTCTAGATCGACCAAGCATGCAAAATATTATTTTTTACTCCCTTTCAACCACGTCAGCCAGCAAAGACCTTTCTCTAGGTCATCTAAGCATGCAAATTATTATTTGTATTTAGTAATTTTTCCTGCCCAAAGCTGAACACCTTTCTTTAGGTGGTCAGCCAATAAGAGGGTACAAAGTAATTTAAAAGCCTTTTGTTTAAGCGGTCATAGAATGTCGGCCAGTTTGTCCTATTCATTTCATTTAAATTACTTTTTCTTCTCTAAAGAAGTTGGCCCAACAGGTCATTAATTTTGTTTATTTAGGGCTAAACAAGAAAAGAGATCTGGGTACCAAAACTAATTACTTTTCCTTGCAATAAACTTGCAGTCACTTTTGGTTTCTTCCATGCAATCTTGTACATTAATGACAATATAATCCAACAATCTACCCTTTGTCATTGATGCCAAACCTTGTAAGAATAATCTTCTGAAAGCAACAGGCTACTAAGACTGAAATTCTCCCCATAACTGTTGTGCTCCCCCTAACTGAACTTCTCCCCCTTTGGCATCAATGGTAAAGTGTGTCTAGGGCTACCTGAATAATGCAATGAATAGCTACCCTTGAACACAAGCTTCTCTTGAAAAACTTAGTGAATGGATGAGAGTAACCTTGTTCCCAATTTCTCCCACTAGTACTCAAAAGTCTCTTTTGGAAGAGGCCTTTTAAAGATGTCAGCAATCTACTCCTTAATAGAAACATATTCTAACTTTACTTGTTGCTCAAGTATTTGCTCGCTCAAGAAATGGTACTAAATCAGAATATGTTTTGTCCTTGAGGACATAACAGGATTCTTTTATATGTTGATGGCGTAACATTGAGAGATTTTCCTTTGAGAAAGACTACCCACATCATCCTTGAATAGTAATCAAATAACATGAAGAAGCACTCACCTTGTAAGCTTTTTATCCTTTTGGACCCACACAAATTAGTGTGACAAGTTCCAAAGGCTATTCTAATGTAGATTATTCCTTAGATTTGAAAAATTTCCTTGTTTGTTTCCCATATTTTATATGTTTGCAAATTGTGTTTTGTTATTTTTGGCATGTCCCTTACAGCTTGCTTTTTGTTGATCTTTACAATTTTAGCAAAATTCAGGTGACCCATCCTTTTCTTACCATAGCCAACTCTCATCTATGTGCACCATGTAGCAATTTTCACTTCTAACCTCATTAAGAATGTAGAGATTTCCATCTGTTTTATAGGCATCAACTATTAGTTTTCCATCTTTAATAATTTTGCATCCGTTCTATAGGCATCAGCTCGTAGTTATAATTTTCTAGGATGAACAAAAAAAACACATGATACCTTCTCAAACAATGAAATCAAACACCAATAACCTGAATTAGTAAAAACCAAATGAAAAAAAGTCATCACATGCAAACAAAACATTTTCAATTGCCAATACGTCATGTAATTGATCAAAATGTGAAATAACAACAAATTGAACAAAATGTACCTAAGACAAATTTTGGAAAAGTGAATGCATAGATCTCAACAGCCCTTAAGTACCTTTCCAGCATCCCAAGAATCGTAAAAATTGGAGAAACAGGAAAAAAGTCGCCAAAAAGGATGATCTAACTTCAACAAACGATAAACCATACAAAAAACAAAATTTAATAATGAAACTTACACCACTAGAAAGTACTTGGAACCAAATTTCCAAAATATCTTGTTAGCCAAAATACGACACTGTACGCCTAAGTTAAAAAACAGCTCTTATGGCGAAATTAGAGTTCGGAAAAATTTCTCTTAAAAGTGGTGTGAAAAATCCTGTATAATTTCTTTGGAAAAATTGTGAAATTTCACAGCAAAAATGAGCAAAATTTTGCCCAGAGAACAAATTTTATGGTCAGAATATCACAGTTTTTTTACCAAATTTTTAATTGACCAATTTAATGGAAAATACAGCAATCTTTTGGGCAAAAAGTTGGCACCAGGGGCAAGTCCTTATTATCGTGATTTTTCACAGTTTCTATTTCTTTGTATTATACCATTTTATAACAAATAATATTATATTATGTTTATATGCTATTTTATTTAACTTAGAAATTTTCCAGCATCCCTTTATATCATATTATTCATTTTCCCTTTGTTTCAGCATTGAGACTATTTGGGCTCATCTTACAATCCTCACTTCATTTGCTGGTGTTGACTATGAATAACAGATTGTTATCCAAAAAGTTGATGAAAATGAAAATAAAATAAATTCAATTTATAATGTCCTCTTTTAGGGATATACCTGATTTTGCCCAAAATAACAATTCCAACAATACAATTTATTAAATAGAATTCTATTACATAATTGCGACGTAATTTAGAGAAAATTGTGATCAATTATATCAAGGATCTATAATCATATACAAATAATTCCTATTGAAAAATGAAGTATCCTAAATGCATGGAATCCAATTATTAGCATAATTCCAACAGCCCATCATATTAGGAATTTATTGGGAAGGCACGATAGGACACTTGAAGATTGTTCTTGACAACTATGCCCAAGAGCACAAAATGAACAACCAAGTCAATTTGACCCCTTGTCCCACAAGTCAACCAAATTGTGGTGTGCTACCTAATTGAGGGAAGGACATCCGGGTACGTGTTCCTCACAACTAAGCCCAAGAGCACAATATGACCAACCAAGTCAATTCGACCCCTTGGCCCACAAGCTAACCAACTTGGGGTGGTCTACTTAATTGAGGGAACCGGTACTTCGGTACTTCTGCATCTCACTATTATGTTTCCTCAATAATTGCAGATATAAATAATGACTGCTTATAGGAAATCAAGTGAATAATTAATAATCCTGAGATTCTTGATGGATTTGGAATTAATCCCTTGAATAATCTTATTCAATGGTTCTTGAAAAACTGGCTAAAATTATACACGTATATGTATATTGCTGTTTACTTTCCAAACTTTTCTTATTCAATGGACAATTCTTCTGATTGATCCTTTATTAATCTGAATTATTTTTCTGTTCTTACTCCCATTTGATGTCTATTATATTAAGTTCCTATTCCTTTTATACCTTCATATCTCATTGAGGAGACACATCTCTTTGAAAGAGATATCCATTTAAAGGATTATGTCTCCCAAACACTGCCTTATTATTCATGTCAGATCTGATTTTCTGATTATAGATCAAATATTTATTTCCATTCGATGGCCTATTATATTCGTCTGAAGTCATTTGCTCTCCTTCTTATACATTTAAGTGAGAAGGGTTCGCATCCTTTCAGTATTTGTAATGTCCCCAAATTACAAGTACCCAAATTTTGCCCTAGATTACAATTATTTAAAGCTAGTAGGCTTTTGGAAATACCATTTTTTATTTGATTAAGATCCTGCAAGCAAGTTAGGAATCATATATAAACAGAATTCATAATTAGACATTCTTGAGTTAGAAACAAACATATATTAGAAATGCAGATTAAATCAACGAATTGCTTGAATCGGATTTAAGATGTCTTAATCATAGGAGTAATAAGATAGGTTGACTTGATGAGACTTCCTAGCGACTCCCTACCCTAGTTCCAAGAGCAGATTACCCTCAATCTTGTTACTTCTACGTTATCTCCAATAATTGAGCATCTTCATGCATTTATTCACCATGCTAGAGGCTATGAGGAATATTTACAACGGAGTGTTCTGATAGTGACTCCTTGCTAGGCCCAAAGGCAGTCCTTTTGTCCCCCTTTGGCCCCATGGGACTTCTTAGTCACATACAATGAGGTGGCATGCTTAGAAAGTGACCTCATCACTCTTACCTCCAGTCTGTGATCCCCTCATTTTCCTTATCATGCCTAGTTACAACAGACATAAAGTAAATATGATATTTCAAACAAAAAAAACTTCCGATAAAATATTCTCGGATCAAAATGCAATATAGATCAAATCGGAATTGTAGATATATCAATAAATGAGAAATCACATAATATCATGATTCAGAAGGGCATATATATTTAATTAAGTTAATCACAGATAGATTTCTAATGTACTATATGTGCCATATAATATCTGTACCCAGATCACAGGTCTGAGTTTGTAATCTATTCTTTCTTATTATGTCTAGTCTTCTCTTTTCATGATTGAATGAATGAATGTGGGTTTGATAGGGTGACATTTAAATGATTGATGTTTGAATGACGAATTGATTGATTTGATAGACATTTGATGATTGGTTTCTGATTCCAAGATGTGAATTGATTGATGATGATTTCATTGCTTGTTTATTCACTTGTTGAATTGATCTTTGCTAATTGATAGATTGTTTGACTCAACCTATGCTGATTCCTAGATTGCTTGAATGCGTGATACATTGATGAGTTATGATGTATTGATGTTTGCTTGGAATGCTCTCCCCTTTATAATTTACAAGTGAAAGGGTCACCATGTTTCATAAGATTTGAGTCACCACTTTTCATTGTTACCTTTGACAATTATTTTTTTTTCCCAATTGATCTACCCTTTGATGTCTTCTTCAAATGTAACCTTCTCCTCTCTAATATCTCCATTGAGTGCAGGGAGTCCCACTCTTTCATTTGTTAATACCCTTATGAAAGGGTGACACCCTTTGGTTATGAAAATATGCATCTCTTTGACAACAGCGACTGCCCCTTTCACTCCTTATTTAATCTTCACCCATCTCTCACTTCTAAAATCCGTCTTTACTGCTTTTCAAATCTGCACATATCCCATCTAAGATCTTCGTGTCCTTTTATACCTCATGTTTGAGGGAGACATGACTTTTGCATTCATGCGTTTTGACCATTTGTTTAACTTAACTAAATTTTAATTATTTTTTTTAATTTTATTCTTTTAAATTTTTAATTTAATTACTATTGTTTAATATCTAATCCTATTTCAAGAAGGGGACATGAAAGTATTGTTGTCCCTTTAGAAGAGTCGCACCCTCTCCTAATGACCCACTGTAATAAATGTATGACTAACTTTATTTTAAATCTTGACCTTGATCGATCACCTTAATTGAGTTCCTAGTATTTGTTAATTCAATCCCCTAGGTTTGACTATAGAAAGGCTGTCATCTTATTTTTTTTAAATAAAGCCCTAATCTTCTATTTTGGTGGGTAAAGACTAGACATTGCACAATTGCATCAATTGCATTTTCTTTAAATTGTGTATGGACCTTTTAATGAAGGTAACAAATCATATTATAAGATGAAAGAAAAGGAAACAATTGTGTAACAATCTTTATGTTCAATCTAACTTATGAAGAGGAACTACTTAGACCAGATCCTTAAACAAGCAAAAAAATAGATCTACCAATTATTGTAATCTATCAAACTAAACAAAAAGTACCTCATTAGTATCAGAACTTTGCGATGCAAGTTTTTCATCCAAAACAGCAAGGTGCTCCTCACGTAATGTTGTTCCAAGAGAAGCCTGATGAAAGTATGCAGACCAATGACTTGCAGAAAGGTTGCTGATATAAACCTCGGGCGCAGAAAATAGCCCACCAAATGCTAATGGCATGTGAACAATAGCCAGCAATATAGACACCTGCAACATGAAAAGTCCAGGAGTGAAGGACATGCACATCTCCAGAAATTAAAAAGACAGATAATGCACCAATTAAAGAAAGCGCATTCTAATACATAAGATTAAAAGGTAGCAAGCAAACATATCGCAGATTTTTAGGTCTTTAGTTAGAAAAACAAAATAAAAATCACCATATTTTTTAGTTGCAAGAAAGAAAATAAAAATTAAGAAATTCTAATAATATCCAGAAAAGACCAAAGTAGATAAATGGGACTCTAAAGTAAAGCATGTATAATATTTAATCAAGAAAGCTAAAAATAATACTAAAAATTATAACTAGAATAGTATCTACAAAACAATAGACCATAATGAGATGGAAGCCTCAAAGGTTATATCCTAGACAAGCCAAAGTCTACAAAAGTAAAAATACAATCAATACTCTGAAAGGGAAATGCAATTTATGAAAGTATCTATCTTCTTTTGAAATCTTTGAAATCAAATTTCCAATACTTAGCCTAGCCTCTTCTTGGTTAGTGGTGCATTAGCAAATCCTTGTGCTTTTTTTAATGACCTACAAACAAAATAGTTACTTTTCCCACAAAATTAGTGGAGAAAAATTCTGATAATAGATATGCATCCACTTCTTCTTCCACAATAACTGCAATTACTGGAAAGCTTAGAAAATATGTTTGCATACCTTTCTGCACTGCCTTTATGTTTGCCCTCTTATCGGGACATTTTGAAGACTTAATGGGTGAAGATTGATTGGATTCTCCCTTGCAAGCCCATTATGAAACTTTAAATTAGGATTGTGAGATGAAAGAATATCACCTTATTACTGAAATCAATGTTGAAATCTTGCCCCTTGCAAAACAATGTTGATTCAAATAATGCTGATCTTTCTCTTATTGGTGTGTTGATCAAAAATACCAAAAATCTACTTCTTGAGGTCTTGATTCAATTTTTAAGGAGTTTATAAATCCATGGCCCTTATTGTCAAATCTTGACAAGAAGTAAAATTAAATGATATGTGCGTTTAGAAACTAGGATAATGATTTACTAGGTACAACAATTAATCACACCAACCCCCCCACCCCCCACCCAAGTGCAACTTAGGGAGAATGTATGCACCTAGGCCATGTTAGCTACCCATGTACAAATGCAATGCAATCTCTTACAAACGACGATAAGGAGAGAACCCAATGAGACAAAACTCCTCAAAAGATAGATTAAAACATAAAATGCTCTCAGAAAAGAGAGATTAAAACTTAGGGAGAATGTAATCACCTAGGCCATGTTAGCTACCCATGTACAAATGCAATGCAATCTCTTGCAAACGACGATAACGAGAGAACCTAATGGGACAAAACTCCTCAAAAGATAGATTAAAACATAAAATGCTCTCAATGATGAATGAGAGGGACAAAACCCCATGTGAGGAAAACGTCCCCGCATAAGAGAGAAGAGAGACCATGAAGCCCCCTCTCAATTTTGAATCTCCTCCAAAGATGGTCTAACAATCTAGAACAACATTCTTCCCCTTGGAAGAAATAGAGCCAATTTTGCACCATGAATGTCCAAGTGTCACAAAACTAGGTACGTCTATCGATGAAGAACTAATTATGAGTCTCCCACTGCAATATAATGAAGATCGGGCATGGAGACTATCATGCCCGAAAATTAGGGCAAAAACACACCAACAATTTTTTTTTTTAAAAACAATAAATTAACTAATGTTGCAATTATAAAAGTTCGATAGGTTACTAGGTTCACCAAGTTTTCAATAAGTTTGCATCATCGAAGGATTTAATACAATCCTTTGGTATTTGTCAATCTTCTAATATCGGTCTCGAGGGGAATCATGACAATGGTCAACGTCCCTCGAAAAGGTTTCATAAGTCTACACAAAACAGGTTTAATATCCAACCCATGATTAATTTTATTTTTTTTAAATAAAATAAACAATAATTAAAATGTTAAGGCTTAATATTCAGTTTAATTCCCTTCCCAAGTTCACTTATGTCTAACATGACATTTAATATTTTAGCATTAAATAATACCAATAATTAATTTCAGTCTTTAATCCTGGTTTGAATTAAATAATAATTTTTAATCCTACATTCTATCCCTGTAATTTTTAACTATATTAAAGGAGGAAATTATATTTCAATTAAATTTATCATTAATTTAATCAAATTAAAATCTATCTATGTTCACCATAATAACTCTATTAAGTTCACCTAGGATAATTGCTAAAGTTCTTTTAAAGATCAATTAATTAATTTGACTTAATTAGATCAAATATAGTTAAATTCCATTAACTAATAAAAGTTGTCTAAATAGGTTAAATTAATAATTTACCATGTCCAAAACCCACAATTAAATTTTTATTCTAAGTTTCCATTAGAGTGGAGCCAAATTTAAAACTAAAAGAAAAAGAAAATAAGAAATATCGTTTCCTACTAAAAGGTCTTTTTTCTAAATTGAAATTCACAACCCACTAGAATAAATAAACAAGGTTGCACAGGGACAAGGGTACTTGGGTACTTTGGGTACGGGTGCAACTATTTTTCAAAATAGGGGACGGGGGTACTTGGGTACATCATTTTGTTAATTTAATATAATTTAATATTTTATAGAAAGTCTGAAAATGAGTCATGACATTGAGTTTTCAAACCAAGAACAGTGATAAAGTTTGCAGATGTAATGTATTATTTTCAGTTTCAGATTTGCAATATGTTTGTAATAATATATATGCTAAATGTTTAGATGCATAACAAAGAAAACAAACTTTAAACATGAACAAGAAGATCATAAATCATATAAAAATAACATATTGTAAATGATAAACTTCTGACTTGAATAGTGATAAAGTTTACTTTTGATCAATATTGCATCAAAGTTTCAAATTGATTACATATTGAATTAAGCTTGATAAACAGCAAGCTGATAAGCTGATAGGCAAACAAAAAACTGCAACAAATATAAGAAATTTTAATCAAGTTCGTTAGCTATGATGCTCTCTACCAAGTACCCACTGAGTACCCAGTACTTGGGTACGTGTACCAGAACCCGGTAAGTGTCCCAGGGGTGTGGATACGAGTACCCATGCAACCTAGTAAATAAATAAACAATAGGTGAGTAAGATAAGTTTAAAATTAAAACTTTAAGTTAATGGCTCACATAATTGACCAAAAGTTCAGCCCTAACCCTAATTCAAAATTAGGGTTAGGGTTGAAATTATTAACTTCCAAAATATTAACCCATTTCTCTACCGAATCTCTCCTTTCTTTCTCTTCTTCTCAAATTCTAGCCTCTTTTTTGGGGGGTTGATGTTTTTGGTGCAGATTGAAGGAAGAATTCTCAATGGGATGAGGAAATATGCCATGCAAGAAAATGCATGGGGTCTCTCACCCATTTCCCTTCTCTTCTTTCCACATTCTATTTCTCTTCCCTTTCTAAGTTTTCTTGCAAGTTAAAGGAGGTAAAAAATTACTTTGTCTTGAATCAGATTTTAAGCCCTTCTTCTATGTATTTTTTTTTTGTTTTCAAGCATACAGTTCTGATTATATTTTTTATTTTTTAAAAAAAAAGCCAAAGCGGAGGGGGATATCGCCTCAGTCCAACTAGATTCTGGAGTGGATTTAGTACCTCTTGGTTTGGGTTCAGTGGTTGTTCGGGAGGAGGTTTGTGCTCCTCTCCAACACCCTCTACTCCCCACTCTACATTTTGCACTGCTGCGCGGGCACCCCTAACGCTTCGGCCACGTCGGCGAGCATTACACATAATCGGAGGCATCCTACACAAAAGTTAAAAGATAGTGAGTTGATACGTAATGGGTTTAGGTTCCTAGTGTTGAACTTGGCTCTGATACCAAAATGTTGTGCCCTAATTTTTGGGCACTACAGAGACACCTGTATGAGCATCGACTAGATACTCAAACTACATACATTCTTGACTGGAGACATGTGCCAAGTCTGACTATACAATCCCTAAACTACTAAAAACAAAAGGATTACATCAAATCAAGCATCAATGACAAAGTACAATGAAGTTATGTCCCACTTTACGATAGTGCATTTACAACATAGCTCATACAAGATACTACAACAATGATACTAATATGGAAATTGGTGAAGAAGTCACCAAAAAAAATCTCTACTGTTGATCGATGAAGTCACCAATTGGGATGTGCTAGGAATACGAGAACAACTGGCCCCTAATACTTATCGCATGGAAGATTTGACAATTGGTCGGTACGGGCTAGGTAGGTGGAAATTAAAATTTGTGATGTTAAATTTCCTTATTAACAAGAAATTTGTTTATAAATAACTTATTTAAAAGTTTTTTTAAAATATTTTATTACTTAAAATCTTTATTAAACAATAAAGAAAAAAATTTCTTATTTTTCTTTTTTCCTTGGACTTTCCATTTCAATCTAGCTGGCTATAATAGACTTAGATAACTATGCAAAAGACAAAACTGATTTTCTGATTTTCGAAAATAATTGCAAGTGAGGGATTATTGAATTTGAAGATTGTTTGCCATCTTAGTGCTGTGATTGAAATTTAATGGAGAACGTCCTTGGGTAGCTTGATTACATTCTCCTAAGTTGCGTCCACATCATATACTCCTAGCATGTGCCTGTAGGAATTGACGGCAGCAACTAGGACGGGTAGTGTGGGATTTGCGGCAGTAATTGCTGGAGTCGCATCCATTCTAGCAGGGCCAATAGTCCATTCCTTGGATGCAAATTTCATTTATAGACCTGGTATGAATTATTCAATGCAATTGTATATCGAAATTGTGGAAGTTTCAAATCTGAAGATTCGTGGTTTGCTGATGAAATTGTAGTGAATTCACTGCAGAGTTCACCATTGCAATACAGGTGCACAATATATGTATCCAATCTGACTGTTATTCTGTTTTTAAGATTGGGCTTTTGGATTATTTGAAGATTATTGTGTTGCTGTTGTTTAACGCAATAACTCTATAGCTGGTTAAAAGTTTGCATTGCTGAATACTGAAAAAGTAATAATACTTTTGAGGGTTTTCATGTTGAGTAAATTGCTGGTGTTTAGTCTGAAAATTACATGCATGCATTGGGTGTTTTTATTTCTGGTCTATATTTGAAAGGTATTTAGTAAATATCCAGAAAGGGATATTACAGTGGTATCAGAGCGGGTTTTCCTGCCAGCCTGTGAGGTTTCTATAGAATTTACAGAGATTCGGTTAATAGAAGATCAGTTTTATCCAGAAATTCTGGACATCAGCATTTCCAAAATAGAGTAATAAGCAATAGAGAAATACACCTTCAAGTTCCGGGTTTATTAATTAAAGATTTAAGCATGAAGGTGGAAGTCGTGCTTTTCATTCACCTTTGGAAGGCATTCACGTAAGAGGGAAAAGGCTGTGCTACTGGCTTACACACTTCTGTTTTGTTTTCACAATCAGTGTATATCTGCAGGCAAGAAGTTTCGTATTTAAACAAATCCCTCAGTTATCTTCAGTATACAGATAGCTCATTTCTAGTCCAGAGCTGTAGGAAAAGATTTCTTTCAATTTCCAGTTTCTATTAATCAATAGGCGATCGATCATTGGACTCAGATCATAGTCAGCACAGTGTATGTAACTCCAGTATTAAAGTTTATTAATAACTGCAGCTGTTCTGGAGCCATGCAATGAGAAGAAAATTATCGAATCCTGGTGTGATAACTATTTCTAGTCCAGAGCTGTAGGAAAAGATTTCTTTCAATTTCCAGTTTCTATTGATCAATAGGCGATCGATCATTGGACTCAGATCACAGTCAGCACAGTGTATGTAACTCCAGTATTAAAGTTTATTAATAACTGCAGCTGTTCTGGAGCCATGCAGTGAGAAGAAAATTATCGAATCCTGGTGTGATAACTACAATCCCAAATACTGGTCACATCTTCACAAATTTGGTCCGCAAGTAATTCGACTGCAATCAGTATCTAGGTGATAGCATGGTGGATGCGATAGTTGAAGAACGGTGCCTTTCTCTTGCCGTGAGTTAACCAGAAATATTCATATCAGAATATTGTTGCTATAGTGCGGTGAATGATTCTTTATTGCTAACATTTATCGCAACTCATTTTATTGACATATTATGCGAATGGAAAGATTATTTAGTTGCCGATATTATACTTTGGTTAATATCAGCGGGTCCCATTTAATAGATGTGTGATGTTTCAAGACTACATATTAGTCAGTGCAGTTGATATTATTTTACTTCATACATGCCAGAGCCGTCAAGAAGACATTAGAGACTGTTCCGATATATCAGGTCGTCCCTCATCCTCGGGCCCAGACGAGACCAGTTGTAGCTCGTGGGTGATAGTGTATCCAGAAACGCGGGCAGGACTTGCGTGAGTTAGTATGCTCCGGTTGTGAGCAGTGTGACGGAGAGAAGATTCCAGCCGCCTGCAAATATTGGTAACAGTAGGAACTGGCGTGACTTCAATACCAGTTCGTTCGCACTAGACTCCCACACACAGGCGTTAACACTCACGGGTGTGAAGTTCATGCACACGGTATCAAAATAGAAACAACACGTGGCATCTTGATTTCATTCCTTGGTGCGTTACTTAGCCGTCTGAAACCTTCGATGTCGAATACCGTGACAGAGAGCCGTTTTTTCACTCCAGGCAATTTTCGACAGTTGTGTGAAGAATGACAGTAAATAGGGGACAAGTGGTGGAAAATTCTTTTTTTTAATACCGAGTATGCGGACCAATATAATAAAAGGCCATCTGGGGGAATTTCTATAGTTACCGCAAATATTCGAATATATATTCACGTGAAATTTGGGATTCATTGAAACTATGGAAAGGCAATTTTGTTTAGCATTCGAAGATTAATTCGAACGACTTGCATTAAAATATCCATTGCAATACAGATGTGGCGCTCGTAACATTTTTGCGTGATGGTATGAATCTCGTGAGCTACAAATTTATAGCATGCCAAAATTTTAAGAAAGGCGTGCTAATCCTTAGTGAGAGAGGAGCAGGAGAAAGTAAAGACAAATCATCCACAGCTGTTGTATGAGGCTAAGTTGTACAGACTCCTTCAAGGTGGTACTAGTATTCCAAATATCAGATGGTATGGGACAGAAGGAGATTATAACATTTTAGTTATCGATTTGCTGGGCCCTAGCCTGGAAGATCTATTTTAATTTTGTGGCCATAAATTCACATTGAAGACAGTGTTAATGTTGGCTGTTCAACTGATTAACAGGGTTGAATATGTACATTCAAGGAGCTTTATGCATATTGATGTTGCCTCTCCATGCTACCGAGTCTCTAAGAAGCAGAGACGATTTTTTGAGCTACTGGTTTTGAGCATACAAACAGTCAACAGATTTCAGTTGCGACAGAAGTTATTGGGCTTACTTGTTATATTATCAGCAATTGCCTTTCTTCAAGTGGATTAGAACAGAGATTTGGAACAGGTTTATATGCTGATTTGTTTATAATGTGAGGGATCTTCTATTTGTGCTGATGTGAGGGGATGTGGATGTTTCGAGCCATCGTGGGTCAGGCCTATAATGTTTGTAGCTGCGTGGATACAATTTCTGTCATATCTCTATGGGTACTTTCACTGTCTCAACGTACTGTTGCTGTTCCTATTCTGGGCATATCTGGAGATATGAATCTTTAGGTGCAAAGATCAAGAAAGAACAATTGGTGGATTGTGAGCAAGATTAGACATTAAAGAGTTTGCTGGGGCAGCACTTCAGAAGTGATTCAGTCTTGGCACGGACTCAGTGACACCAATTTAAAACAATGGAGGATCTGAAAAACAGTGTTTTCTCCAAAGAGTTCAATGATACCTTTAATGGTGAACAGCTGCGAGACATTCAAAAGGAAATCGAGATAGGAAATAAATTATACTGCCTTGGTTTGCAATTGCAGAGTATGAAACATAGGGGAGATGTACTTGCTAAGTTGGAGGAGATAGATTTATATCTAACAAGGATAGACCAGGCTGATTGCATGCTTTTTAACTGGGCCATGCAACCTTCTATGGTGGCTTTAGTCCAGCCGAAATTTATGAAGCATTCATGTGAAGATGTTAGAATTCTTGTAGCATCTTGCCTCAGCGAAATAATTAGGATAACAGCTCCTACTATACCCTATGTCGACAACATCTTGGAGCAGGTATTGCAACATATCTTGGACAGCTTGGATGGTATCAATGATAGCAAAAATCCTACATTTGGCAAGCAGACTAAAATATTGGGATTAATGTCAGAAACTAAATTCTTTATTCCCATATTTGATTTTGGTTGGGAAAAATTGGCTCAGCAACTGTTACAGAGCCTCTTGAGAAACTACAGGAAACATCAGGCTGACAACGTGAGGGTTTGCATTAAAAATATTTTGCTATCAATCCTAAATGAAGATGATGTGATATGCGAACAATTACGTTCAATCTTGATGGCTACATGGAGATGTGAGGATAAAACTACACTTACAGCTTGTGAGTTTGCAGAAGAATTGATTGAGCATAATATTGAGAAATTTAGTAATCTCATGACAGATACTGAGTTGATGGTTATGGGTATACAGGTTACAGGGTCTCCAGCTTTGAGCAGGAATCAAATTAGGAAAGGGGAGATTTGTTTCACTTGCCATGAGGCGTGGTCTCTCGGGCATAATTGTGAGAATAACAGGGAGGAAGAAGCCATCCAGGAAGTATAGACTAGTGTTGAGGAAATGGAAGATCAACACAATGAAACCCAAGAGATGGGACCAGCTTTGGGTGTTAGTAAAGAATATACCAGCATCATGTTTGGTGACTTGGAGGTTATTTTGGATAAACATCATGATCATGAGGGTGGAAAAGATTCATTCTGTGAGGAGGAACTATTTGGGAACAATGATGACATTGAGGGTGAGATAACTCATGTTGACTTGGAGGAAAATCCTGAAAATATTGCTCCCATACTTGGTGACAAATCCAAAAATTTAACTAAGGACAGCCCACTTACCTTTGATGAAGTTGGTCAAAAACCTTGGTCACTTAATGATTTAATGGATATGTTATTAGTCAAAGAAGAAACAATTGTACAAGTATTAACAAGGGCTGATGATTCCTATCAATTCATTGAAAACCTTATGCGTAAAACCAAAATGGAAGAGATGCAAAACGGGAAGTGTCAATGGTGCTACTAGTTCTCAATTGCTTACTATTATGGAAGCATTCAAACGGATGAAATCAGATTATTTGCAGCTGTTATTGGATAGAGGTCTCGCCATTAAATTTGGAAAAGACAAGGAGGAAGAGATTGATGAGCTTTGTCTTCAACTAAGTATGACACATTATTCATTATACCAAGCTGAAAATCAAATATCTATGACAACTACCCATGAGGAAGATGATCTTGATCCGAGAACCCAGGAAGTCATACAGATTTTGGAGGGGATCCATACCCTTGGTGAGAATGAAGATGAATGTAGTGATTCCACTCCACTTGGTGCCTTCGAGGCATGTTATGCAAAGGAAGACCATAGAAATCAACATGAAATGAATCCAGAGAATTCTGATTTTAATTGCAGCAGCTACATACCTTCCCAATATCTTGACGGTAAAGTAGAACCGGATGATACTAGTTCTGAACTTTCTAGTGATGGTGATGATGGGATTGAAGGTGGTGTTGATTTGTTGGATAACCCACTCTACAATGTAGATGCTGATTTCATATTTGATAATCCACCTTATGAGATGGATGGGGATTTTTCCGATTCTCATGACGAGGATGAGATGATTAGCAAGATTCAGGATTCAGGAAGTGTGTCTGGTGACGAATATCAGTTTCAGGATCAGAGTGATGTGGAAATTTGCAGAGTTAGCACAACTGTTCATTCAACAATCAACTTATATTCAGTTGTTGATTCTAGTTCATTCATGAGTTGGTTGTGTTAGGAAATCAGATCTTTGCGAATTATTATATTGTTGTTTATTTACTGTTCTGATATATACCAATACTGTGATGCTTTTACAAATTAAGTATATATATAATGCTGTGACCGCAGGTGAAGAAGACAATAAAACTCTGTAATTGATAGCTCAACCCTGCGATCACAGGATGTATATATATGTGCTTGTGATCGGCCAAGCATTAACCAACATGCCTTTTCATAATAAACAATCACGCTGCTTAATGAACAGTCATGTCCAAGCCGCTGCTTGGTATTAATGTTAGCGACTGTTATTAACAGTCGCTAACACTAATACAAGCGGTGTCTTGTACTTAGTGTAGTCGGCTGTATGAATACCGAGCATGGCATCGTTTATGCTTTCGACTTAATAGTCGATACTTATCATTTATAAGGTTATCGAACATAGTTCGATTAATAACAATGTGAATATATTACTATGTTATTATTATTATTATATCTCATCAATATAATAATAATAATAAGATAGTAATAGTATAATCACAACTCTTCTTTATAATCATTTGTATACTATAATATATATATATATATATAAAATAATAATACGAATGAAGCTATATCTTAACAGGTTGGGCTTAATGAGTCAGCAGCTAGAGGGGCTTTGGTTCGGAGTTGATGAGGATTCTATCTCTATCATAAGAAGGGAGTTTCCAGCATTCTCCTTACCCATTTCATATCTATATGATATGGAGCAGTTCGGCACCTACATCAGTTGTTCAGGCAGGGCTGATCGTGTGTCTACATTGAGTGCTTTGTATCTCCATGAGCAGACATTCACAGTTGGTGGGCTTCTCAGCATTGATAGCTACTTAAGGCACTATCGTCTCCTCTTATTTGGCAGTTGTGACAGCATGGTTATGTGGGATCTTGGCAGTGATGAAGGTATATGTTTGTGTAGTTGGCTGATACATGAGCATAGTGTTTGGATGGTCGCCATTTACTACTCCCAGGAGTGAGTTGACATACTGATTTGGGATCCAGGAGTTGACAGGTCGAATGCATTGCATTTTGTGGATCGTGTTGGGTTACTTACTCGTTTGAGGCATGGAGCAGAACAGTTCTTAGTAGCTCAGCAGGCGGAAGCGGCTATGTCTCTCAGATTGATTTGGGATCTAGGGATCTCATCGACAGATGATTTGTATCGTTGCCTTGGGTTGCTCAACGTGATTTCTAGTATGAGCTCGAGAGTGGATCACAGATTTATTTGGGATCCGGGTATTGCTTATGGCTTCATGATTGCTTGAGGGCAAGCAATCTCAAGAGGGGATGCTTTGTAATGTTCCCTTTTCTTGGAACATTAGAGATTCCTATGGCCAACCTTATTTTATATTAAAAATGACTTAAGGGGACTCAAAGCAAAACAATAAGAGTCATTTAATATTTTAATATGGGACAAAGGTGACAAAGGGGGAGAAAAAGACGAAAAGACAAAGATGAGGAAGTTGAAGAGTCACCCCCTTGATACATTAAATAAGGAATGAAGGCTCATTTTGAGGAACTTGATTTATGATTTTGAAAATCACTTTTCTTCTCTTGGAGAAGCAAGAAGCTTTCAGCTTTCGTATCAGCTTGGAGGACGGAACCCCACAAACTTACAGGTGGATTGGACGTAGCCCCAATTCATCCTTTGAGTGAATTCACTACAGAGTTCACCATTGCAATACAGGTGCACAATATATGTATCCAATCTGACTGTTATTCTGTTTTTAAGATTGGGCTTTTGGATTATTTGAAGATTATTGTGTTGCTGTTGTTTAACGCAATAACTCTATAGCTGGTTAAAAGTTTGCATTGCTGAATACTGAAAAAGTAATAATACTTTTGAGGGTTTTCATGTTGAGTAAATTGTCGGTGTTTAGTCTGAAAATTACATGCATGCATTGGGTGTTTTTATTTCTGGTCTATATCTGAAAGGTATTTAGTAAATATCCGGAAAGGGATATCACAGTCTTCCACTTCATATTTATGCAACTTTATGCTAACCTAACATTCACAAAATCATTACAAAACAAATAATAATAAATGTAACTTGTTTTAGTACAAAAAAAGAAAATTTTTAATTTAAAAATAGTGATTTGGACCCAAACCAAATAAAACATAATATTCATTTCAAACATAATTAAATAGGAAAAGCTTTAAATACTTTATCAAAAGTAATGAATTTTTACCCTAAATCCTAACTAGAATTGCCTACACTGACATGTTGTCATGGTTAAGTTGTGTTGTTCTTTCCATCAAGGTTCAAACCTTGTTGAGGTGCTATTGTTGAACGTTTAAATGGGGACGAAGTCCCCCATTTATGACCTCCCAAGTTCATAGCTCCAAGTCAAACATGTTTACCACTCTTTCGGGAAAAAATTCTTAACTAGAGAAATATTCATAAGAAATAGCTTAAATCACAATAAAAACCTATCCAAATTGAATTCAATGTTTTCAAAAGATGTTTAAAAACCCAAATCTAACATTCTCAAAAGAAATTACATTCTTTGGACGCTTTAATGAAAGAACACAATTATGATTTGGAATTCAAAATCGCAGAAATTTGTTCCTCAAACCTGCTTCAAACATGCTTGAAATAGACATTGCAGGAGAAAATCAAATGGATGTATGTGCTTTAAAAGACCAAAAAACCATGGATTTCAATGACACATATCTAAGACACATGAAAATTTGCATTGCAAACTCATCAAAAATGCATTTTCCATAAGTCACAAGTAAAGCCCAAGTAAAACACCTAACCTGTTCACAAGTCCTCATCAAGTCTAGGAGTACTTTGTAAGTTTTAAAACTATGATTCCACCAATGGTGAATCTTAAATGTAGTTCCACATTCTAAATAAAGGCAACTCATAAGCAGCTAGCTAAAGTAACCTTGCTTTATAAAACAAAGTGTAAGAAACCAAGGTTTTTGCATGGCATGCATGTTGGCTACTCCATAGCCTAACCACTAACAATGAAACTAATAACATAACAAAGGTTTAGGGTGTAACAATGATTGGAATGAAGTGAAATGTTACATTGCATCAAGTATCAGCCATGTATTTACTTGAGTTGCAGCCTGCCCATCCAAATTAAATACAAAAAAGAGGAAAGAGATGGTTACAATGGGCAAATTCAACCATATAGGTAGCCCTTTTGGTGTGTGATTCTTTAACCTATTCCATCCTTCTTCAAAACCATCCTTTGTTCCATCCCAAGACTATGAAAATACAAAGAGAAAGGGCTGCGTACTCTCTTTGAATATGGAGATTCAGAAATTAGCTAGAAAACATTAATTTTCATTTTATAAAACATCAATCTTCCAAGGATAGAATCTGCACCAGCAACGGAAAAAATGGACCACTTTCCAGTGCTAATGCATGTCATTGTTAGTTCTTGCAACTTTCCTTGTAGTTTAATATGTGCTAACTGCCAAGCATGTCTTATGTCACTGCACACAATCCTAAAAAAGTCCACATAATACTTGACGAATGCTTCTAGTTTGCAAATTCATTCTATATCACTTACAGATTCAAAAATATATATTTATACAAGTTCATAGATTCAAGATTTCTTGCTCAGTTAACTCATCAGTAAATAAGGATAAGGATAAATTTATCAATGTCCAACGAAAGAACACAAAGAGGGTCAAAGGGACTGCTGAAACAAAGCAGAGACCAGCCCACAGCAAGAACACCAAACGGTGTCCGAGAAGAGAAAACAACAACCGAAAGCTAAAACAACAAAGCACAGGCTACCGGTCCGAAGCAACCATGAAAATGTCCACAACCAATGGATAAGCCAAAGGGCGAGAAGAGACCCCATGACAACCATGAAGACCACCAGAAGTGGAAGGAAAAGATCGCTTCTGAGTAGGGTCCTTGAGAGGCCTCACCAATCTGGAAATGATAGAAAGGGGGGGTGTTGAGAACCCGCTTGGTGCCACGCGCCAAAGAAAGCACAAGGAAGAAAGAGGTGATAAGCTGACTAGAATGTTGTCTCAACGGGAGCTGATGATGAAGAGAGTGGTTCCTCAGCCTCAAAGCCTCCTGAAGATAAAGAGTCGGGCTGGTGCAGAGCACCAAGGACATGAAGGTACACTAAGGTCACTCATGGATCCTAGGGGAGTTGAAGATATGACCATGAAGGGTCATTTGCATTGTAATAAGACCAAGATTGGTCCTTTGATTATGTTTTGTTAAAGTATTGATCATTTTGTGTAATATGATCATGAATAAAGTTTTGTAAGCCATTTTGGCACTTGAGGCTAGGAGAGCATTCTTTGGGGTCACTTGATGATCCAAGAGTAAATGATGTTGGTTAAGACCTATAAGGTCACTCATGGATATAAGTTGGCCATTAGAGCCACTAATTGATGTAAAATGTACTAAAAGTGCTAAAAAGATGTAATGTTGCCTTATTGGAAAAATAGGCCTATAAAGGTCAATATAAGGTCTACATGACCTTAGGGGTAGCATTTTGGGTTTGGATTAGAGTTTTAAGTCTTACACAAGTGTTTGAATAATGATATGGAAAGTAATTGTCGAGTTGACAACTACAACATTTACAATTTTTTTTATTAGGGGGCAATCGGTTTTAGACTGTTACAGTCAGTTTTGAGGGAGTTTGTGGGTAGTTAGTTGGTAGTTGTCAGGTTTGAAGATCTATTTCATGGAGATCCACGTGAGGAATGGTAGAGTGTAGAGGTTTGTGAGGCAGGAAGACCAATGTAATGTGTTCTTGAATCAATAAACAAGCATATTCTTCCAAACAGTCATTCTGGCCCGTGGGTACAGTCCCTGATCCAAGGCATTTTAATGTTTGAAGCAATGTGTTATTGAGTGGAAAATGAAGTAGTAGGATTGTGTATTGAGTTACTTTCGTTTCCATGCAAAGAGTGTGTTGTCCTATTGGGTTTTGAGACAAAGAATCTCAGTGGTTTATTGACTGTTCCTGGTAGTGTGTTTGCAATCAGCATTACTGGTTTTGAAGTCTCCATGAATCCCTAGACTCTCCCACTTTCTGTGTTTAATGTGGCTTGTGGGAGTAGTCTAACATTGTATATTATGTCCTTGTATAGGTTTGAATGCAGGGATGTGCAGGGTTGTTGTGGAAGAGACCACAAGATGGAGGCAAAGTGCTGATTGAGGGTGCATGGAACAACACCAGTGTTAGTGTGAGTATATTCTCTGACTGAGGGGAGTATTTTGTGTTCGATCTTGCCTAGATAGGTCCATGTGAAGGTGTTAGATCTATTGGAGGGGTCTAGAGAGGTTTGGAAGAGCCTTTTTGATAAAGCCCTAGCCTAATGACCCTAGGAGTGAGGCTTTGATACCAAGAAGTATAGATAAGTGTTGATACCCTAAGACCTTGATAATTTGTTGTTTTTAACAATGATCTAACACTGTTTCATGGTTGGGAGTCAAGGGAGCAAGTTCTCTTATGAGTTGTTTTGTATTTGGGGGCTTATTAGGCCTATTTGGTTGCTGCAGGGTTAAGGGATCTGTGTGTTGGTCCAAAGTAACCCACCTTGAGTTTGAGGTATGTTCTGTAGTAGTGAAAAGGGTATCCAAAACTGTAAATAGTTTTCCTAGTTGTTTGGAAAAGTGTGGAGTTAGGGTAGATAACCGGGTTTACAGGGCTACAAGGAATAGGGCTCTTGAAGTGGAGTTGTGAAGCAAGTCTATTGACCAGACTTTGAGATCTGGTGGAACATGTTAAATAGGCCATGTTAAGATGTTCTAAGATTATAGGACAAGTGGGGAAGCCTTGCTATGAAATTTGGCAAATTGGAGGCACTAGGTGCATGGGAATGGCCTAGGAAGTTGTTCCTTGAATGAAGATTTCATGTCGGAAGTTGTATCTCACATGTTGATTGATGAGTTATCCTTTTGATTAGGATATTGGGCCAGGTTGGAGTCCACCCCTCTGCATCACAGGCAATGCTAGTCAATGAATCTAAAAAAAGCAGAGAGAGAATGAGTCTCCCTGAACAGGCAGTAGAATCTCCCCCTAATCTCATAGTAGATAGGATACCTGAAAATGAAGTGTCTCTGACTCCACCTCCCCCAAACTACGGAGCTGGCAAACCTGTTTTGAACAGCCCAAGGGAGATGCGGAGAGAATGTGACCAACAACGAGAGAGGTAAGGGGGCGGACAATAATTCCATCCTCAATCTCCGCATAGAAAGCCATCCTAGGGCGAAGACCCTTGTGGGGGTTAACCCAAGTAGTGTAGATATACTGCCTGTAGATATTCCTCCTGACGTGCATATTTAGCTCCTATCTAGACGGGAGGAGATGATGGGGGGCGTCCAAAGAGTACGAGAAAGGAGGAAGATGATTGATCTCAATCCTGATCGAACCCAAAAGAGTCGAGGCTTGAGCAAACCAACAATGAGCACGGTCGGAGGGAATAGAAGTCGTAATAGCCTAGAAGAGCGGAGGGCCAAGTAGGAATATTCATTGCGCCCCTCTAAAGAGTCTGCAAAGCCCCTGAGCCGGTGTAAGAACCAAACAAGACCGAAAATAGTACCAAGCCTCAAGGGGTGGATGCCAAACTCGGCAAGTATAATACTATGAGGAGTGGACTACCTACATCTGACAATGCACCGAAGAAGAAGAGTTTGAAACCTCTCCACAAAAGCAAAATCCGACTCAAGTAAAGAGGGTCCCCAAATAACATAACCATAGAGAACTGTCGGTCTAATCAAAGTATCCATAAGAGTCAACTTGGACAAAGTGTCCTGGAAGTGGTGTCGTAAACACTGTCTCTCCAAAAGAGCCAAGGAACCATACCCTTTTTTGATGCACGGTTGTAGGGCAGGTTTCATGCTGAAACGAGGACCAAAAAACATGACCCACAGATAAGTGGAGGAAGAGATCTCCACCTTCACACCTTGGTAAAAGAAGTGGAGGTGAGAAGTCTTAAGACTATTGAAGACCATCACTTTGGTCTTGCCCAGGTTAACTATCAATTGTCGTGAATCACTTTGGTCTTAGAATACGTTATAGTTTCAATTTTCAATCTTTTTTTTATATTGCCATAGAGTATCAATTGAACAGATACATAAACACCAAAACCAGCAACTATAAGTTTTTTGTTGCTACCAGTATCACCTATCTAAGATATATACAATGAGCCATAAACCATGGCTTTAAACAAAGTAAACAAGTCGGGATTCAAAACATGAAAATTCAAAATGTGTGTCTATGCTTAATCCCATCCACTGATATTGTCTCTAGGGTTGTTGTTGTCCCATTCACTATTATTGTTCCTTTGTTCTTGAGAATTCCAATTATCATTTTCTTCTTTAGTTTCCCACTCACTGTGGGCCACTTCCTCATGTTCATCATTCCTGTTATCCTCTCCTTGATTCCTCCTAACAATGTCTTCATGGCTGGCAGCTATCATTCTCCCATTGTTTGTTTCTTGAGGAGAGTCGACAAATGATGCAGACTGGATGTCCTTCTTGTAAACAATCATCACACCTTCCTTCATCAATACTAGAAACCTTTCTTTTGGTACCTCTATCCTTGCAGAAACCTGTGAGACAATATTAAGATGTGTGAGTTTAATGAAAAACTCAGTAAGGTCCCGTTTCCTGTTTTGAAAGATCTCCTCATTCCTCAGCTTCCAAATGGTCCATAGCACATCAGCAGTTAAGGTAAACCAAAAAGAGTTCAACTTGCAATCAAAAGCATCCACAAAACCAATGATAATTTCATGTCATGAGAAAGAGTTTGGACAGTTCCACACTACAGGATGACCAAGAAAACTAGACCAAAGTCTCTTAGCAAAAATACACTCAAAAATAAGATGCTCAAAAGTCTCAGGGCAGTTAGACAAAGAGCAACAAATATTCTGCTAACCACATTGAGACCAAAATGAACCAACAGCATTTTTTTTCAACAAAAGCAACCAACGAAAGCAGAGAATTTTGGGTTCAACCTTAGAATGCCAAAAAAAATCAAACATGAAGTGCCATCTAGTGCTAGACCAGTCAATATTCCAGCTTTGATTAACTCTGTTTAAAATTCCAGTATCCTCTTTAAGCAAATTATAAATTTGTTTGCATGAAAAATCCTCTATTTTATTACCATCATTCCATCTCATATTATCAAATATGTGATCTGTCTTTAACAGTTTACCAGGAAAATGTCTCCCAAGAGATTTAGAAACTAGAGTGAATGTCTTCTTCTGAGTATTAGAAATATTGAATTTATCTCTCAATTCTTCCCAAGATCCCATTTGTTTGTCAACCAGTACATCCTGGATTAAAGAGATCCCTTTTTTATGCCAATTTTTTGCTGAACAACACTGGGTCAAAGCAAGAGGCTTGCCATTTAGACACACACCCCACCAAATAGACCTATCCAAAACAGCATAATAAGGATTTTTCCCAACAAGATTTCTTGAGCAAATAAATGGTTTGACCTGACACCATGCCTTCCATATAGTTTGGAAAGCCCTGGATCTCAAAATCCCCCATTACCAGATCAATTAAAGGAGTATCTCTCCACTTCTTACCTTTTCTAATGGTGGCTCTTGCAATGTTATTCCTTATAAGGACTTTCCAAGGCTCGTTTCCCTTCAGAGCCTTGAGACTCCATTTAGCTGCCATAGCAACACCTTGAGCTTTAAGGTCTCTAAGCCCAAGACCTCCCATTTGTTTAGGAGTACAATGCCATTCCCATTTAACATAGTGCCTTTTCCTATTCCCAAGCCCATCCGACCATAAGAAGTTTCTCAGAATTCTTTCCAGCTTATTGATTTGACTATTAGCCAATACCCAGGTGGAAGCATAGTATACTGCATGAGAAGATAGCACCTTCTGTACAATTTGAACTCTGCCAACTAAGGACAACATATGGGATTGCTATTTGAGGTGTTTGCTTTCAATTTTTTATAAATCCATTCCCACATGTCATTAATAGAAGGATTAATAACAAAAGGGATCCCCAGGTATCTTACAATGGTAGAAGGCCCAGACCACTTCCACTCTATTTTGCAACCACCTCGAAGGAAGATCTGACCAACCCAGGATAACAGATTTATGAGGGGCAATTTTAGCTCCTAATGCCAAGCAGAAAACTTGGAGTCTATTAATGGCATTATCAAAGTTTCCTTCCTCCATTTCCAAGAAGAGGGCAATGTCATCAGCAAACTGTTCAATGAGAAGGTCATCCTTGTTGGGAAGTAGAATTCCTTTGATTGGAGATCCTAATTCTGAGGCCTTAAGGATGAAGGACAAAGCATCAGCAGCAATGACATTCAATGCTGGGGCAAGAGGACACCCCTGCCTAATAGACCTTCCAAGAGGAATGCATTCAAATATTTCACCATTGACATCAATCACTGTTGATGAGTTTTTAAACAAAATGCTAACCCATCTACAAAAGAACTTAGGAAATCCAAATGCTTCCAACATTTAAAGCACGAAGGGCCACTCAATTCTGTCATATGCTTTTTCAAAGTCTAATAGGACCATGGTTGCATTCTGATTATCTACTTTTGCCCAGTTCATAGCTTCCCAACTAGTGATGAAATTGTCTTGAATGTATCTGACTTTTATGAAACCAGTTTGGGTGACAGACACCACCTCTTTAACGATATCACTGATTCTTCTGGCCATAATTTTGGCAATGATTTTGTATGAAATATTTAACAGAGTGATGGGCCTCCAATTTTTAATATAAGACTTGTCCCCATCTTTAGGTACGAGTTTGATTAAGCCTCTATTAAAATTTTCACCTAGAGTTCCAACTTCAAAAGCTTCTTCATTTTCTTGTAGAACTCATTCGACAAACCATCAATTCTAGGGGATTTATCATTGGCTAAAGACCCTATGGCTTCATCAATCTCTTCAATTTTGACTTTATGTTCAAGAGCCTTGGCTTGCTTTTGAGAAACCTTACAAGGGATTATTTTAATGCATCTATTCATAGCTTCTACATTTCTTTCTTTGTGCTCAGAAGAGAATAGCTCCTTGTAAAATTTTGTAAAGGCACTCAAGGTTTCTTGATAATTCTTAGTAACTCCTATATGGATGCCTGAAATTTCTTCTCTAGAATGTTTTGCTTTGATCAAGTTGAAGAAGTATTTGGATCCTCTATCCTCATCTTTAATCCATCTAGCTTTGGCACTAACTTTTTGGCCTTGAATTTTATAATTCTGAATTTTCCTGAGTCTGGTTTAAGTGTCTATGAGGGAATGTTCCAAGTCCTGATCTTTGCCTTTAGCTTGTAATTGAGTTTCAATATGATTAAGCTTGGTCTGAAAGAAGTTCTCCTCTTTATTTCTATCAATGGCGCCCTTAGTCCCTATGATTTGGAACAAATTTTTCCAAGTTAGAACTAAAGAGGTCCACTTCTCTCTGGCAGATAGGTTAGAGTTGCAGAACTTAGATAGGGCAGTAGTAGTCATAATGGCTTGAAGAGAATCTTCATTATTCAAAAGGGATGTGTTAAACTTGAAAGAGGATTTCCTCTCATATCTGGGGTTCTGATTAGAATAAGCTTTGAGGAAGATACGCACATGGATTGGGGAATGATCAAAGAGGCTAGCAGGAGTAATTTCTACAAGGTTTTTCCCAGGTTGCTGATTCATCCCGAACCACATCTTGTTGAAGTAGATCCTGTCTAGTCTACAATACACCCTGTTTTTAAAGGCTTGGTTGTTGCACCAAGAAAACTAGATATTGTTATATTCTTTCTTCATGTTTTCCAGTGGATCGCTGATTTGGAATCTCCTAAATTTAGACCAAAAGAAAAATTCATTACCTTTCCACTCAAGTTTATTACCACCACATTTGTCCTACTTGTTCTCAATCATATTAAAGTCCCCTATAAACACCCATTTTGTGTCAGGAAGGTTACTTGCTAACCAGTCCCACAAACTAGCTCTTTCCCTATAGTCATTTGAAGCATATATATTACAGATTCCTATCTCCTGATCCTTCTCTTTGAACTTCCCCCATATAGCTCTTTGGCAAGGAGAGGTGCCTTTATCTACCAATTTGTCAGCCCAATTACTTCCTATCAAAATAGCAACCCCTCCTTTGCCTCTAGAGTGATCTGAATATAAACAAGTGGCTTGGTTTCAAATAAACAAGGACCTTGTACCCAGTTACTTTAATCTCTTGTAGGCAAACAATATCCTTACTATGAACCTTGTTACACCAATTCCTGACAATATATTTCCTATCAGGCATTTCCAACCCCCTAACATTCCAACTATGTATGTTCATCATCATAAGGCTTTGGGGGTGTTTTGATTTTTACATAATCTGTTGAAGCATTCTGGTAACTCATTATTTTTCACCTTATTAATTTTCCCATTGTTTTTTATACTGTTGCTTCTTTCATAGGTTTTTCTTTTTTTTTCTTCTTTTTAGAAATTACTTCAACAAACCCCTCTTCATCTCCTCCTTGTTCACTACAGGCCGACAAAGAAGGGCTTTCCTCCATACTACCATGTTCTTTTTCAAGGGGCATCTGAATCAAGTTCACAGAATCACATTCTTCTTGTATTTTATCGGGAGGCATGGTGTCAGGACAAGTTTTATCTTGATCAACCAAATGTTGTTCAATCCTATTAACAACGCTCTTATTCTTGATTTTGGATAGGGCTATTTGTTGTGCATTTTGAAAAGGGGCATTATCTTCATTAACTTTCTCTCTAGGAACAGGTATATACTGAGGCTAGCAAACAACAGGGTTTTGTATATCTTTGTTTGGGACTGTAGTGTGAATCTCAAATTCGTCTTCAAATAATGGGTTTGACAGTGAGACAAACTTATCCAAGGGTGTATCAAGAGTTTCCCTGCGACTATCATTATTACCTTTAGTGATAGTGTCCTCTTGGGTTGTGCCAGAATTATTATCTTCATTTCTAGGATTAGGGTTACTATCCGAACTATTGCTCCTATTGGCCAAATTATCCTTATCCTTAGGCATGGGGCGAGGATTCTTCTCATGGCTAGGGTTTTCATTGAATTTTTTAGAGAAATTTTTCAAAAGAGGGCAGTCTTTCTTATTGTGACCATTAAGCTTCCAATGGAAGCAAGCCCCAATGTCCCCAAGTTTAACAATAGCCCAATTCCATCTATCTCCTTCAATATCCAAAGAAATTTCATCGGGGAATGAAATATCAGAGTTAAGAATGACAAGGGCTCAGGCATTGAGATGCAGGAGGGTAACTTTGGCTTCTTCGACTTGAAGAACAGAGCCGAGAGGCTTAAGAAGATGGGGAATAAACTGCCAAACCTTGGGTTGAACATTCCTAAGCTCTATCCAAACCAGGGAAGAACAGGCTAAGACCAAGGAAGAGCCCTAAACATTGTTTGCCCCACATTCCAGTAACCTTTATTTAGCACCTTTTCTTCCATAGCATGATTCTTGAAAAAAATAACAAACAAACCTTTCTGAACCATTCGACTAAAACCAACATTAATGCCAAGTGCCAATGCATGTCATTGTTAGATCTTGCAGCTTTCCCTGTAGTTTAATCTGTAGCAACTGCCAAGCATGTCTTACGTCACTGCACACAATCCTGAAAAATCCACATAATACTCGACGAATGCTTCTGGTTTGCAAATTCATTCTGTATCACTTACAGATTCAAAAATAGATATTTATACAAGTTCATAGATTCAAGATTTCTTGCTGAGTGAACTCGTCAGTAGAATACGTTATAGTTTCAATTTTCATTCTTGAAAAAACAGAGAAGAATATAACATTTTATGGTTCCACTAGCTTTGAAAATGTACAATTTATGTGCTCTTACATATGCAACAAAAAGAAAAATATTAAAGACAGGTACATAAAAAAAATAACCTAAAGAACACTATAACCTTTTGAAGAAGTGCAGGCATCTGACTACAGATAAAAAAGGCATGATGCAACCATCCAATCACAAATGACCTCAGATTTTCTAAAGAACTGCAGCACTGGGTCCTGTAAAAACTTAAAGGTGAGAAACAACTGACTTAAAAACATCTACAAAAGTTAATATATGCAGGTATTTAAATTCAAACATACACTACAAAGGGCTTCTCTCTATAGAAATCAGAATGCACACTACAAAGGCAATGCTCTTACCATGATAATGCAACGAGATTTTTCTTTAGAGAAAACCAACTGATGTGGTACAGCAATGCTGCACGTTCAATAAGTAATATATCTACAGGAATTCTCCAGCCAGGACATTTTTTCTGGCAATTATGACCATTAATAAATGAACATATACACGGTAATCCATCGATATGGAAAAAATGGAGAGAAATATTCTCTAAAAAGATCTCATATGCCTTGAGAAATTCTCCAGCTGTCTCATGGTATTTCCCTGCTCAGCATGAAACAAAACTTTTGGTTTTCGAAACAAATTAAAACTAAATGAAAGCAACTGAAATGAGATTTATTAAGTAAATCAATTTTGTAAGCCAAGACCACCTATTTGAAGCAGAAGTCTAGACATCAGACTTCTCCTATGGTGTTCCACTGTAAAGGAAATCAGCTCCTCTAACAGCACAGACTCTACACCGAAAGAAACTATTTTGTTCTTTGAGATTCTGCTGGAAGGTTTCAGCTTAGGAATGGATTCTACATTCCCTTCCTTGCTGGCCTGAGAATGACTGCCACAACTAACTGGATGCATCTTTCTATCAAGAGGCATATCAGAGCATTTTCTTCCAATATTATCCAGCTTTTCTTTTGCTGACATGTAAATGTCAAAAGCAGAAGTCAATTCCTTGTAAAACTTTGCAACATTTTTGCTCTGCCTGGGACATCTGCGAAAAAAGTCCCCAATGCGCATTTCAAGCGTAGCCTCCACAGTAACTTTACACAGGTTACACGTGTGTTTCAAATCAGGTCGACAAAACACGTCCGTTGCATCCTGAAATGTCTTCTCAGCTATCTTCCATTTGTGACACTTCCGATATATCTCACCTGCAAAAATCCTTAGAATATCATAAAGTTTAAAAATAAACAAGGGTGTCTGCATACCCTAATAGAAATGTATAGCAAACCTCCACTAATAAGTTAAAGATCTGAATAGATAAATAGATACCTAAACACGATCCAAAAGCTGCCTGACCAAGTGGTAGATCTTTTGCATTTGAAATATTCAAACCATTCCGAAAGGCACATTCAGCCTCTTTTGCGGCCCCCATCATTTCATATAAAACTCCCACCTAGCATTTAGTTTGACTCAAATACATCATAAACGAAAGTTTTCAATCTTGCAAACAAATTGTGCTAGTACGGAAACTGAGAAAATTATTTCAATGCCTTACAATAAGAACATACAACATAGCAAACTCATTCATTAATAGCTTATAGACCGATGCTCAAACCTGCATCAGACTTTCCAAATAATTTCCAAGAACAATCCATTGACTTATCCCACACTCCTGCTGCTTCCTATTATCAGAAAAAATTGGCCATGCATTTGTCGCAACTGATGCTCGGGCCTCCAAAGAAAGGCCATCCATTTCATTTAAATATGACTTGCGCTCATCATCATTGGTAAAAGCGAACAGAGCCCTCTTTTCCAGAAATTTGAAACTTCTCTGCAATTCTTTTCGTCTTATGAGAAGGGCTTCTTTGGAATATTTGAGAGCCTGCATTAAGCCTTGAGTCATGGAAACTATAAAATATCTTTTATAGACTTGGAGATGTACAAAATATTGCATTTACTAATAAAAAGATACCAAGAAACCATTTATACTACTCTTATAGCTTTTCAGCTTCAAAGGGAAGTGATATAAACCCTACCTAAATATTTTTAAAGTGCGGTTGCCTGAAAAAATTGGGGCATTTGATTTTAACGAATCAATTACAGACAAAAATTGTAAAATTGTTCATACTCAGGGATATAAGCTGCAGGCATCAGACACACAATCTGACAAGAGCAGTACAGAATCTGCCACTATTTCCAAGGAGATTACACACCTTGGAAATACTCTTAAGCTGAACATGCTTAAAGATACAGCATTTTCCTTACATTGAACAAACAGAGAAAGCAACCTCTACTCCCTGAATTCACTTTGCCTATAGCAGATGCTGATACATCATGAAATATTCAATTCTAAACCCTTGAGCCCACATCAATCTCTTTTAAAAGTAATATTGTATCAGTATGAATACTAGATACTGATACAATATGCAATAATAAATGCTGATATAAAAGGAATCAATTTCCTTTAAAACCAGGACCACAGCTCTGTAAAAGAGATTTTTCTACCTTAAATGTTTTGAATTTGGATGGAATGTAATAACAATTGTCACATGGCGCATGTTTTCCATATAGTGCATATTACCTAGACATCCTACCAGATAAACTATCCAAGAGATGCGAAATATATGTACAAAAATGCCATATAAAAATACAACAAAGGACCCTAATGTTGTCACTTCCCTCTAGAGGAAGAAGAGAGATCACGAGCAGCCTTTGAATGTCAAGTAGAGGAAGATGCATACAATTGTGGTTGCTTTCAAACCTGTTGGCTCGACCTCCTCCCCTTTGAAATGTTCTTAACCAAGCAAAATTCACAGAATTATATTGAAGCGTGATCATTTCATAAAGAGTATAAACCCATAAACCATATGGATTTAAGCAATTCCTCAAATCTATGTTCCAAGGTCTTTTGGGCACAAGGACGAAGAGATGACAAGATGCATTTCAAGGACGGAATACCGAGGGCCATTTTTGGGAGACGGTGGGGGGCATGTGTGTGTGTATGTGTGATGGCAAACCTTCAGACAAGCATAGGACAGACAGATTAAACAGAGAACAAAGATGAAAAGATTGATGGATGTTCACAGTTAAACCTCCCCCCCCCCCCCCCCAAAGTTGTCCTTAGTGAATCCCAATTGCACACTGAGACAGCGACAGGATCAGACCCAGAACATAAAAATATTCATAACTGAATGTTCAAACAGACCAAAACTCAGTCCAAATTAAAGGAACAGAATCTTCTTTCCCAATACTTTGAATTGAAGAATAGTTACAATATCATTTGATCCTACAAGGACCGATTAAAGATAAATACAGACTCAATTCCTATCTCTTTTTTGGAGTGCCAAACAGAATTCAAATGTTTACTACAGATTAAAACATTAAACGGAGGACCAGAACTTTATGTCATTTATTCCTAATCACAAAAACAGTTCATAATGAGTTCAATCATTTGAGGATCGGCTCCACCCTTCTCACAGACCCTTCTCCATGTTCGCCTTAGTCTGTGCTGCGATAACCAAGCCCTATCTTCCCACAGATTCCTTAAAGCATATCTATTTTCCCCCCTTCAATTCAGTCTGTTAAATCCCAACTCCTCAATATTCCATCCCTCATTAGGCATGGTCGATCTCCTTCCTCTTTTCTGAGGCAGTTTCGTCCCTTATGAATTGGATGGTCACAAACTGTCTTTACTTCCCGTTCAAGTGGTGACAGGAGCTCTGTTCAGAAACAGAATGATAAACAAAATGGAAAGCAAAAGAGAGAAAACCCAAATCTTACGAGACCGTGATGCTCCTCTGTCAATATACAACACACACACACACACACACACAGAGAGTGGACTCAAGTCAATAAATGATATTGGATGACGACTTCAAAACCCTGCACGACAACTACGTCCCCCCCACCCCCTCCACCCCAAAAAGAAAAAGGTATATTTGTAATTGTTACTACGATTAAAATCTATTGTTGTTATACCGCAATAACTGTTTAACTTAGTTGGTGCTATAATGTTGTCATGATATATTTATTGCAGTTGCTCAAAATGTTGTCATGTTGAACTGCTTTTATAATGCTGTCACAACAAATTTAACAATCCTTTTTTTTAATTGTTATGAACTATTTATCTTTAAAACAATATAAAACATTGTTTTTTTGTATTGCAGAATATTTGAACTCAGCACCATCTAGATGCGTAAAACATTATAAAGCATTGCTTTTTGTAGGTTCAAATTCTATAAAACATTGTTTTTCTATAGCATTATAAAACATTATAAAGCATTGCTTTTTTGGTTGAAATCTGTCCCTAGGAAATGACAAGTGTTACAAACTACAAACTACAAACTAATCATTTGTAGCTCCATTGGGGAAAAGGAACATGAACTAGATGATTAAGAAAAACAGCACTTGGACCCGCAGCTGTATGTTGATATTTTGGCCTTTACGGCAAATATCTAATGGCTTGGGATTTCGATATGCATAAATAATAATATTAAATATTAAGGAATATTTAATATTTATTGTTTATTAATGAGATCGATTTTATATATGCTTAAATGGTTTAAGTTAAATAATAAATCAAAGAGAGCCCATTTGATTATATATATTTATTATTTAACTTGTGCAAGTCGGCCCCTAGTGTGGCATTCCATTTGCATATATAAAGCAAATTGATTATTGGAGGAGACATATCAAAAACATTACATGTGCTCTCCTTCAAGAATTGGTCTTCCTTCAATATCAAGAGCAAATGCATTACATTTAAGGCAGCGAATTCACCATTGAGGAGCAGCAAATTCAACCATTGAGGAGGCAGCGAATTCACCATTGAGGAGCAGCGAATCACAGTCTAAGGAGCAGTGATTTCTCTGCCCCAATAGCAGCACATCTAGGTGCGAATTCTAGAGCAAATCTCAAGGCAGATTTACATTGGCTTTGATCTGATCTTAGGTCAAAGTAAATATCAGATTGGTGTCAACTTGGAGAAGCCCTAGGCTGGCTAATTCAGACCATGGTTAGAAGAAATTGAAGGACCAGATTAAAAGACTCCAAGGATGGATTTCAGAGCTGCAATCCGGGTACTATCTCTCCTTGCCTTGAGTTCATTTTATTACATCATGTGCTTAGTTTTGTTAGACCTCTATAGATTGATATATTCCTTAGGTAAATCTGAAATATACTAACACTGTAGAGCGGTCACTTTACTACTGAAAGTGAATACGGTATTATTCATCATTTATGACACAAGCGGAATAACTCGTACCCCTTTAACATGAGTGGGTTTATGGCCTTAAACACGAGGTGGCATCTTGTGCTACTACATTTTCATGTGGGAAGCAATTAACAACAATAATGGACGGACCCAATTATTAGTCATTTAATTCATCCGTGAGAGAATGGCATTGGTGGTCACATGTACTTTCCCATTTTTCAGCTGCAATGGAAAAATAAATAATTACTTAATTATTTATTATGTTGTCCTAAATTATCAAAGGCAACTAATATTTAATTAATAACTATCAAAAATTAAGTGTTTGGATTAATATAAATATATAAATTGGAGACAAAGGAACAAAATACATCTTCCAGTCACTTAAGATAAAGGAGGCCAGAAAAAGGATTGAAAATATATGTGAAGAAGGATCTAATATAACAAAACCAAAAGAGATATTGAATGCATTTAGGCAATTCTACAACACTCTATTTACATTTAAGGATTTTGGGCCAAATATGGAAGATGCCAGGAACAAAATCAAGGGCATTTTTCCTGAAACAAACAGTAATGAGGATGCAGAAATTTTGCGCAGAGAAATAACCGTAAATGAGATTAATATAGCTATCAAAGCATTAAGTGCTGATAAAAATCCTGGCCTGATGGGTTGCCTGCGGGGTTCCACAAGAACATCAATTGGATATGCCAAGAGTTATGTCAACTCTACAAGGAGACCAATTTGCAGAGTTCTTTAGGGAAGATATCAATGCTGGACTGATAAAATTAATCTCCAAAGAAGGAGACGGAACTTTGATAAAGAATTGGAGACCCATCACATTGTTGAATGTATCCTATAAAATCCCTGGAGGCTTTCAGCAAATGGTAAAGGTTTTAATGAAGGGTGCTAATGCCAAAGTGGAGATCAATGGTTGTAGATCTGAAGGCATTATCCTATCCAGATCCATCAGGCAAGGTTGTCCTCTTGCCCCTGCCTTGTCTATGATAGTGGCTGATGCTTTATACTATCTTTTAAGAGATGACTCTCTTTCCCCAAAAGTTGAAGGGTTTACCCTCCGTAATGGTGAAGACCTGACTAATGTGTAATTTGCAGATGATACAGCTATAATTCTAGAGCTGGAACATGATAATATGGAAGAGTTGGCTACCGAATTAGAGCTTTTATGTCAGGCCTCTGGCAGTAAAATCTCCCTCCCTAAACCCATCATGTTTGGGTGCGAGGAGCACCCACATAAGTGGTTCAACAGATTTGTTCTTAATTTGGGGGAGGGGGGCCAAAACACCAAGTGAAGTACCTAGGAATCCCCTTCTCTATTCAGCTGGATTTAAAAGAAATGTAGAATTGCTTTAGAACTAAGATTGACAAGAAACTATGTAAATGGGACAAGCAATACTTGTCTTTGGCTGAGACAGTTCCAAGTATGCCAAAAGGTACTCTCTTCTTATAATATCTACTATACTTCTGCTTGGTTGTTTAGTCAATATCAGTATAACCACTTACAGAAACAAATCAGGAATTACCTTTGGTATGATGGTAAAGGTGGCAGGAAGAGACACGCATTGAGATGGCAATGGTGCTCAATGAGAAGATCAATGGGGGGTTTAGGGCTGAAGGACTTAAAATTACAAGGAATCTCTCTTGCAGCGAAGTGGATTTTAAAAGCCCTTCAAGGGATGGATCCATGGAAAATTTTGATCAGAAACAATATAAACAGAGTTGTACCTTATAAAGGTTCATGGTGGAAAGGGTTGCATCTTTGCGACCTCATTGATGCTCACTTCCCAGTCAAGGTGGCTAGATCTAATGTTTTCAAGTCCAATTGGAAGGGATGGGAGCACATAAGGCATTTGATTAAGTGCAATGGTCTGGTCTCAAATGACAATAAAACCTGTGGAGAGAGATCCATCTGGTGGAACCTAAAACATAAAGGCAAGCCCCTTGCCTTGCTTCAAGGTTGTTCGGCAAAATGTTGGGCAGCTAAAGGGATTCAGAAGATTGAGGACCTTTACTATTCTTAGGGAGGTATGCAATTCTCTCTCCCTTCCTAAAATGTGTTACTGTGGAAGATAGATTCCACTCTTATCAATGGGTTGATGGCTCTTTGCTCTCCAATACCAAAGAAAAATTCTAGTACTCTTCTTTGTCGAATAATGAGAATATTTTCCATCACTCCAACTCTTGCTGGGTTGTGACTTTGACTCTGCCTCTTGGAGTAAGATTTTTGGCAATATTTGGAACAGATTGGTAGAACCCAAGAAGAAATGCTTCCTATGGAGACTGATTCTCCACAAACTTCCTCTTAAAAAGCCTAATGATGATTTTAATCCCTGCTTAATTTGCAAAACCTCTAAAACTCTAAAGCATCTGTTCTTTGACTGTCTATTTGCTAAAGAAGTCTGGAACCTTTTTGGCTTCTCTATCAATGATAACATCACCATCCCTGAGATAGTTTCTGGCAATATCTTGGGCCTTAAGAAAAATTGTAATATCTTTTTGTCTTGCATTTCTGTTGAAATTCTTTGGATTTTATGGAATTTCACGAATGACAATAGTTTTAGTGGCAAGGGTAGAATCCTTACTGAGTCTCTGAGGAGACTCATATTTTATGATATTGGCTTGCAGGTATCTATTATGATGAGACTAGATAGGAAGAAGTTCGAAGACCTGTTGCAGAAGGGAATGGTTAGGGTGGATAGATGGGAAATATCCAATGGCCATACATGGACGAGTACCACAGCTGAAAGATACCCCTTTCAGATGGCACTTCACAACTTTATGGCAGATCTTGAACAACAAAGGCAGAGAGTGGATGCAGCTGCAGAGATTCCTGAGATTGTAGCACCACTTGTTGCCATTCCACCAAGGGCAGATGGTGCTGTTCCTATTCCTATGGCAGAAAGGGTGGTTCATCCTTGTACCCAGTTCATGAAAGATGGAAGAATTATTAGATGGATGGAAGGGGCAGCTGGATGGACAGGATGGGTGGAAGACAAGGGATATGAAAGAGATCCGGATGGTCAAATTCAAAGGCACTAATATATATACACACGGGATATATCTTTTGGAGCAGTTTGTTAGTTGGCTACAACTGTACACTTCTCAATTTGTCTTGTTATTCCGAGTTTTTTTTGTATTAGATATGATGATTCTGATGTAGTAGTTGATTGGTTTGGACATGATCAGCAGAATCTGATGTAATTATAAACAGTTCCATATTTGTAATTTGGCTACATTATATCTAATACTGTAAGAATTTCCCCAAGGCAAAGAATGAAAATGTCAATGTCTAGAAGCTCAATTGATAGCACAAGAGACACACATATGATATGATCAATTGAATGATTCAATAATGATCAATAATGAAATAGATACAAAATCAATTAAGTACAATGGAGATGTCCCTGAATATATAGGCAATGTATGATAACTAGGAGAGATGCAAATGATAACCTATCAACTAGACAAGGTGTAATCACATGTCCACCAAAGGTGGATCATTCTCCATTGTACATCAAAGCATGTGCAACATGTTCAACAATGAGAGGATGGTAATGTAATAAGAGTACTAAAGGTGGATCTCACACCTAAAGTGGAAATTCTCCTACACCATGTGCTAAAATAAAATGCAAACTCCTAGGTGTCTCAATGACAAACTACTACGAAAATGCATTATCCTAAGTAAACTTAAGTAAAGTGTAATTAGGAATATTTAAATACACTAACAAATTAAAAAAAATATAAATATATAAATAAATCACTTTATGGAAAAAGTATTAAAATTGTAACTAAATTTCTTTAATTAGTCATTAATGAACAACCATAGGGAAACTGAAAAACAAGGTTATAAGGACTTTGGCATTGCAGAAAAGCATAAAATTATATATATTTTCTTATTATAATATTTCTGAGAGTTCTTAGATTTACTGGCTCAGGACAGAAACCTGAGACTACCATTTTTAGGCAGTAAGTGATCTGCCCTACTTGGAGGAATCGATTAGATTTCTCAATGGGGATTAATCGACGGATGAGAGATTACGCCAGTCTGTAGAGTTTCATATTGGACAGGTATTTATTTCCAGAATAAATAATATTATATGGCTGGCAGATTAAGTTTTTATGCTTCCTGAGTGTTATTGTTAATGGTGATTATTCACTGTGGAAATTTTATTTTACCATTGATGTATAAGTTTAATTATTATTGGTTGTGAGCAATATTTGGAAACCGCTAAGTTTAAGACAGTTTAATAATGTCGGACCATTACCGTTGAAAATGGTGTCATGAATATATTTGTGGTGGGGCACTTTGTTTGGAAAATAGGAAAATATTATTATATAGCTTGGCGAACTATACACTTTGTAAAATATATCAGTCATTGATATATTGAAACTGGACTTTTGGAAAACTTTGCAAATTATTATTAATATATACGGGAGCTTTGTACTTGCCTTGAAAATGGATTCCATGCCTAGACATGGTTATTTGTCTTCAAATATTTGGAAGGTTTGATTCTGTTGCATGAACTGAAGCCTGGAAGATTGAATATCATATGAATTGCAAACTAATTGAGCAGTGGAATGTGAAGACTTCCATGTACTGATGGAAATAGTAATGAACGGGTGTGAGTTCCTCCTGGTACGCAAGGTTATAAAGGTATCCAGTGGAAATATTTAATATTTTCATTAGAGTTATTCTCATCAACTCTCACTCATCTGACGAATCAATGTGTATATCCTGACTGGCACGACCATACAATTCATTCTTCGGCTCCCGTGAACTACTGAATGTAAACAGATTGGGTTTGTGGTGAAAATAGTCTGAATATCTTTCAGAATTAAGGACAGCTCTATGTAAATTTGTGATATTGCTATCAGGATTGAACTGTCTAGTTTTTGACTCAAACTCATTGACCCGTGTTTCATGAGTAGTGGTTCACACGAGCTCATCTCTCTGATAGCAATATCACAATTTGACTTGCTTTGGAAAATATCTCCTACTTATCTATGTAAATTTGTTTTATGTCTGCTGTGAATATATTCTTCATTGCTTCAAGCTGGGCTTTTCTGGAAAGAAATATTTCTAAAGACCTGTGTGTGAATTTATGAAGCTTATTACTGCTGCAATCAACACAAGTTTGGACCTGTGCCTTGTGAGTTATCAACCCTGGGAACATGGTTTTATTACTGAGCAAACATCAATGAAATCTCAGCCATCCTATTCAGTACTCAGTTTAGAATTTGATAAATCTATTTATATAATCAGTTTGTTGATGCAAATATAATTTCCACTTTGGGTCTGAAAATAAGGTTTGAATTTGCAATTTCCATCTACTATGCTCTGCTGTAGCTATAGCAGATTGCTGAAGTTGTGCACTGTTTAATGAATCAGTATGTGATCATGGGAATGAGCATCAATGTCCCAAACTTATATGCAAGTTATTTATGAATAAGAATCATCTTAAGCATTTCACCACAGTGGCATTACACCTGGACTCAGAAACATACCAATTACACATCCATGTAAACTGTTTAACAAAATGTGCAATTTGAACTAGTTTGAAACTGTTCTTCTGTTGTTTAAAAACAAACACACACAGAAAACAAACAAGACAACTCGCATACAAAGTGTTTGATAAAATATCAATACACTAAAATCAGAAAATCCAGGGATATTAAAGCTATATAAGACAGGATCTTACATACAAGATTTCATGGTAGGTTTTCTTCTAACCCTGTCAAGTCTGTAGGAAGTACACATCTGAAGACTATTCTTTGTAGCATGTGTGCCATAGCCATGTTGTATTCAATTCTCCTTGCTAATTGAGCCAGTATTAGAGTTGGTTCGCAATCTCTATTGTAACTTGTGCTGACCAGCGGAATGTCATTGCATAGACTATCCTCCAAAGAGGATAGTAGTGGGCATGGATCAAATATTTCTCTGTTGCTTTTGAAATAGGAGCAGCAAATCTAGGCTTAACATAATATAATAATTCAGTAATATCAAGAGTAATTACAGATCCAAAAATGTCAGAATTGTTTTCAAATTCTTCCTACAAAATAGTTATGTTGCAGAAGAAACCAAATTCATAGCATTTCAAAAAGTCCATTTTACTTCTGATAGACCATGATGTTGTTGTGAATCTTAATACTTGAACATGCCATGCATTATATTGAATAAAAAATAGATATGGGTGTGTCTTCAAGACCAATCCATGTCAGGAAAAATTCTTCACCTAATAATCCTTGGTTGTGTGTGTAATCAAGTAGTGCAAGTAGGTCTAAGACATCAAAATCAATCACTCTCAGGATAACATCTCTCAAATGATCCAACCAGTTGTCTAGGATCTATACATCAGTTATTACTTCAATGATATGTGCTGGCAATTGTGATAATTGAATGAGAATTCCTTCATTATCCCCCCAAACAGGTGTTGAATCTCCTCTAATGACTGCAGGTACTAATTCTCTGGTTAACAAGCTAGCCAATCAATTGTTTTCTCCCTTAATCCATTCGAAGTCAGAATCATATCCAAGCAATTCAAACTATCATCAACCAATTCTTCCTTGGGCCATGTCCTTATATGGTTTCTTTTTTAGAAAATTCCTCATTGCTTCGCTATCAATTATGACAATTTCCTGATCCCTCTTAAACTGTCCAACAATCCACAACAATACATCACCTACTCATCTTCATAGCATATAATAACCACCCCTGATTAGAATTTTGAGATATATGATTCAATATTTGAACTAGTGAAGTGTAACTTGTTGATTGTTAGCTTCCAATTATATGTGTGATAATAAACCAACATATGCAAAATGTTCTCAATATTCTTCAACTTGTCAAACATGTGTTAGCTCAATAACAATATCAAAGAGAGATAAGTACTGAAATCACACCTCTGATAATAAAATAATCAGTTTCTTAAACTTAACCATCGAATACCTCACATAATGACGCCACAATGTACAAATTCCAGACCTCCAAAATGTCTGATTTTTACTCAGTCTAAAACCACCAGATAGGGCAGATAGGTAAGGCCTCCTTGAGGGACAATTTGCTCTGAGAAAATTCAAATCTGCACCAATGGCTGCTAATAACCTATCATACAGAATAGCCCAAGCTATGGAAGAGACATAAATCAATACCCAGATGCAAATATGCCTCCCTTTAAAAGATATGAGCAAAATATAAATTCAGCCACTCAGAAAAGCACACCTCCAGAAATCAGAAAACTCAGACCAGCACTCAGAAAACAACTTATACCACTTCCAAAATTATACCATACAGCTCAAAAACCCACTGCACACCAAATACCACAAACCCACATCAAAAAACTGCAAAGTACTTCACCACTCTGAACCAAAATCCACTTGAAAGCTTCAAACGCACTGAAAACCTGCAACTATGAGAACAAACCAACTAGGGTGGGTCTTTCACAATCGAAACCAGTAATTTGGATGAGGTATTTCGTCCTCAATCGGTCATGATATGAACTGCAAAATCATTCCGGCACCATAACAGTAATATACCAACTTTAGCATCCTGAAATGAGAGCCCAACTTGAGTATAAATAAGAGAACAAGAGGAATTTGGCAACCAATTTCTAATTTGAATAAATTTCCTTCTTGAACAAATTCAAATGAAATGCCATTATCCTCAAGGGGTCAACCTTCTTGATAGCCCTCATAAAATATTTAAAATTCACATAAAAGTTCTCTTTATTCCTCCAAGACGTCCCCTTGGGCATTATAATATAAGCTCATTAAAATATAAATGTGTTTTCTTTCCCTTAGGCGTCCATTTAGGATGTCAAAAATGGTCCTCTTTTTAAAAACAAAGTTATGTTACTAGGTGGCGGGTGATTGTTTTTCAAAAAAAAGCACTTTAGAAACTTGGTGAATGAAATAAAATAAATTTATTCTAAAAGCAATATAACTCACCAAGTCCAACCAAAACCCGTTGTACAAAAGTTAAAACTGAGAGAGGAATTGAGAGAACCCCAAATGCTTAAAATAGCACTTACTAAATAGCAATATACCAAAAACAGTAAACTTGCCGGAAACACTTAAATCACTAAAAGAGTTCATCTTATGATGTTGAATCCCCTAGCCAAATCAACTTAGACTATAGGTCTTCGAGAATATGCTAATAGAAAACTCAAACTGAACAAAGTGCAAAAAGGGGATATTATAGTCCTCCCTCTCCAAGATTGCTTGTCTCAAGCAATTGCATCCTCCATTGATAGATTCTTCCACTTCACTAGGTACTAACTGATAGTCTTCTTCCATAGAATACGCTCTCTGAAATAAATCAATACCACTAGAATCAATATCAACTTGCCTTCCTCATCTAAAGGAAACAACTCTATAAAAGGAACCAAATTATGCCCCGGTGTCTTTTTAAGACGAGATAGATACATGGAAGACATTGTGCATCCTTCTACTCACAGGTAGCTCGAGCTTATAAGCCACCTCTCCAATCCTCCTAGTGAATCTAAAAGGCCTTCTACTCACAGGTAGCTCGAGCTTATAAGCCACCTCTCCAATCCTCCTAGTGAATCTAAAAGGCCTTCTACTCACAGGTAGCTCGAGCTTATAAGCCACCTCTCCAACCCTCCTAGTGAATCTAAAAGGCCCATAGAAGTGATCCTTAACCTTCTTCAACCCACTCCTTTTGAGAGTGGATTGCCTATAAAACTACAACCTCAAATACACTTTCTCCTACCTCAAACACTCGCTTAATGTGGCGTTGATCAACATACAACTTTTGTTGATTCTAAGCATACTGAATATTGTCTCTCGAGGGTCTCGTGATATCCTTGCTCTATTGAAAAGATCTTTGGCTCTACTAACCCTACAGTCTACAAAAAGTAAGTCCATGAAGTTAGGAGCTTCACAACCATATAAAGCCATAAATGGAGACATTGTTATAGTCACATGGAAAGTGGAGTTGTAAACTCACACAAATGCAACCACTTGACCCATGATTTTTGCTGCCCTGAAACATAAGTGCATAGGTATTTTTCCACTCCTTTATTAACAATCCTTGTTTGCCCATCAGTGCTAGGAATCAACTTTGTACCACACAACTTGAACAACTCTTTTCAAAACAAGCTCATAAACTTCTTGTCCCTGTCACTAATGATGCTCTTGGATTCCATGAAGTCTAAACACCTCTTTGAAGAACAATTCTTCCACCCAATTGTAATATGCCTGACTGAAATAACAAAAATGAGCAAATAAGTCAAACCATCCATTACCACAATGATAGTCCTTCCCTGCACCTTGAGAAGCTATATGATGAAGTCCATTGAGATAGTCTCTCAACCTTAAATAGGAAAAAGTAAGAGCTTCTACAGCCCAGCAAGGTAAGTATGTTCGTTTTTATTTTGTTGACACACTTGGAGTCACGAGCATACTTAAGGATGTCATCTTTTATCCCTTTCCATGAGAATCTCTCACGGATCAGCCTATAAGACTTGTAATAACCAGCGTGACCACCCATTGGAATGTCATGAAATGTCTTTAAAATCTGCTCTTTAATCTTAGTTTCAGGTACTAGCATTATCCTATCCTTGTTGAAGATGAGACCCTCTCTTACCTTGAACCTGTCATCGCGTAATGTGCCATCAAGAATGATATTGGCAAGAGCATTTTTTGCATAATCGGCTTGTATTTGCTACTTCCAATCTTCTGATATCTTTGAAATTGAGCACAAATGTAGGCTTCTTGATGCATCAGCCACTATGTTCCTCGGGGTTGAATGAGTATAAGAATATTTTTTGTTAGTTTTAACTTTATCAACTACAATAGTAATGTTTCCTAAAATCCAACAATCATGCACATAAGAACATACTAACACAATGTTTATGTGGAAACCATAATGGGAGATAACCACGGCAAATCAATGCTTTTATAAAATTCTTCTTTTACAATGTTTATAGGCACCAACCCCTAACTATGAGCACCAACCAACTGGAAGCACCAACTCCCACAATTGAATACGTAGGCACCAACCTACTAGAAGCACCAACTCCCACAACAAAAGTTACACCATCTATGTTGTTCCTTCAACAGATGATGGACATTACAATCTTTATTCTTTCATTCCATGATTCCCCTTTTTCACATAACATAAATGGCACTTGTATGATTAGGTATACTTGCATATTCTTTCCACATACACACCTCTAGTAAAACTCTCTCTATGCCTTCATAAAGATTTTCTTGTAGATGTTACGCCCTTTACAAATTTAATGCAATCACTTTTATATATTATCCTTCTTAAACCTGCATAGACTTCTTCACAACTTTGCTCCAGATTTCGTCATGAATCTGCTCTTAAATTCCTTCACAAATCTGCTTCAACTTTCTTCACATATCCTTCTTCATTAGATCTGCAATCTACCATCACTTTAATAGCACTTGGTGCATATGCTTTGTTATCTGTTTAACGCACACCACACTTCATACTATCTTTACAAGTCTGATTGTTTAGAACAGATATCACAATTTACTTGCTTGCACTCACATTTTGTAATGTCCTCATTTTAGCTCACCTTGGGTTGCAATGAGGATTAGCCTATCAGTGACTGTCGTAGGCTAAATCAGATGGATAAAAGGTCTCAGTTGGCAAAGCCAGAGGCCAAGTCCCACTCCAAAGGTTGGGGATGCTCAGGATTTCTCTTCGTTTGAGTCAAATTGGCACACTTACTATTTATAGTAAGTGGCTATTTTGGGAGAGTCAGGGTTACTATCTTTAGCAGGGCATCTAAACAGTTTGGTAGCAATATGGAGTTGTGGTGACATTGACAAAGCTTTCATTCTGAGACTTACTGTTTATAGTAAGTCAATTATGCCATTTTATTTTTGGCAATGCACCTAGCCTTGGTGTTAGCAGAGTTCTTCAGTTGTCTGATTTGGAATAATTCTATTGGCTCAAGATAAAGGCGCTAATTATTAATAAAGTATTTGTTCATTAAAAAAGTACACACTATTAATAATTAATAATAAAAGAGCTATTATAAAGTCATAAGTGTAAGTGGGGCCAAAGTCATTAATAAAGTGCATCATTAATATTATTTGACTTGGCGCCTAGGACCAAGGCATTTATTAATGAATTAATAAGTCAACCTTGCAACTAAAAAGCAAATATATTAATTCCTTAATGTGTCTTCTTGAAAAAGCTACTTGGGTCAAACCCTTATGAGGAATTATAAAAAGGGAATTTGAGAGAAATGAAAGCATCATTGTGAATTGTTGATTTTGTTTGCATTTGGTAAAGACTTTGAGAAAATACCAAGGGTTTCAGAATTGGCTTGAGAATTGAGAGTTCTACAGGCTTTCAGCACTTTGAGTTAATGAAATACCCAGTGAGATTGTGCATAGGCGTTAATAGATTGGATTAATAGATGGAGGAATTGCAGATTAATTGATAGTAATCATTCAGAATTGAGAAATAAGGACAGTGTGATTGGTTTGAATGCAGATTGCAGCTAGCTAATAAACCTGTGTTTGGGAATTAGAGGAAGCGGCTAAGCATATAGAGGCCACGTTAGTGCTTAAGGAAGTGGTGTTAGCTTCCAGAAGGCACATTTTGGATTGTTTGTGCCTTTCCTCAACAAAATTTCAGATTGGGGTCTAGGTTTAGAGGGTTCCAGAACTGCTGTGTTTCATAATTGATGAGCATTATAACCAGCAATTACATTTCCAGGTTTTTGTCTGTGCATTCAATAAGGTTTAATTGCAAGTATTTTCTGTTGTGTGTGTGTGTGTGTGTGTATGTGTGTGTGTGTATATATATATATATATATATAGAGAGAGAGAGAGAGAGATCAATTGGTATTTAGTAAATAAAGATCTCTTATGCTTAGTTGTGTAATTTGTTTGAAATCTCAAGAATTGTCTTTGTTATTTTCAATATTGTCAAAAAAGTCCAAAAAGAAGCATAAACTCTGGAAAAAACTCTAAGAAAACTATTAAACTTTCAAAAACAATATCTTTCAGAGACATTGAATCAGAGGTAGAAACATTGAGGTTCTTACACGTTTTCTTCCACACTTGTCAATCTGAATTTATATCTTCTTGTTTCTATAAATAGATACATCCTTTGGAAGAGTGATGTCTTTTAAGAGGTTATAACCTTTTGTTCATAATTATTTATGCTGATCGCTGCCCTTTGTGTTTTTAATAGTTTCCTTATAAACATAATTGCTGCCCTCAATAACTAATGCCACCTTTTCATATACTAATCAATGTCCATGAAAGATAGCTTTCTTTAAAGATATCTAAATTGAGGCCTTTTTTATTAGTTGTCTAAATCTTAACACGGGCCATTAATATTTGTGTATATGCCTTTAACTTTGGCAATTTAATAGGCAAAATAAAGTTTGTGACTCCATTTTATTAAAGTAAAATTAACCATTAAAAAAAATTCGTTCATTTACTATTATTGCTTTAAACATAATCGATGCCTTGTAAAGTTGGTCCACAATAAGTCTTTCTCATTTTCAATGTTATCCAAGTCTTTAAGCAGATTTCCATTCTTGTCACTGATATTAGATAACTTAATATTCCAATTACATCATATATTGCACCATTTAACAGCTTATTAATCGCTGCCATTGATAATTAAGTTAGGTGACATCAGCCACCTTCAAGAACTTGTAAGCGCTGCCATTTGTGAATTAATACCAATCTTATTTACTTGATTGCTGACTTCATTAATCGTCCGTGGCTGACATTATGATCACTGCTCATTGTTTTTTAGTTTCTGTATCATGGTTTGGATCTCATGATTATAATGTCAGTTCCGATTTTCTATGCTATCTCATTGTAATGAAGCCTTCAAAGTTCCACTTCTTTCACATTATTGGCCACACAAATTATAATAGCATGTTTGTAAATGTACTTGTAATTCTGGATATACCTCATTTTATATCATTTATACATGTATTAGCCGAATGCCTTCATGACCAGCACTTACTTCAAATTCAAGGATCGACTTCTTTAGTGACACCAAACTGTTGTTTTTATATTGACTCAAAGGATCTATTGCATTATCACTAAGAATTGTTCTCCTAGATCTGTGAATGAATTCTTCTCTTCTCTGTTCTCCCTCTTCTAACTCAATGACATGCTCAGTGCCTCTATCAAGAGGCCTTTCTACAGGAATACTATCAAACACATTGCTTCGCTTAGAAGGCAAAGCCTAAATGTCGGGTGGATAAGAACCCTTAACCTCTTTTGCGAATGTACACATAACAACAGATTGTGCTACCCAGTATACTAAATCACGTTTGAAAATCTTCTCCATTCACCTGAAAGATAGAACTCATGGTCCACCATTAGACATGCCTCTCAAGACCACATTCCTACCTCTTGATCTGAATTTCAGCTCCATGATTTGTAAATTGAGTGTGATCTAACCAAGTGACCGAAGCCATTGTATTCCCATCACTACATTTGTATCTCCAACACTCACCACATAGGAGTCATCAAACTACAAACTCAACTAAGGAATCCTCTATGTACTAAAAGAACTTCATTGATGATGTTATGAGTAGCATCAGCATCAACCAAGGCAACCAATTGTTGCCCACTTAGCAATCCTTTGATGCGAAGAGACACATTCTCTTTAAATCTATGAAGCTGAGCAAGCTTCCCTTCATTCTCCACACTCTTTCCAGCCTCTTCAGAAGACTCTTCCTCCTTTCAGCGAAATCATACTGTTGGTCAGAATTTTCTGATGAAGACTCCTCTGCTTCATAGTACTCTATCTTGTTTACCTTGCCTTTGATTGCACACTTATGTTGTGGATTCCAAGGCTCCTTGCAAGAGAAACATAAGTTCTTCTTTATAAAGTCATGCAATGTATATCCATCAAGTCTGTTGACTAATTTTTTCAGCTGATTGGTGTCCCTTGAGAAATTTTACTTGTCTATTTTGTGTGAGAATGGCTTTAACTGGAATTTTCGCTTAGGGGCAGCCCACTCCATACTCCTCACTTTTTTCATGGCATCATGCAAGGATGGTGGATTAAATGCCTTAATCCACCCTCTTAGTGGCTCCACAAGTCTTTCACTAAATAAGACCACCAACCTCTTCTCTATAATACCACAAACCATAAGATTGAGCCTCCAAAAATCTGCAATGTATGCATCCATTGTACCATAATGATTTATTTGTTCTAGATCCCTAAAATGCAATTGACAGTGCCACAAATGTTCGAACCCCACAGACGGCAGAAAAAGAAGGAAAAATAGGAGAAGGGCACGAAGGAGAGGGAGGAGGGCTTGGAGGAGGATGAATAGCAGGAGGACGTGTGAGAGTAAGACGGTCAACCATTAATGCAAAAGGGATGGCCGAGCATTAATGCCCAGGATGAGGTCCCCTGTTTGTGGCCTCACCTAGAGAAAGGGCCAGGCTAAAAATCCTTGCACCTCACTGATCAAAAAAAAATGTTCAAAGAACATTAGAATAATTAAGTAAAAATTATTTATGTGATGAGAGGGAAATTTGGATTTTTGACTTTGTGATAGAAGAATGATTAGTTCAATTAAATAATTAAAATTATTTAATTAATTAGGACAAAAGTTACTAAAATGTCGCTTGCAGGGAACAATTTTCAATGTTTACATATGCATTTATGCAATGTGGCAGTGACACTGGATACAAATCAACATCAGAAGAAGCATTTCTTTATCCAAAATTCAAATCTTTGTCATGCATTAAATATTATTTTTTTGTATTTCTCATTTCTTTGAGCGATCATGGCTATCATCCAATTTTCAAAATGTTGGTACTCTTATACAATTAGATAATTTTCCATATACGTGTCATTTTGCAAGCAACAGGAGACCAAGGAAACATTATCTAGCGTGAAAAAGCATCTATCTCGTTCTTCCCATAACCACTACTGAAACCATGATTCAATTCTCTCATGTGTGAGTTATCTTCTTGCTCTACACATTTCTTACTTTTTTTTTGCAATAAATTCAATAATCTGATCTCAGAGAAGCATGCAGTAGTATGTTAAAGTCGGACAAATTGACTAGCATATGTGCTTTCCATGTGGCCTAATGCACCTTGTTAAACTTAAAAGTTAAACTTCAAATCAAGGATGACAAATTTCAAAAAAAAATAAACAGGTTGAAACTGTCTCACAAAGTATACTAACTCAAAATGTAGATAAAATCAGAATATTTGCAGCACACAATTTGTTTACAGTAAAATCAGAGCAATATTTACAGTTACAACTACATAGAACATTATAATTTTGAAATAATATTGAAAACAATAAAACTGAAAGAAACAATTTTACTAAACATAACATAAGCAAAAACAAAAATATCAAAACTACAACCTTAGAACCTAGTACTATTAAGCTATTTATTTTGTAACTTAAGCTTTGATGTAAAATTTCATAGCTATTTCAACATAAATACCGCTAGTGTATAGAACTGTGCAAACACTAAGCAAACACAAACAAGTAATAAATTGTGGAAAAATGGTACCTCTGAAAACTTTCCACTACATAGAACATTATAATTTTGAAATAATATTGAAAACAATAAAACTGAAAGAAACAATTTTACTAAACATAACATAAGCAAAAACAAAAATACCAAAACTACAACCTTAGAATCTAGTACTATTAAGCTATTTATTTTGTAACTTAAGCTTTGATGTAAAATTTCATAGCTATTTCAACATAAATACTGCTAGTGTATAGAACTGTGCAAACACTAAGCAAACACAAACAAGTAATAAATTGTGGAAAAATTGTACCTCTGAAAACTTCCCATTTCTCCGGCACTTTTCAGACAATACATAAAACAGATTTGATGTAACAAATGAAGATTTAATTGACTTCTGACCCTGTCAAAGGTCAAACAAGAACAAAATCAGACACAAAGTATAATCCTCAGCGGAATAGCATTTATAGTAGCATTACAAGCATCTATTAACTAAATGAAATATATCTCACATTTGAAGCAAGCGTTGGCACCCTATCCTTCAAAAATTCAATCGTATTGAAAGGTCTAAAAGATGAATCTGTTGAACAGCTGCTATTGGCTTGAACTTCAAAAAACATGTCTGACATCAGCTTTTGTTGAAATTCTAGAAGAGAACCACAATGATCATTGAGAGAACTTTCCCAAAACTTTATAGAGTTTGCATCATTTCCAACTTTGTCAATTAAAGTTGAGAAAATGTTTGAAGAAAATGGCACGCAGCATAGGGCATGGTTAAGCCTGCTTTCTCTCCACAAGAGAGCACAACGTTCCTCAGGGCTGATACTCTTCAAAGCAGTTAGAACATGCAGAATCATCTCTTGCACCTCAGACTGGAAATAGATATATCCCTGAAGTTTTATCCAAATAAATTATCAAAAAGGAAATCACTACTGTAAACTATTGTAACCTACCACACTAGTAACTCTCACTGACCCCAGAACTAAAATACAGTGATCAGCATGCATCTGCTCCAAGATATATAAAATACAGAAAAAGACATGAAATAGTGCACTGGTAGAACTTGCCTTCAAAGCTAATAGCTGAGACATATCGAGCAATAAAGGAACTGTTGTGTCAAACAACCAATCGTTTTGTTCCTTGTTTAAGTCCAGCAATTCAGAACTATATATGCAAGACCACAATTTCATAGCAGAGCTAATATCATCAAGGATAGCCTGCTTTAGGTGGAAAAAGTAGAAGCGTATTCCAAGTATTCAAACATAAGAAATGTTAAAATAATGGAATAAAGAAATTATTGACCAATAATTTCAGAACAAACTGTTAACTGTAGCAGTCTCTAATTAACATATTCTATAATTTAATGCAATTATGATAGAAGAATACATTTCGACTATTATAACCAACCCAACAGTTATCCTTGGGACAAATCTTACCTGTGGACCCAAATTACATTCTTGATTACAAGATGCACGAACACAGTAAGTAATAGCGAGCTGATGGCGCACACAATCCATGTGGTAGCTTTTGTCAGAAGGACAAAAGTTTTCATCTAGATCTTTTGTCTGTTCCAGAATTTACAATTTTGTTAGTCAAAACAAAATTCCGTACTTCACTTATCTGAGCAACTTTATGACAACGAGCAATGTTGTATATCATCCAGAGAAAAATCTCTTACCAAGAGAAATATAGCATCTGATAAACAAGCTATACATGTATCTAAACCATCAGATCCAATCAGTCTTGCAGCTTTACATTGCTCCAGAAGAACTCTTGATCGTTCTAAAGAAGATTCCTTGGTAACATAGACATTATCCAATAACAATTTAGTTATTCTTGTTTGTATAAATTCAGTAAAGACAACAAGAAAACAAATTACTTTTTCTTTCTTCAATACAGAAAAGATGTTACTCTAAAAAATATAATTTGAAGCAAGTGTCCAACAAAAACACTTAAATGCAAAAAACGAAATGAGCCTATAAATATTGTCAAAGTAAATGGAATCATACCCACTGGGAGTTATTATAAAAACAAAAGAACAATTACATTGTTCATTCATGATACACCAACAAACAAGCTCTGCAACTTATAAAATAATAGAGAATCACCAACCAAGTAACTTCATTGAAAATTTTGACTGGAAACATTTCAAAACCAAATGATCATGTTTGCTTAAAATTGCTGTGAAAGAAACAGTTTCAAAGAATAGATGTGATGTCCCCTCAAAAATGGCACATTTTGCATCACTCTTGTTTGGCTGTTTTACCAATAGTAACCCACATATCTCAAAAATAGATTTCCTGATTTTCAGACATTAATAACTACACAAAGCCATTGCATAAGGTACACCATTCTGTGCCGTATGTACACCACATGTTATAAGTCACCATTCTCTATTTCACATCAGAATTATGCAAATCTTCACCAAAGAGTTCAAGTACAAATACCCTTTTCCTAGGATTGCATTTTGTCCTTCCGTTCACATACGGCAATAAAAGAATATTTGGGTTCCTCACTTCATTTATAATCTATGTTTCCAGGTCCTTGTATAGTGGGACAAGTGCAAGTTCAGGTGCAGCAAGGATCCAGATTCAATCCGGGTGTGGCCCCAAGTTCGCCCTAGGTGCCACCCGTGTGCTGGGGTGGTACCCTCGACGAGCCCAAGGAAACCTAGGAAGTAGTAAGATACACAAAAAGCATAGAAATTGTTCGACAAGGATGATTTATTCCATCAAAGGTGTTTTTTTTTTACATTTTTAGTAAGTTTTGAATTTTTTTGGAGATTTTTATGCATAGTAAGAGGTTATAATGATGATATTCTTTAGTTTTTCAATAATGTTTTCCATTTTACATTCATCTATAATGGCTAGAACTGAAAGTTCTAGTTCAATTACCCAAGGCCAAAAAGACAAGAGTCTTATAGGAATTGATTCACTGTCGCCTCTTTGGTGATATACAACGATGACTAAACAAATGTTTGGTGGTGGGCACTTTCTTTGGTGGTGTAGCCATTGCAACATAGAGTATACTAAAATGATTATAAATCGATATTCAATGAAGTAATTACAAAGGGGGTAAAGGCTCCTTAAATAAGGAAATACAAAGACAATAAGCATACAATGTTTCTGGATTCGATTGTGTGAGTTTTTTTCATCGACGTTTCGGATCACACTCCGTGATCCATCATCAGGAATAGTAGAGAGTGTGAGAATGATGATCCATCATCATTGTCGTGAAGACAATGTTTCTAAAAGAAACAATCGTTAACTGAGAACTGAAATAGAAATATACTAAACTACCTGACTAGATACATCTGAGGATACATAAAGTGACTGGATACATTAGGTAACTTAAATAACCATTATGAGATAAATAATACAATATTATTCTAATATATACAAGCTCATATTTTTGAGTTAAGGCAAGAGGATTCCAACATGAGAATTAACAAATCAAAGACTATTGCACATTCTCTTGCCAAGAAAATCTTAAAGAAATCTTCTCATGGCTTCACAAAACCAGCTGGCCCACATCCTTTTATACCAATGCCACCATCCTCTAAACAAGAGAATGAATTGATTTCACGAAAAAGAGGCCCATTGGACAAGGCCTTCAAAAATGAAATCAAAGAGGATGCAGATCAAAGCATTGCTTGTTGCATTTATAGCAATGGGATACCTTTCGACATTGTTAGATCACCTTATCGGCAAGAGATGGTCAATTACCTTTGTAATATACCTAATTATGTTAGTCCTCGCAATGAAAAGGTGCAAACCACCTTATTGATTGTAATGTCCCCTTATCCGTGCTAGGTCATTTTGGCGTTCATTCAGTCTATCTCCCCATCCGGATAGGCTAAAGGCTTTTTTCAAAGGATGTCAACCAATCACAAGCTTCAGCGAGCGAATATTTAATTATTTGGGATCCCTTTTCTATAGTTAAGTCACTTTATTTTATAAAGTGAAGTTCTAAAAGGTCACTTTATGTCTTAAGTTGCTTTTTGTTAAAAGTAACTTTAAGTGACTTTAAGTGAGCGAACTTTATCCCACATTGCTTAGTTTTATGTGCCTTCCCTCACTTCGAGGTTATAAAACTGTAAAGTACACCTTGGGATCAGCACCATGAGATTTTATAAACAAGAAAACAAATAGGTTGCTTATGTGACTGGTTTTATTTCCAAGGACGCAAACCCTTTGGAAATAGTGAGAGGTTGGACGTAGCCCTAGCACCTCATTAATGGTGAGATCATTCAGATTTCACATTGGAATCCAGTGAACAAGTTAAGGAGGTTAGTTTTATATGCCAGCATCATAATCAGCATTTGAGGGATTCAATATTACTCTAGGAATCGGTAAAAGAAGAGATTCTCCTTCAGCAGCCTCAACCGATTTAGGTGGCTTTGGAACCGAAGCTAAGCCTGGTATTCACGGCAGTAAGGAGGCTGGGTACTGGGTAGTATAATCTTGGTGCAGTTTTGTTAATACGCACACCTCTAATAGCACACGGGCTATGGTCCTTTTGTCCACCCCTACATAACAGTTGGCAAGAAACGTGTTTACTGGCACCGAGAGTGAATGTATTGCGGAGACCTCTAGGTAAACAAGCGGGTGATCTTCTGGTCTTCACTGCAGCGTAGTGAATGAACAAGCCACTGGAAGTGTTGACAGTGGGAAAATCTGTCGGCACCATATGCGACAGTGTAACTAGGAGCAAGGTCGGGTGTGGGACAATACGGAGGGAGATTATCAGTGTGAGACTGTTGGTTTCAAGGCACTTGCAGGAGTCTCCTAACAGCACGCAGACATCATATTAGTCTCGTTCGCTATGGTGTGGATACAAGGTGTTAAACACCAGCCGAACTCAACACAGCCATCGCTGGACGGTTCCATCAGGCCAGCGCACCCCCACACGCCCAGACATACGCTACAAGTCATGTGTCAATATCAGTCCTTTTCCTCAACTTCATCACGCGCTTCAAGGCATCCGATGCATGATATAGTTTGAATCCATTCTAGATGTCCACGTTATAATATTGCATGTTTGCACTAAGTTATGATGATTCAAATTTGTGAGTGTGGTTGAGATTTATTTTTGTTATTAAGATATCAATACGATGAAATCTCTTAGCTGTTTAAGCTGCATGATGAAATGTATACCTTATCAGTGATCCAATAAATTTATATGTTTCTCCTTCATTGGAAAATTGAGCAAGAAATCAATATCTGTACACTTCACGATAAACTAGAATAGTTCTTTGGTCAAAATTCAGAAATCCCTGTAGATAATTTTCATTACCAGGCAGCTAGGATATTACATTTACTATGGAGAAAGCTTCAATAAAGATGTTATTGAGAGTGATCAAGGATACCTGGCCTAAAATTGGTGCATTCATCATTTCTTGTGAATAGGAAGATTGCAAAATTGGACCATTAATCAATGGCATAGCAATGTCCCCTAAAGAGGTGATGCTTTTTAAGGTGATGGATTGTGAGGGACAAGTAAAAGATGCAAGTTTCATTGCCAATCTCCTCATTGAATCCGTTGACATGGTGGGGCCTAAACTATTGTCCAGGTAATAACAAACAACACTAAAAATAGGAGGGCAATAGGTTCTATAGTGAAGGCTACATATAGTCACCTTTTTTGGAGACCATGTACAATCTACTCAATTTAATATTGCAAAAGATTGGCACAAGAATTGAATTAGTCAAATAAGTCTACAATGAGGCCAAGGTGATTCAAATATCTGACTAATCATCATATTTCATAAGCCATATTCAAGACCTTATACAGTTTAGAGCCGTTGAAGGTAATTTAAATTTATTTTTTTAATTTTTAGGTTTTTATTGTCGATATGTGACATGTATTTTTTTTTATCCCATGTAAGGTTGCCAAAACATAATTTGCATCTCACAAAATCGTCTTAAGATGACTTGTGAAGGCGTCAGAGGCCTTGAGTTTTATGGTCATCAACATGTTGCTTGTGAAGTGTATCAAGGCAGTAAAGCACAAAAGATTCCAAAAAGTAAAAGCATTGATCCTAGATGATGAGTGGTGAGCTCATGTGGAATATGCTTCAAATTCCACTAAGCCCATCATGAGTATAATGTAGGTATACTAATATTGACCATCCATGTTTTGGTGAAATTTATGATGACATGGACTCCATAGTGAAGAAAATGAGAACAATGATAGAGACCAAGGAACATGACTCTACAAAAACATTTTTCAAAATTGTGCAACAAATTATTGTTGGTCGTTGGAAAAAGATTACCAACCCCTTACATCTCTTAGCATTTGAATTTTCCCCAAAGTATTATAGCAAAGAGGTGCTTTCATTGCCAAGGAGAGTGGCACTACATAGAGACGAGGAGGTTGTTGTTGGCTATAATGCTGCATTTAGAAAGATACATAAATAGTGAAGAAATTTTAAATACTGGTTTGCGAGAGTTTGGCTAATTCATATCTTCAAAAATTCATGATGTTTCTACTCTTCATGACAAATATAGGATAAGTTTTGATGTGTGGTGGTACCTACATCATAAAGGCTCCATTTTCTTGCAGCCTCTTACTATTAAAATTCTCTCCCATGTATCTTTATTTCTTTTTATTGTTTTTCATTTGATATTATCATGCTGAATATTAGATTAAATTAAAATTATTTTATAGTTTATATTTTAGGTTTTGATTCTTGAATTATAAAATTGAATAATGAATGTTGTATGTAAACTCAACAGGTTGCAAGTTCTTCTTCAGCTGAGCAGAACTGGAGTACATACTCCATCCACTTAGTCAAGCACAACTATTTGGATTTCAAAAAGCAGAGGATTTGGTCTACATAAACTCCAACCTTCATCTATTGTCACATAAAAAAACTGAATAAAATGAGGGTGTGCTGATTTAGATGCCACAGTTGCACAATTTTCTCGAGGTTCTATAGATGAGGCAGCTAGTACACTTGACACAGCTAGTGGGAGTGGCAATCTAATGCATTGTTGTTAAAATAAAGATGAACCAAATGTTCATCTCGACGTTTCTAATGAAAAAGTTTATCAATAATACAGCTCAGTCTAAGAATATTTTTAGTATCCTAGGTTCTTGCTATATTTAGTCCATTATTCTAGAATCTTAGTTAATGGTCATTCAGGCTTTATTTTTAGTTTTTGTAATATGTTCTATTTTTAGACGTTGTCTATATTTAGACAACTTTGCCTTTTAGTCAACGCTTTTTTTGTGGTAAAATTCAAAACTATTTTTTGCAGTCTGTTTCAGACCCAACTAGGGCTACAGCAAATTCGTTGGTTTATATGCTGACAAAAATTGCAATCTTCATAAGTTTGTATGTACACGACTTTATTTTCTTCTGCCAAAAATCATGTTTTATTCTGATTTGGCCAGCGTTTTTCATACCCACCATTTATTTTTGGGTCAAGTTTTTGGGGATTGCCGCGATTTTTCGTCTGAGCCTCCTATTTCTGTCAATTTACGACTGCAATTTTCTAGATCTTTCATCTCTGTCTACTAAATCCACGATTTTCAGCCCGATTTTTTCTGTCATCGCCATGCTTTTTCGGCCCGTAATTTTCTCACTGCCCACGTGTCTCACCCTACGATTTTGGGGATTTTCAGTGACCTTTTTTTTTTGTCTAAACGTGATTTTTCCGCATTTCAAACTCACAATTTTTGTTTTAAGAAAACCTGCATTTTTTTATTGCAAGATTCACAGTTTTGAGCTGGGATTTCTTGCAGCTCGAGTCTGCTCCAAAACAAAACAAACAAGAACCAAAGGACAAAATGTGACAAGGGTCTTGTAGAAAAAATAATCTAGGTTTTTATAAAAAAAATATTTCCAGGATTTTTTAATATTCTTTATCCTTGAAAAAAATTGTTGGGCTTATAGTTTTTTTCCCTTAAAAAATTTTGAGAGGGTTTATTATTTTTTCCTCAAAAATTAAGAGTTTGCTCCTGAATTGACCTCCCTTCAAACTATTACAAATGAGCAGGATGCCCCTAAGCATACTACAACATACCATGATTTGCTAAGAACTTTTTGTAGATAAGCACTACGACTCAAAACAAATTGCAAGAAGCCACGATTTTTGAGGAAAAAATCGATAAAACCCTCAAATTGAAGTTCACAAAGCATCATTTTTTAAGGAAAAAATAGTAAAAAACCCTAAACCAGACACCTGACATAAAATCCCACGTTAACAAACAACTTCATGAATTACAAATCCCAAAAATAATTTTTAAGGATAAAATCGAAAAACCAAATAGATAGCTGGCACAAAATCCGAGACACGAATTAGTATACAAAACATCTTTTTTAAGGAAAAAACGGTAAAACCTTTCCAGAAAACAAAGAGCCCTCCAAAACTATGAAAACCCCAACCAAGTCAACTCGAGAAGACCCTTAATTTTTGAGGAAAAAATTATGAAAACCCCATAAGTTTTTTTAATGATAAAATAATTACGAAAAACAAAAAAAAACTTAAGGAAAAAAATATAAACCCAACAGATAATTTTTTAAGGATAAAAAATTATCAAAAACCCAAAAATATTTTTTTATGAGAAAAAATTAGAAAACCCCAAAATATTTTTTGTGAAAAAATTATTAAAAACTAATCTAAATAATTTTTTTAAGGAGAAAAAAATATTAAAAACCCCATAAATGGAGAGCCGCCACAAATTGCTAGGTAGCAATGAAACAAAAAACTCCCCCACCAAACATAGACTTTTGAAACCATCTCTGAACAACAAATTGCACACAAATGCGAACATCACAAAGGTCGTGCAGGTTGAGGTTGCAACTTCAATGGAACAAGTTGAGGGGTTGCGCGAGCCACAAAATACCAAAAAATGGAATACCAAGGCTGTGATTTTGCAAGTAATTTTTTTAAAAACAAGAAACCCTAGTCACACAATGAAGAATGGCGCAATTTTGCATATGAAATTGCAAAAATCACAGTCCCAAAAATGCATACAGAAGGAGCTATGAAAACCCTAAACGGAGTTTACAGAAAATTGTAAATTTCTCTGTAAACAAATACTGTTAATTTTGTTTTTAAAAGTTTCAAGAAGATTATCAATTGCAATTTGAACTTTCATTTAGCAATGAAACTTTAAAACTTGACTGTTATGAGTTTTGCAAATAATGAATATGATATTATGAGGTATTTAAAAATTCTATTTATTGGCAATTATGGATTTATGAGCATCACTCTGCTTATAATAGCTTTCATAACAGAATGTAATTTAATAACGATCGCCTTGCCTGTGCAATCAATATATTAAATAGAAATGAAGCTACTCTACCCAAATCTAACTCAATGTTGGTGTCTATTATAACACCCAATCACAGTGATCTTGTCACTATAAATACAGACATATGATACTCTTAAACAATGAAATATATATATGTTGATAGAGTGGGAAAATGAATATTATAGATCAATGGAAGCCCTTGGTATAATGGATGAATGATTAGCAAAGCGCATACAACTCTTGGCTTGAAAGAACAAAGAACAATTGCAGAGCACAATGTCCTGCTTGGTTTGCAAAAATGAAAAAGCAATTGCCCAACACAATAATAGTTCTTGAAAAATGAAATTAACAATATGCAACAGCCGCAAGAGGGAAGAAGTCTCTCTTCTTTGATGACATGCTCTTATTACTTTCCTCCACGAGCAAATGGAACTACTCCTTGAAAGACACAGTGGCAAGCTTGCGGAGTTAGCATCTTGTAACCCACCGCAACTCTTCAAGGATTACTTATGCAATTTGGCATATAGTCGTAGAATTTGCATTTGAATATTATATATATACAGATAATCTAGCAGCATAAATATATATTCTCATGTATACAAATATATGCATACATACATACCTTCAATCGTAGGACTTCACAAATGTGTGTATGTATATACACCTATTCGCATACATAAGCATATATTTTATGTATCTCACGAATATATAGGCAACCATGAAGTTATCACTTATAAGATCCTTAGATTACTAATCCAATTCTTATATACATATAGATGAATGTTCTTTTCGATATTAATTAGATTAAATTTAATTTAAAAGAGTTAAAAAGAGAAGGGTCACCTAACCACATCACTAGATAATTGACAATGAGCAACCAAGACTTGACCCTACGACTCTAGGGTGACCAAACAACCCAAGGCTACTTATCTCTAGGTTCCAGGCAAGATGGCAACTTGGACTTTTCCTCGTATTTGTGCCTCTCCTAGAGGATACTCTCCCTCCCTTCTTCGAGGGTGATCTAACAAGTTGCATCCACTTGGGACACAAGGTAGTTAGACATAATCTTCTTGCTATAGTAGGTACCAATATAATACACACTAATCTGCTAGCATTTTCAACAAGACTTCCATTAATCCATCAATACACATATTAAACATATTTCAAATAGCAACATTTCATCTCTAAATAAGTAATGTAAACAGTTATATAAAAAGTTCATGAACAGGGGATGTAACATGGTTGATCATCAAATGAAATCACTTGGCATGCATATTCCCCTAATATTCATGACCTCTTTGTTCAGTTTCCAAGCCTCAGGATAAAGTTTGATATTTTTCCCATGCCCAAAGCAAGCAAAGCTGAGAGTGGTTTATTGTCTGCATTTTTTGAAAGTTCCTAAAGGGTCACATCTTTCACCTTTAATATTTTGCAAAGTGGACTGGTGCAAAATCATTTTGCACTCTTGTTCATGTGACCTAAATGAGTTCACCCACCCAGTTGCAAACACCCAAGATAAGGTTTGGTATTTTGTCAAGGCACTAAGTTGGTGAGGTTTAGATGGATTCTGTTGAAGTAGATTAGATCTATTTCAGATTAGAATATAGATATCCTTTGATTTTATTTATCTCTTGAATAGTGCTCTTATTTATCTTATAATATCTTGCAGGTTGATGTAAGAGTGATGAGATAATAATCCTTCACAAGTATTGTATATGATTCTGAAACACTAATGTTTAAATCCGATTATTGTGTCGCAGATCTGAATATGAATAATAGAGAGAGATCGGTCTCTAAGATGCTTTGCACTATGTGTTTTTTGTACTTGCATCTTTGACCGATCAAACTTGATATATATATATATATAATCTTGGGAGGACGTGTCAATGAATAGACATGCCTCCATGTAAGTGGAGACATGTCTCTTCATTGACATGTCACTTTGTTTTCGGTGCCCTTTAGTTACCTTAATACAAGCCGATAATTATTGGCAATAGCAACTCGTAACTAATGCAGATTATACGAACCGATATCATCATCAACGGTAATATAAATTAGTCTTTATCAGATTCGAATCTGATTCATGATCAATGCTATCGATTTAATATCGATACTTATAAATGGCAATGATAATGTTAATCAATATCAACCAAAAATGCAGACCGAAAAATTCAGATTATACTTGGAACAATATTAATGATAATCATATCAATATGGATGATAATTGGTTTTACAAATATCATCAATATAATGATATATGGTTAAGCATTTAATATGTATATATGTATATCAAATACACAATGTATATTGATATATATACATGCATATAAACATAGATCATTCTATTGATAATTATCATCCATGGTTATCTGACTAAAGCTATCATTTCAACACTCCCTCTTAACTAGGGAACATTAAATCTATCCAGATATATATCACAATAAGCTCATCTATTGTGAAAGGAGATATCACCTTACTCTTGATATCAAAAGATATGATATGCTCAAGAATATCAAGTCACCTGACATTCTTCATAAAATATCCATATTATGGTATGTGCACTGACATCAAGTGTCATGATGTCTACCATAACAAATCATGGTATATCCACAAATACACTATCCACCATGAATATCTCATAAGGATCATAATGATCTTCAACTGATATCTATCAAAATGTCCAAGAGATACTAACTATCATGACATGTCCATGGATATCAAATCACATGATATCCATCATGATAGTGAAGCTAATCATTGTAAAGTTGTCACCTTACAATGTCAAATACAAGTATTCATCATCTGAAAGATCGTCACCTTTCAACAATGTACAGAGGGGGGCCCATAAAGTCATGGAGTCACACACATGACAAAAAGAGTTTACACATTAAACATACACACACACACACATATATATATTAGTACAAATAAATAATTTTAGACTCAAACTCAATAATGACTTACATTTTCAACCACACCAAGTTTCTTCCTAAAGAGTTCAACTTTTACTCTAGGGAGAGGCTTGGTGAGAATGTTTGTTGTCTGATCACTTGTACTAATATGCTCCAACTGAATCACATTCTTTTCTACCATGTCTCTCACATAGTGATAAGGAATCTCCATGTGCTTTGATCTATCATGGAACACTGGATTTACTGAAAACTTAATACAACTCTGATTATCACAATGGATAATAGTAGGATTCAGGGGCTCGCCAAATAATCCTACAAGTAATTTCCAGAGCCATACTACTTTTCTTGCTCCCATAGAAGCTGCAATGTATTTGGCTTCTATTGAGCTTTGTGCCATTGTTGACTATTTTCTACTGATCCATGAGATCATTGTCAATCCTAAATTGAAGCAACATCCTGATGTGCTTTTCCAATCGGTTAAACTTCTAGCCCAATCTGAACCAAAGTATCCATGTAGATCTAGGTCTACATTTTTGTATTTAAGAACATATCCAATAGTACCTTAAAGGTATCTCAAAATATGTTTTGCAGCAACAAGGTGTGTCTCCTTTGGTTCACATATAAATTGGCTTAGCGCATTCATTGCATAACATATATTCGATCTTGTGTTAACCAAGTACACCAATGATCCAATTATCTGTCTATAGAGAGTGAGATCTGCAAATTTTGATTTTGTTGTTGCTTCCTTCAATTTGTGTAAATCGGTTTCCATAGGTGTAGACATGGGTGTCTACAGTCCAACATTCTAAACCTCTTCAGGATATCAATAGTATACTTTCCTTGATTGAGAGTGATACCATCTGATTTGAGAGTGATACCATCTGATTTCTGCCAGACTTCCAATCCAAGGAGGTAGAATACCTAAGTCCTTCATGTCAAATTTTGAAGCTAGGTCCTTCTTACATTGAGTGATAAGGTGATCTTCTCCTGTGATTAGCAAGTCGTCAACATATAAAATAAATATTTAATATATCACCATTAATTACTTTAAAATAGAGGTTTGGATCTGCATCGATCTTGAAAAATCCTAGTCTCATAAGATAGTGATCAATCCTTTCATACCAAGCTCTGGGGGCTTGTTTAAGTCCATATAAAGCTTTCTTTAATTTGCATACATGTGATTCCGCTTTAATCACAAAACCTTCAGGTTGCTCTAAATAGACTTCTTCATCAATGGTCCCATTCAAGAATGCAGTTTTCACATCCATTTGATGGATCTTTCATCCTTTAGCTGTTGCAATAGCTATTACTGTTCTGACTGAGGTGTAATGGTCAACAAGTGCAAACGTCTCTTCATAATCAATACCCTCTTTTTGTGAGAAACCCCTGGCAACAAAATGAGCATTGTGTTTCTCTATACTGTCGTCTGCAGCATGTTTGATTTTGAAGAGCCATTTGGAAAAGATAACAAATTTCTCTTTTGGTCTTGGTACTATATCCCACACATCATTTTTTACAATGCACTAATACTCTTTTGTTATGGCGTATTTCCATACTTGATGTTTGAAAGCATCTAGAACACTAGTTGGTTATGAATTAATGATCTCACTCATTAAGGCAACATAGCTGGAAAATTTGTGCAGTCTCTTACTTTCTCTAAAAGTTCCTTTGGGTGCTCCATAATTCTCAGCTTCCTCAATCATCTTTCTGGCCCAAAGTGGTCTCTTTTTGTTGTTGTTGGGTTCTTCTACTGGAGTAGTCTGATTTTCATTTATAGTTTTTCAAGAGACTCCCTCTGAATCTCAAGAGCATGATCCTCCTCCATGTCTTTAGGAGAATCTTGAATTTCTATCTCATGAGAACTCTTGGATCTCTTGAAAGCAATGTCTTCCTCAAAGATGACATTTCTGTTGAGTTCAATAATGTATATTATGTAGGCTTTCGATGTTTCACTATAGCCCACAAATATCCCTTTCTTGCCAGTGGGTTCTAACTTAGACCTCTTTTCTTTAGGCACATGAATGTATACAGGACAAGCTAAAAAAAATTGAAGTGACTTATGTCTGGTTTTACACCGATGAATGCTTCTTCGGGAGTTTTGTTATCTAGATGTAAGTGAGGACATCTATTTTGAAAGTAGACGATTGTCCTAGAGGCTTCTTCCCAAAATGAAGTTTCTATGTTTTGGTCATACAACATTGCTCTAGCAGCTTCTACAATAGTTCTATTCTTTCTCTCAGCAATACCATTTGTTGTGGATTGTAAGGTACAGTAAACTCCATGTTAATCCCAGTGTTTACACAAAATTCTTTTAAAATTTCTAAAGTGTTTTCCTTCCCATTATCTGTTCTCAATACTTTGATTTTCTTCCCAGTCAAATTTTTTGTAAGAGCTTTGAACTCCTTAAACCTTTTAAGGATTTCCTCTGACTCTTTACATTTAAGAAAATATATCCAAGTCTTTCTAAAAAAATCATCTACAAAGATAACATAATATAAGAATCCTCCCATGGAGGGTACAAACATGGGCCCACATAAATTAGAGTAAACTAATTCTAATACAGTTTTAGTTTTACTAAAGCTATTTAGAAAAGTCCCCTTTGTATTCTTTCTTAGGGCACACCCTTTGCATGCTCCTTCATGGAATTGTTTTAATTTGGGCAACCATGTCACCACTTTTTCCACTGAGGGTAGGGCACAAAAATGAATGTCCTAATCTTCGGTGCCAAATTTCATTTGAGTCAGAAGTATCATGGATTAGGGCTTGATTTAAACCAATGCAGAGTTTGTAAAGACATCCTTGTCTTATTCCAATAGCCTGTGCTTTCTTTATGGTGGAGCTCTTTGGCCATGCCAGAACTTTTCCATCCATAAAAGTAACCCTATATCCTTTGTCTTCTAGAGCATAAATGGATACTAGGTTCCTTTTTATTCCTGGTACAAACAATATTTCAGTGAGTTGAAGGGAGATATTTGACTTAAAATTTATGGTGCAAGTTCCAACCCCCTTTACTGGATAAGTTGAATCATCTCCAATAGTTACTTCTTCGTCAGATTCTTCTACCATAGTGTCTAAGTGTTCTTTGAATCATGTGATGTGTCTTGATGATCCACTATCAATTACCCAAGTGTTGAGTTTGTTTCAAACTTGGCTTGATAAGGTTGAGTAGAAAACAAATTTCTCATAATCATGTTCTATATTAGCCTTTCCAACTTTAGCAAAGGATGATTGTTGTTTTGTTCTATCAGGGCACTTGATTGCATAATGTCCATACTAATCACATCTAAAACATAGTATTTGAGATATGTCCTTCCTCTTCTTGGATGATCCCTTTCCAAAGGTATTCTTCTTTCTTTTAAAAAATTTCTTCTTTCCTTTCTTATGAGAATTTGTGTTTAATACACAGTGAAACCCGAGGACGCACACCCAGGCAAAAACCAAGAAGTACCAGGTCTGGGGACATCCCCGGGATGGGTACTCCATGCAACCGAGATGAGGGTGCTAGGGGACGGTACTTGGGGACTGCCCCAACATCCCTCGACCGTACCTGGTGTTAGAATAATAAGCAGAAAATGCAAATATTAACACACAGAAGAGAACACAATAACACAGAATTTAACGTGATTCACCCAATCCCTGGGCTACATCCACCAACAGCAAGTCCAATATCTTTATTATTATCCAATGATTACAATTTGAAACCTGCAACTCAATACTGTCGCAGCAAGCTACAATATCCCTCATACAATGAATTGCCAAACCCTAAACCCTTTTACAAGTATTTTTGACATAACGAAATTAGGGCAAAAATACTCCGACTAATAGAAAATAGATGGCTGACCCTTTACAATATTAATAAGTCATTTTTGGTTTCGAGGGGCGCTGCCCCTCAACCCCACAAGGGGCTCTGCCCCTTGACCCCGTAGATAAGTCAGGGGGGAACCACACCAAAGGAACCTGAGTCTGATTAGGCTCCACATACATAACACCTGGGACGCCCAAAAAGCAATTTCTTTAAGTTTTTTTTTAATTTTTGTTTTATTTAACTAGTTGTGCTAATGATGTGGACTTTGGCTTGGGGGATGATTAGAGGCCTCCCATTCTTATATTTTGACATGATTTCAGATTTTCACATTTTGTACTCATTTTTATATTGATGATTGTTCGTGATTCATTATATCATATCATACTACTCTGCTTATTGTAATCATGATCATCTTTACGATCTATTGTATTTCATATTTGAACAATGAATTTTGAATCTTTGATAGAAGTGTGGAACATGATTCATTACGTTACTATGTATGTTAATGTTACTATGTTGAATGTTCAATGGTTCTAGTTCGTGTTGCAATTTTGCTATGTTCAAGTATTTGGTATGTTATATTGAAACATCTTTTCATAATTAGCATTTCAATTTATATATGTATAGTATGCAGCCCCCCCTTCTCCCCCCCACCCACGTACCCTTGTCGTCATCCCCTCGTCGTCCCGCTATCGTCCCGAAATTAAGGCCCTTTTTTTCCGACACCCACAACTCGTCTTGGCGTCCCCCTGTCCTGACGTACTTGATGGTCTCAACCAGTGCTGAGAGGGGAGGGGTGAATCAGCACCCACTAAAACTTGAAAACAATCTAATATAATCTAACTATAATTGCATGCAAGACAGATCCTATAAAAGAAATAACTATCACAAGATCATAGCAGTGGAGAACACCAAATGTATCACGTTGAAACCCAAAGCAGGAGAAAACCACGGGGTGAGTAGAACTCACAAATTTTGCACTTTTCTGAAGTGCGCCCAGTTAAGAGCCTTCTCCGTTAAAGGATTACAAATGCATTGTTAGATGCGACCCAATTAAGGGATTTAAAAAATAAGGCCTATTAAAGCCTACCTTGTTAGAGGACTTTAGAACATCTACTCGATGTCACCCAGTTGAGGAATTTAATACAAGGGACTTGCTAATGTCCACCCAAATACTGGGATTTTTGCTTTTGTAATTGTCAGAGAGCAATAGAGGATTTGATCTTTTTAGATGGCTTCGCTAAGCCTGATAAGATTGTTGTTTCATCCACCTAGAGTCATCACCAGGCACCACAAGTATACTCTCTTTAGGTTGTTGCGCTTCCTTGCACACTCTTCTCTTCTTCTTTTCTTCACCTTTTCTTCTCCTTTTCCCTTACCGTAGCTTTGCTCAGTTTATAGGTTCACTCTTTCTCTTCGGCCGAATGAAGGCAAATGATATTCTTCGTTGGCTGAAGAATAAATAGACTTCCTGCCCTTCCTGCTTTTTGCATGTTGCAACCTCCGTGAAGATCTCTTTTGGATCCATCATCCAGTTGAGTCTCAGTTCTGAGAGGAAACATCAAATGCATGCCACACGCTTTTTCTCAACAAGAGATCCGCCATGCAGTCGTGTTTTTGTTTTGTAAAGGAAACATCAGATGTGTGTCGCATACTTTCCTTTACATGAGATTCCGCCATGTTTTAATGCCTTAAATTTCGGCATTAAATCCCTCAACTATGCCTTGTACCGATCTTTTTTCATAACACAAAGTCCTTCGTGATTTGTGCAACAAATCTCGGTAGAAGAGATACCTAAGTGCTTGTCAACTATGACTTTCACCGGTTCAACGGTCTCAATGATATCTCACTGATCAGAGATGATCGGTTTACACCCTTCCTTAGGCAGTGTACAGGTCTTTGCCTTCACCTGTCACTCTTCTTTTCTCTGTCTATACCAGTTCGGTTCTGGTCATATACTTAGCAATCACTGCTCTTGTTAGTGACTTCACTACACCGGTCACTGCTTCGATTGGTGTCACCGGTTTCCTAAACAGTTTCTCTTGTTAACTGCAGTTGTTTACTATTATTGTCACATGTTCCCTATTTGAACAATGTTAGCTAAAGACATCAATGACAACACCACTTTGCCATTTACCGGTTGCATCCTTACCGGTTAATGCCAACAATCTCCCCCTTTGGCATTAATGGCAAATACCTTACCGGTCCACATACCTTACCGGTTATAATCTCCCACTTTGACAATAATGCCAAAGGCTACTCAAATGACTACCTTTTATGAAGTCTACTCCCCCTTCGAGCAGCAGTCCTTTGTCACCAATTTGATTAAGATGAGGTTGATTCCTCTGTTAAAGCTTGGTGGATTGATGATCTCCTATATTCTTTTACTGAAGATCAAGAAAGGGAACTACCATTAATTTACCTCTGAGATACTCAAAGGTACTCTTCGGTAAAGGCTTTGTGAATATGTCAGCAACATGTTCTTTTGTGGGAACATATTCCAATTTTACTTCTTTATTCTACACCTGTTCTCTCAGATAGTGATACTTTATAGCAATGTGCTTTGTTTTTTAGTGCATGACAAGATTTTTGGATATATTGATTGCACTCGTGCTGTCACAGAATATTGCAATTGGTTCAGGTACCTATTCTTGGATTCCTTCCAAAATCTATTTTATCCAGATTACCTGTGTGCAATTGATTTCTGCAACAACATACTCAACCTTTGTTGTTAATTGTGAAATGCAGTTTTGCTCCCTGCTTGTCCACAACACAATCCTTTCTCCAAGAAAGAATGCACCTCCACTTGTGCTCTTTCCGTCATCAATGTTATCAACCCAATCTACATCGGTGAACAATTTTATCTCAAAACCTCCTTTGTGAGAAAACCATAGACCATATTCCTCAGTACCCTTTAAGTATCTGAAGATTCTCTTTACTACTATTAAATGTGTCTCTTTTGGGTTTGCAGAGAACCTTGCCACAATACCTACTGCATGTGCAATGTCAGATCTACTATGTATAGCGTACTGTAATTTACCAATCATTGATCAGTAAAGTGTCTCATTGACTTCTTTAGCATCATCCTCCTTTGATAACTTGCAGTTAGTTATCATTGGTGTGCCAACCGGTCTGGAATCTTCTAGCCCAAATGATTTAAGAATCTCCTTAATATACTTGGACTGAGATATGAAAATACCTTCTTTGAGTTGATGGAATTGTAGACCAATGAAGAATTTTATAGCTCCAATCATGTACATTTCAAATTCTTTCTTCATCTCTTCAGCGAAGTCTTTGCTCATTTTGTCATCTCCTCCAAAGATGATATCATCCACAAATATTTCAGCAATCCGGTTCCTTCTTTACCTGTCTTTAGATACATATTGTTGTTATCTCCTGTTCTTGTGAATCCTATGGTCAGGAGGTATAAGTGTAACCTTTCATACCAAGCCCTTGGGGCTTGTTTCAGTCCATAGAGAGTCTTCTTCAATTTGCAGACCATATCATTTTTCTTTGTGGATGAGAAGCCCTCTGACTACTTTATATACACTTCCTCTTCCAGTATACCATTCATAAATGCAGATTTTACATCCATCTGATATACTTTAAACCTTCTATTGGCAACATAAGCAAGTAGAATTTTTACCCCTTCTAGTCTTGTTACTGGTGCAAAGGTTTCTCCATAATCTAGTCCTACTTCCTGTGCATATCGTTTGCAAACTAGCCTTGCCTTGTTCCTCACCACCTTTTCCTTCTTCCTTCACACCCACTTGGTGCCTATAACATTCTTCACCTTCGGTCTACGAACAAGAGTCCATCTTTCATTCTTTTCTATTTGCTCAAGCTCCTCTTTCATTGCCTTAACCCAGTTGTCATCCTCCAGAGCTTCTCTAGTAGTTTTAGGCTCTATGTTGGAAAGTAAACATATACTTTCTCTAGCCTTTCTCCTGGTTAGAATGTTAGCACGTTTGTCACCAATAATGTTATCAGTGGAATGATATGTGACATACCTTGGCAGAACCAGTCGATGGTCCCAGTCTTCATTTTCCAGTTGAGCAACATTTCCAACGAGATCATGAACAACTTCCTGTTCATCTTCTTCAATCGGTCTTATGTTTTGATCCCTTCCTTACTCAAGCACAATACCCTATTCCAAAGGTCTGTTTACCTGTTCTTCTTCATCAGCAACTATTATTTCACTAAATTCTAAATGATCATTAACATCATGATCATGGTGACTGACTGATTCATCATGATTGATCTTATCCCTTGGTTTTGAATACTCATCTATCTTCACGTTTGCACTTTCCACTATTTTTCCTATCCTCTTATTCAGACACCGGTAGGCTTCACTTTTGGTTGAGTAACCCAAAAATATGCCTACATCACTTTTTGGCTCAAACTTGCCAGAGTAAACATCTCTTTTGATGTAACAATTGCTTCCAAATACTCTAAAGTGGCATACACTAGGAATATGACCAAACCATAACTTATATGGAGTTTTACCGGTTCCTTTCTTAACTTGAACCCAGTTCAGTGTATACACAACGGTGCTAATTGCTTCTCTCCAAAAGTGATGGGCTAGATCCTTCTAGCACAGTCTATCAGAGTTCGGTTTTTTCTTTCAACAACTCCATTTTGCTGAGGGGTTCTCGGTGCAGACATCTGCCTTTTTATCCCATGTTCTTCACAGTAGTTGGAAACTCTTAAGAGGTGTACTCACCTCCTTTGTCAAACCTCAAACACTTCAACCTTTTACCGGTCTCCTTCTCCACTCGGGCCTTGTAAATTTTAAACATATGGAAGGCCTCTGATTTTTCCTTAAGGAAGAGTGTCCACATCATCCTTGAAAAATCATCTACAAAGAGCATGAAATACTTGTCTCCATAGTAGCTCTTCGTACTCATTGGTCCACACAGGTTTGTATGAACAAGATCCAGTACATTTTCAACAAAAAAAGACTTGTCGCTGAAGCTTGTACCTGTCAGTTTGCCTAGGTGACATTCTTTACACATGGTCGGTCAGGCTTTATAATATCAGGAAGCCCTCTAACTGACTTCTTCCTACTTACTTTGACAATGCTATCAAAGTTTATGTAGCGGAGTTTTTTGTGCCACAACCAGCTATTGTCATCTTTTGCCATGAGGCAAGTTTTCTTTGTCTCCCCTTTTGTTGTAGCTATGAGGCAAGCCCCCTCGGTTGAGTTTAGGTAGAACAGGTTCCCTTCGCTCTGTCTACTAGTGGCAACATGAGCTCCTGATTGATTCTTGAAAATACAAGAACCCTGCCCAAACTCCAACAGGTATCCTTTGTTGTTCAGTTGAGTCACACTCATTAGATTGTACATGAGTCTTTCTACCCAATACACATCTTTGCAAACAGCTTCATTGTCAAGTGCCATTGAGCCTTTGCCTCTAATAGCACAGGGAGCATTGTTACCAAATGTCATTGATCCACAATCATTAAGCTTCAAGCTGATGAAGTTGTTTTTGTCACCAGTCATGAGGAGTGCATCCACTGTCAATAATCCAGTCGTCACATTGATGGGATCTAGAGATAAGTATCATTTTACTTATCATTGTGCTTTCTTCTTTTATTGCCACAAAGGCGATTTCATCATCTCCTGATTCTACATTGATGGGATCTAGAGATAAGTGTCATTTTACTTATCATTGTGCTTTCTTCTTTTATTGCCACAAAGGTGATTTCACACTCATTAGATTGTACATAAGTCTTTCTACCCAGTACAAATCTTCACAAACAACTTCATTGTCAAGTGCTATTGAGCCTTTGCCTCTAATAGCACAAGGAGCATTGTTACCAAATGTCATTGATCCAAAATTATTAAGCTTCAAGCTGATGAAGTTGTTTTTGTCACCAATCATGAGGTGAGTGCATCCACTGTCAATAATCCAGTCGTCACATTGATGGGATCTAGAGATAAGTGTCATTTTACTTATCATTGTGCTTTCTTCTTTTATTGCCACAAAGGCAATTTCATCATCTCCCGATTCTTCAGATTCATTGTCACTAACATCTTCCTCAACAAGGTAGCACTTCTTTCCTTTGTTCTTGAATTAGTTGAACTTTTCTTTATTTTTATTTTCTGGACACCTGGCCGCAATGTGTCCTATCTTATTGCAAGAAAAGCATTTCTGTGGAAGTTTCCCTTTGTACTTCCCTTTTCCTCTTGGAAATCTTCTTGCGATGAGTGCTTCAAACTCATCCTACTCTAGTTCTTCTGAGAGTAGATTTTCAATGAAATGACCAGACTTTCCAGTAGAACTATTACCGGTCTATCTTCCTTTCTTGGCAAAAGCAATATTCACAGAAGACTTAAAAGCAGCATCTAACATGGGTAAGTTGTTATCATAATTGCTTAATTCAAAAGCAGTTAACTTACAGATAAGAGAGTCAAGGGTGACTTGTGATGTGCTCACTGATTTGAGCTCCTGTATGGCTGAGATCTTGATAGCATATTGTGGCCTTAGCATCCTCGGTATCTTGCTTATCACATCTTGCTCTATAATGTCCCCTTTTTGGGGTACATTATATTGTGTTGTATCGTTAGCCTTTTTACCTTGGTCTGGAGGGCTAACCACAGTGTGGCAGTGCTCCAAGAGATAATTGGCCTAGGTGGTTTCAGTTCCAGGCCAATCGGAGCAGTTTCCACGGGTTTCCAGGGTACTTACTATTTACAGTAAGTCAGCAGGGTTCAAAATTCTCGGCTTTTCAGTAGTGGACTTGGAGCATCTCGCCGAGAGCTTTCTGGTGAGCTATCACACGTCGGCATCCAAGCTCGTTTGGGCCTCTGTTTTAATGACAGAAAATTCCTCACTTTATTTATTATTTCACTTTATAACTCAACGGTCATTTTATTTCAAAGTGACTTAAAGTGAAATTATAAAAAGAAAAAATGGGAATATGAAGAGTCACAGCTACAGCCATATGAGGTTGAGAGTCTCATTTCAGCATGCTTCAGTTTATGGATTTTTATCTCTCCTTGAGAATTCGAGAAGCTTCAACTATCGAATCAAAAATCTGAGGACAGAAACCTTCAGCATTTCTTGGTGGATTGGACGGAAACCTGATTCATCTCTGGTGCGGATTCACATCAGAGTTCGCCATTGTTTTACTAGGTTCTTTATCATCCAATCTTACTATTATTTGCCTGTAGTTCAGATTGGAATGTTATAATCTATGGTTTTGTATAGCTATTGTAAAATACATACCATTTTCTGAGAAGTTCAATTATATTATATCTGCTGGTTATTTGAATATATATGCTGGTTATTTGCATGTTATTGTCTGTTTTAAATCTGCTTGGGATATATTTGTGAGAAATCAGTAAATGGCCGGTTAGGGTCATTTCAGTGGTATCAGAGCCTAGCATCTTGCCAGCCTGTGAGGGTTTTTCAAAAATTTTGCAAAGTTTGTGATAAAAAGAAGCTTTCTTCTACCAGCATTATTTGCAGATTTCACAGTTGAGTTTCAAGTTTTTTTTGGTGAAACAAAAGCATTTACAGTACAGCACTCCATACAGACAGTAAGGTAAGAAGAACTCCAGCATTTACAAGTTCTACATCAACTTTTCAAATAGATTAGTCGGGTAGGCACTCACGACAAGGAAAAGGGAAGGACACAGCATATATTTTTTGATTTGGCGTTAAGATTTATTTGATTGCGGAAGGTTGTCCTTAACATTTTGAAATATTATCCTGCCATTCAAAATTATGAGCAAATATATAGTAGCCAAAATATTGAAGTCAAATATTTTTGAAAGGCTAATGTTTCAGCAATTATATCGAAGACCGCAAATACAAGTTGGGCGGAATATTATTATTTCTGTATAAACAAACAATAGTGGACAAAGTTCATATTCGGGCTTGGAAGAATTAAATTGGCCAGTTTAATGGTGCTAGTCGTGACTTATTGTTTGTGACTTTATTGAAAACATTTGGGCGCTTTATAAAGTGTGGGCCCAATATATCAGTGGAGATAAATTAAAATATTTGCCCAGAATTTCAATTTGGAAGGGAAATTAATAATCTTGGCTTTCGTTGGAATTGATTTTTGCGGGCTTCATATTATTTCTATTTCCGAGAGAAGAATTATATTTTAGACCGCATTTCATATTTTCCCAAAGTGTGTTTGAATTAATACGGCCTTTCCATTAGTCCATTGTTACGGAGGATCTTTAGAGGAAATTTGGAACGAAGCCTAAAGAAAACGATTACACTTCCGTGAAGAAAGACTCCTTGGCTGGGAATGGTAATTGCATCAAGGAAGAACAGATTTTGTGGGTCGAGTTAAAGATTGTCATTGTTGGTAGAGACATTATCATCTTTCCCTTGATACCGTTACGAGAGAACATAAACGGGGTGGAGGTTTGAGTCGCCAAGTCTCTCAAACAGAATCGCATACAAATGCCCTGGTATCAACTGCGGGTTGTCAAGTCGAGCCAGCATTGTAGCATCCACAGTTTGGAAGACTCGGGGTGTGCGCATTCCCTTAGGAGACAAAAATAAACAAGCAACACATATTAACATTGATTGAAATAATCACTGTCAAAAAATTCATGGCTGAGATTCTAGTTGTTGTCTCTTCATATTTTGGCACGTTAATGGGCTAACTTGGTGACATTATTACAAGTCCGAGCAGTAGGAGCTCCTTGGTTTCACAGAGCTTGGTCCAATTTCTCTAAAGTAAAACTCATTGTCAGGAAAAAGTAATTTCAGCTAGCGTATTTCCCCTAAGATAGACAGTCGATGGTTCTATGACAATCATCCAGAGATTGAGTGCCTAGGCTACCTTCTGCACTCCTTCGTAATCAACATGCATTGTTGGATAAGATTGGGAGTACTTCACAATACACGGTGTTAAGACCAGGTCGGGTCATTGTAACTTCCTCCCTTTTGTATTGCCTAAGATTTAAATTTGTTACAATTTGCATATTGAAGTTTGGGATATTAAAAGAGCATTTTCATCAGCAAAAGTTCTAGAGCATCGGGTTGAGTAACAGTTTGTGTGTGGTGACTGACATTTCTATGAAGCTGATAATTTTCTCCGTGAAATTCATGTGATTGACATTTTGTAAACATCGAGAAATATATGCCAGAATTATTTTACTCTTCTCTAGGCTCAGATTTGGTTATTGTATGTTGTTTCTATTTGATTCGAACATGGTGTATATCTAAAATACTAGACTGTAATTGGCAGTAAGAACAAATTCTAGTACAGGAGTAGACAAGAGAGAGTATCTCCAGCCAAAACGTTTAAAGTTGTGATTACATAAGGTATTGCGGTGCAAACAATATCAAATTCCTTCAGCTGAAACGTATCAGAACTGTGTTACAAACTTTAACAAGCCCACCCATCCAAGATTCTAAATTGATTTCCAAAATCTAGTCAAGAAGTGTTGACAAATCAGAATTATTATTGTAAAGGCAGCATTTCATAAAGTCGGAAGTGATTCAGTCTTTGACACGAGCTTAAAGGAAAACTTAATCATGGAGATCGAGGGAAGTCCCATATTCTCTAAGGAATTAAATGGCACATTTTACGGTGTGTAGCTCAGAGACATTCGGAAAGAAGTGGAGATAGGAAATGAATTATGTTACCTTGGATGGCAATTGGAGGAGCAGGAAATCACGGGAAGCATGCTGACCAAACTCGATGAAATAAATTCACATCTGTCGACAATAGATCCATCAAATTTCGGGCTTTTCAATTGGGTCATACATCCCTCAATGGTTGCATTAGTGCAACACAGATTTATGAGTCATCCACTTCGAGATGTTAGGCTTGCAGTCGCCTCATCATGATGTCGCTTGATGTCTCAGTGAGATCACTCGAATTACAGCCCCTATCATTCCTTACACCGAGCACGTTTGGAGACAGGTGTTACAGTTGATTGTAGACAGCTTAGATGGTCTGAGATATGATAGAGATTCTACTTTTTATAAGCATGTAAAAATCTTGGAGGTAGTAATAATGTAATTACTTGATGTAGTTTATAATGTCCACTATAGCTTTGAATGCAATTACTTGATGTAGTTTATAATGTCCAACGAATGTGTAGATGGAACAAATTCAAGCATTTTTATTGTCAATTGCAAGATTCATATTGCAAATCACAATGATGTGGGTCTTGTAGCTTTGTATGTCATTTCCCTCTTCTAATTCATTAAGTCTTTTGCGTTGTTTAAACAAATCCTAGCTTTATATGGACTTGCATTGCTCAATCTCTACCTTTAGCTAAATAACATAAGAGAGGTAGTTGTTATCTTGGTTTACTTTCAATCCAAAAGCTTAAAACATTTTGCCTTTAGTTAAAGCGCATAACCTCTTCCCCTATGTGAATCCAAAATGACATACCTTTAGTTTTGTTCAATATGCATGAACTAACCCAAAAAAGACACAACCAAATTGTAAAGAGCAAATACATATTATTTAGGTTAGGGTTTTGGTTAGTTTGGTGTCTCAACTGACCTTCACCTTTGAAATTGTAGAGCATTTCTAACACACATTTGTTTCATTTTGTGTTGCATTAGAAGGTTCAAAATTGAACACAAACAAAAATACAACCAGAAAATAGGCTCCAAAAGAGACAATGGGTGGAAGGATTGCTTTGATGTTGCATGACAAAATTGAAGGTGACAACTCAAACAAGATAATTTTAAGCCTAGGGAAAATTATTTGAATCTTGAAAACAAGAGAAAGGCATGTGTTCACATGATGCACTAAGGAAAGATCCAATACAAGGCTTTAAACAACCAAAAATTGTCAGACACAAAATGGAAAGGTGCCTAAAAAAAGAGACATTAAATCTGGTGAAGAAAATTACACATGTGACCTACAAAACAATCACGAGTGGTGGTGATGAACCTCCCTCCATGTCATTATCATCGTCATAGTAAATTCAGTTGAACCTTCAAATTGCACATACAAGAACAAACCAAGATGTATTTTGCATGATCAACTACAAGGCATTGTGCACGTGTTTGGCCTTGTACTACCAGAAACTAGAAGGTTGGTCCAAACTATTTCTTACATAATGAAGAGTATATAGAACAAGATTTTGATAGTTATATCTGTTAAGCATGAATGCTGAATATGTCCTATGGGGGAGTATTCTAGTAGTTTTGTAGCAATTGCATGTTGCATTCATGACTATGTTTGTCATTGATGTCAACGCACTAATTATATTGGAGATTAGCAGAGAAGCAAACAGTGTTTGAATTAGCGCACAAGGAGAACTTCAGATAAGGTTATGCGGAGTTGAGGACATGTTCTTTATGGTGTCCTGATATCATGGTTAAGAGCGCGTACGTAAATTCAATTATTTATGTCAGTTATGGGTAATTTAGTGGAAAATGTATTATGTTAGTGTTCCTGAGAAGTGGTTTGTAATAATCGGATTATATCTCCTAACAGGGATAGAATCTGGACATGCGAAGTTATATAGAGATTGAAGACATTGCGGAGGTAACCTGGATGAGTCAGCATAGTCAGAGGTTGCACGTGTGAAGATTTATTAAGTTTGTAAGCCGATAGTTTTATGTGATTATGGAAATATTATGTAACGTATAATGTTTTATATTTTGTAATTGGTTTAGCCTAATTGGCCAACTCAATTATGAAATATTGTGCACAGTATAAAGGAAGGATTGTTTTCCTTAATTGAGAGAGTGTGATGATATGAGAAGTATATGATGCGAAGGTGAAACAGTGATTGATTTATGATACGAAGAGAGCAGATCTGGCAGTGAGATCTGGTGAAGCATTTGGTGTGGTTTTGGCACAGTCAAAAGAGAGAAGAGAAGTTGTTGAGATCAGTAATTATTGGTATTCTTCTGTTCGGATAATACAAAGATCAGTTGGACAGTGTGTTCAATGATCTTGCCCTTGAAGTTGTTTGGACAGTGGGTCCTTTTGCCTTCCTTAACTCCTAACAAGGTTAGAATCTTCTAATAGGGATTCAAAGTCTCCTAACAGGGACTAATATGTACTGAATGTATTTCATATGACTCTTTACAGAGTCCATCCTCTCACAAGGAATTTTCATATTAGTACATCTTTTGTGGATACCATCCCCACTGGGGTTTACTCTCTGATCAAGATGTTCCCTAGTTAACAAATTTGGTGTCATTGTGTATGTTTATCTTTCTGTGGTTGTTGTTTATGTTGATTACATGTTTCAGATTTAATAAGGTTAATAAAAGTTTTTTTTATCAGAAAATTGATTCACCTCCCCCCCCTCTCAGTTATCTTGGTGGACTTTACTTTCTAACAATATCTGCCTTGGTAGGTGGGTCTTGTCTTGTGTCTAGTTCATGACAAAGTCTTCAAGAAGTAAATTAGCAAAGTATCACAAATGTTGACTGACTTTGATTGATCCTTTTTTTGGATCATGTATTGAGCCACAAACCGCCTTATATGGACCCCAAAACTCAACCAGCAACTTAGTATTTGGGCATAGCCTAGAGTTCTCATATTTTCCAACTACTTTCAACTAAAATCAATTGTAGATCAGAATTTGCAGAATATATTAAGCAGATTTAAATGGATTTTGAGGTGACATCAAAATACACATACGCCCACCATCTTTGCATTGTACAACTTTTCAAGTGGGACACCAAATATCTGTAGACACCTAAAAATGTCCTTGTGCAATCAATTAAATGAATATTATTATTTGTTAATCAATTCATTAGTCTCTTCTACTATTATTTAAATAAATATTCATATTTATTTAAATAATTCATTAGCTTTTTCTATCTAAAAATTGAATAAATTCCTATTTATTAGTCCCTGCCTTAAGCAGGAGACTAATGTTTTCAAGTTGCTGGTTCATATTAAACTCTGCTTTGGAAACCGTGTTAAATGTTATATTCTATGATTTTGGATTATGTCTGTATTAAAAGTATTTTTTCCTTACTTTTTCCTGTTTTTTTCATTGGCTGACGGCATTTTTGCTAGGGTTTTTTTTTAATAAAAATGAATTTGAATTAAAAATTATAGTGGCAACCAATAAGGAGGAGGCAAATGAAAAATCAAAGCCTTTTATAATGTTTTAAACATTTCTTCAATGCACAATAAACGATGTCTGAGATATGAATTAAATGTAATTAAGTTCGCAGCTGTTACCAGCTCATCACCGCCTTGCATTTAACCACCTCGGAGAACTCTTCCTGTACACATTTCGCCCAAGCTTAAACAATTTGTGGTCTTGCAGTGACAAACTATTGCATTTCATTTGTGATCGCAAATTCTTACATTGGGTCAGAAGCTGGATTTCTGGTGGATCATCTTCTTCCGAACCTCACCTCAGAGGTAAGTTGAAGTATTTTGAAGCTGTACCATTTGAATGTTTCTTAAACTATTTTAATTCTGTATTTCATCTAATTCAGTAATGGCCCTATTTTTTAACATAATTTTTTACCCCGAATGAATTTAATAATTTCTATGAATTGTCGAAGCTTGAATCATTTTCAGGGTGTTTATGATTTAGTATGCTATTGCAAAGAGTGGCCCAAATTCTCAATGCCCAGAAATTACACAAGGTTTTGTGAACCCAAAAAATAGGAAGAAGAGGTCTGCAATTATTGTTGTTTTGGATTTACTTTGTCAAATCCAAATGCATTTATCCCCATTACTAAATCTCTGAGATTCTGCACAAAGCCAAAACAAAAGTATTGATGATGGTTGGGGGTCCCTCTTTTCCGTCCATTCTCATGACTTGTAATGAAAGTCATTGAAGGATTGGCTAAGGGCTTGGACCTTAGCAATTCAATTATTGAGATTTCAGATTTTTTCGCTGGAGTCCTAAACTCGACTGTAAATTGAAATGGGTACATACCTAATTAGCTCCCCATGCTTTTGCTAGAGTAGCCCCCACACCGGAGCGCTTACCAAGGCAGGCTGATTATCGATTCCGACATTAGTAGCCGTTGTTTCTTTCTGTAAAAGGAAGAAACAGGGGAGACGGAGGTGGGGTATACATTTTTGACGATTCTTAGGGTGGGTGTAATCTGAATGATTGAATGTAAGCTTCTTCCCACCTCCCCTCTTGGGTTTTGTTGTGTCTGACTTTTTTGCTGAAAAATATTAAAAAGAAATTTATCAGAAGTTTTTTCCAGCACATAGTCCTCAAACCACATTTTTCCTCTGCTACCTTTTTCTGAATGAAGATTTCACAAGCGTGTAGTCTGGAGTAGCCGTAATATTAAAGCCGTGGATAGAAAAGCCATAGTTCTAGTTGTGGTCCTCCTTACTATGACCTGTCAAAGTAATGATCTGATTTGGAAGGGGTTTTCTTGCACTGATTTTGCATCCTCTATAGAATTGGCGCAGAGAATGAGCGTAGAGAGTGTCTTGATATCCTTTCATGGTGCACTGAAATAAGACAGAGTGATCAGAATCCACTCGAATGGCCACCATCTGCTTTCTGTAGGGCTCAGCTATGTTCTCGAAGCCAATGCGACAAGCAATAAACCCAAGGCCTTTAACAACTGCATTTGTCAAATAACAACAGTTTAGAGCGACTTACTTTTACAGTTGTGCAAAGCGATAACAGAACTCTTATTTTTTATTCATTACCCTTCTCTCTTCACACCCCCTTTTGACCTTCTTGATGCAGAGGTAAGCTAATTTTAGCTTGTTTTAATGTCTATTTCGGGACTATAAATCACAGGTACACAAAAATTTTCTATTCCTGTTGTGTTTTGAATATAAATTAATATTGATTTAGTGGGACTTGGGTTAGGACTATGTTGTGGAGCGAAATGAATGGTTTTATGGCTGGAAAATCTATTTTTTTTTTAAATTTCAAAACCCTTTCCATCGATTCCAAGCTTAATACAATCGCAGCCTTTTGTTTTATTCGAAAGTAGTTTTAGTAAAATGATATTAGGTGAATTTCCCCTTTTGGATTAACGTTTAGATTGGCTGCTACGACTAATGGCATTGCTTTGGTTTAATTTATCTGGGATTTGCACAAGGCCTTGTTTGTTGGGATGTGCAGTTGCTTGGGTATTGCTTTGCTGTGTGTGGACCATGTTGTACCCAGTGAGTTAAGAGTGGTAATTTCTCAATATGAACACTATCACGTCTCTCTTGATGTCAACGTGGAACTGTGATATGCCCCATTTTATTACTTGAGCTCATCGATCTCTGACATTTCTTAGAGCCGAGAAAATTATTTTTTTGTAATATTGCGTGTAATATAAATTTACTAAAAGAAACTGGCAAACACTTACACTTGTTACTTGAATCATGATCATCAATAAGACATCGCTGCAGCTGAATTGTATCCATTGAATCTGTCTAGATTGAAAAAGATTTTTAATTTTGATAAAAATGTTGGGAAAAATAATGGAACCAAGTCTTTTCTTTCTACGAATATCTTAAATTGTCATTTCAAGTACATAATGTAATACATTGCAATTATAGTAAAAAATGTGTAAAATTTAAAAGGAAAACAAAATCTAGAAAACCAGGAAATTAATTAATTAAATAAATTGGTGACTTAAAATCCAAATAAGATTGTAGCTGGATCCTTCATCGGATAAAGAACCAGTAACTAATAGTGAAATTGCATCATCAAGATTAAAAAGTTGAATTATAAAATATCGCTATGGCTGTTTTGTTGAGAAAAAGAGCTAAACATTAAAAAAAAAGTTTTATTTGGGCTATAACCTGGCTGGATGCAACTGGCAACAAACTGTGTGTGTGAGCCCAGGACTTGTGAGTCCAAGATTGCCAGTGTAATTGCCAATTTACAAAGGCCACAATTCCATCTTGGCCAATCTGGGCAAGCCTTTAAACTGCTCCATATTTATTAAAAGAACACTATTTCCCTTTTTTTTTATTCTGTAAAGGAATAATATATAAACAGGAAAACCTGGAATCTAAAAGAAGAGCATAAGCAAATACATAAAGTTCTCAGTAGATCTTGTCCTTGGCTGCACCCAAAGTGAATTAAGAAGGCTAAAATGGACAAAATGGTTGCAACTGAAATCATTTTAAAAACACTCAAGAAAAAGGCAAATGAAATGTTGGCCTTATTATAGACTTATACCTCTACTGCAAAATACTTTGCAGGTGCATGCTCTTCCAAATAAACTAACAATCTCAGCATATCTTGCCCTTGTAAAGGATAGACCAGTAGAGCTTACTATTTTAAACAGTAGGAATGGCAGTTTTCCTCTGGCAGTGGGTTGACACGGTAAAAGTAAAAATTATGATCCAAATGTGGAATCATGAGACTTACACATTTTGCGTACATGTCTACCCGACAGTTTTGACACTTCGATGAAAAATTACATGCCAGGTTTAGAGGAGACTGCAATACGTGGAAGCAGGATAAGAAGACACTTGCATTTTATACCAAATGCCACAGCTAGAATACCATGATAATCGCTAATCGCCCCCGCCTGCCAAATAAAGATGAATTATTTTATTTTAAACATTTTTGGTTCTTAGATTTGACATGCACTCAAAGGCAAAGGCTTCAAGGTAATATATTAAATTCTTAATTCAGGTCATTTTCAAGTTTAACAACAAATAATTCATTTTGTTTTTATTAATTCAATCACAACTTTTGTACAATTTTTTTCATGTTTATTATTAAATATATATAATATATAATTATAACTATTTAAATATGTGTTTAGTAACTTTTATTTTAATATAATAGATATAATATAAATAATTAATTATATTAATAATAAGAAATTTATATAATCTATTATATATTAATAAGTTTTTAATAATTATTTATTTAAAATAAAGCTATTAGTAATTCTTTTTATCTTTATATATAGAAGTTCTATAGAAGAAAAAATAAATTTTAAATTAAATTTGTCCTTTTTTAATAGATTTTTTCTAATTGATATTTTATCACAACTTTTGTACAATTTTTTCCATATTTATTATTAGATATATATGACATATATAATTATAACTATTTAAATATGTGTTTAGTTAAATAAATAAAAAATTAGCTTTTATTTTAATATAGTAGATATAATATAAAAAATTAATCATATTAATAATAAGAAATTTCTATAATCTATTATATATTAATAAGCTTTTAATAATTATTTATTTTTAGAAAAAAGCTATTAGTAATTATTTTTATTTTTATAAATATAAGTTGTATAGAAGAAAAATTAAATTTTGAATAAAATTTGTCCTTTTTAAATAGATTTTAGTTTAGTTTTATTTGTAATTTTCCTGTGTGATATTTTATCACAACTTTCGTACAATTTTTTCCATTGAAACCTTTTAAAGTTAGTTTTATTTGTAGGAGTTGTGCTTATTCATAATTATGAAAAAAATAGTAAACCGTTCTGATAGATAAGATTTGCAGCAAACTTGCATCCATTTATCACAGAATGATGAAGGTTTTAAATATGTTTTGTCGTATTTGGAAAGATAAACTGAAGATGATGAAAAGAATTGTAATAAGGGTTCCCCTTGAACGTAATCTCATTGTATTTTCAATTTGATATTTTAGTTAATGCTCCATTTATGTAATGTCCCCTACTAGGACTTTACTCTATTTTGTCATAGAACTCCTAAATAAGGTATGAAGTATATTTAGGAATGTAATTTGCCAAATTTATATCTTGATTTAGAGCATCGATGACTTGAACAGTTATATGTTTGTAGTTTAGCTTTATTAATTATGAAAGTCAAAGCTTCTTCCTGGATGGAATCTCTTATTTTATTTCCTTCAATGCCCCTTGCTCTCTTCTCCATCATGGCTTTATATTTTATCAGCCTTCTCAAGATATATGACTTTTGGAGTGGCTGTCCTTCTATGACGGGTCCAGTCTCTTCATTGATGCCCCTTTGTTAATCGTTAGTTATCATAATTGATTTCTTGCAATCACACCTCTTGAAGCTCATTATTAAATCTTCTACTAAGCTCATTCCAACTGATAAGCTTATCTTGATCAAATAAGTCAGCCAACTGGGAGATACCCATCTTAGACCAAAGTCGAGCAGAGCATCCTTGGGAGAGGGTGAGAGGTTTCCTAGATAGGTGTAAGTTCCACCAAATGGATCTTTCACCATAAAGATGCTTAGCATCATGGAAGTCCTTGTTGGTAATATACTTTTTGACATGATCCCAGGCTTTCCATATGGATTTAAAAACAATAGAGCCTTGAACAATAATCGGGAAATTGCCAACAATCAAATCACAGAAGGGAATATTCCTCCAAGACTTGGCTCTTTTTGGAATGCCTCTTTTAATATTGTGCCTAACAAGGACCTTCCATGGATCGTTACCATCCATAGAGTGAAAGATCCATTTGGCGGATAGAGCAGTACCTTGAATTTTAAGATCATTTAGCCCTAATCCCCCAAGGAGCTTATCAGTGTAGCACCAATCCCATTTGACAGCGTGCATCTTTTTATTACCTTTACCATCTTTTTATTATCTTTTTTCCTTTTTCATTTAAATTATGAGAGGAATATAGAGACACCCTTTGGAGGACACGAAGAGACTAAGATTATAAAAGTGCCCCTTTCATTTGTTTTTTGCACAACAAGGAATCAAGAGCAAGGAATCGAGCCCATTTCAAGGTGAGCACATTACATTTGTATTTTCATGACATGAGAAATCTTTAAGATTTGAAGGATTATCAAATAGAATTAAGGACACATGCTCTGTTGTCGGTTCATGACTGAATAAGAGTTCTTCAATAGAGCCATGCAAAGTAGAAAGGTGTTGTTTCTAGTCTATGTATGGGAAATAAATATGCTTGTATGCTCCAGGAGAAACAATGTTGAATTTAGGATCAAAAAATTAATTCCATGAACCACATGGTAAATACCAAGAAGAGTGAAAGCAGTGTGGCTTTCATATTGTCCAATAGTATCCTTGCATGCTGAATGAAGCAACAAAAGGATTATATGTTATTTCAATCCTTGTGGATCTTCAAGTTTGAAATGGTATTGTCATGTGCAAATGAGTAAATTTGAGAATTTCAATTAACCATAGCAGAGAATTTTCATTTTTAGACTTCACCATGAATGCATGATACTTTTGGATTGACAAGATACTTAATCAGATTCCCTACTAGAATCTGAAAGTAAGTTGTTATTACAAAGAGGTGTCACTCTGTTTTAGTTTGTGATTGAACTTGGAATTCTCATATTGCTACCCTACATGTAGTATTATGAAGTGAACTATTTTTATGAATGCAAATTTATGAGTTTCTTTAAGTTCAAATTTCCAATTAATAATTAAGTAATACATTACGTTTTTATGCTGTAAGATAGACCAAATTGTTATTATGGGATACCATTGCATTTCCTGTAGATGCATTTAAGTTTTTTTGGTGGGATGTGCTTTGGAGACGGTAGTCTGAGGACCATTCTTTTGGGAGGATATAGATATATATACATATGCACAGAGATTTCTACTTCCAGAAGTTTATAAGCAGTAGAATAACAGTAGAGATTTCAACATTTTGCCAAGAGTAATGCAACCCCTTTCACCGTTTCTGAGAATATTACAGACACAAAACAAATCCCAATCAAAACAGCTACCATTCTGAATCCCAATCAAAACAGCTGGCTTGCCATACATTTTCTAAGACCACTGTAATTTTTGTTAAATTGTAGCACAACTTTCAATTAATGGAGAATGAGATAAAGTATGTGATAGAAGTGTGTGATGTTAAATTGAGATGTTTCGATTCATGTTGAAAATCAGATTCCCTCAATAAACTCACCAAACGCACAACCAGATGAAAACAATTTAAATTTTGTAAACCTAGATACTACTAGTATCTCAATCTTTTGAATGCAAGGTTCAATAGCTGATCCCTTGTTTGCTCTGAGTTGCAGCCTTCTCAATTTCTGCATGCGATCCACACCTTCTATACCGGGCTCATCCCCACAGATATCTACTCTCAGGTTTTCTAATGAAATGCAATGTTCTATTCCATGAATTTTCTCAACTTGGGTGCAATCACTTAGTTCAAACTCAATCAGAGAAATTAACTGTGCAAAACTAGGAAGTTTCTTCAGCTTTTTACAGCCTTGCAATATTATGGTCTTGACAGTTGTTCACTTTATCATATAATATATATATTACTGGTACTAAAAGGCTTTTTAAGAAAAAAAAAATGATATATGTTTATATTATTTGGACTATATTATAACAGGTCTAAATATATAGTGTTTATATATATATATTCACTCTGAATATATATATATATATATATATTACTGGTACTAAAAGGCTTTTTTAGAAAAAAAAAATGATATATGTTTATATTATTTCGACTATATTATAACAAGTTTAAATATATAGTGTTTATATATATATATATATATATATATATATATATTCACTCTGAATATATATATATATATATATAAACACTATATATATATTATGTTTATATTATTTCGACTATATTATAACAGGTCTAAATATATTTTGTTTATATATATATATTCACTCTGAATATATATATATATATATATATATATATATATGGTACTAAAAGGCTTTTTTAGAAAAAAAAAATGATATATGTTTATATTATTTCGACTATATTATAACAGGTTTAAATATATAGTGTTTATATATATATATTCACTCTGAATATATATATATTCACTCTGAATATATATATATTCACTCTGAATATATATATATTCACTCTGAATATATATATATATTCACTCTGAATATATATATATATAAACACTATATATATATATATATATATATATTTATATATGAATACAATTATTATGCACAAAAAATAGTGATGAGCTTCGAGATAGGTTTTAGATTATAGGACAGCAGATGAATCATGTCAAAACCATTTTTTGGGACAGCAGATCCTGTTATTCTAATGTGACAACAGATTTTGTTACTCTAATGGTACCTGTTATTCTAATGGGACAACAGATTCTGTTATTCTAATGGTACATTCATAGAACCAAAGATGATTTATAGGACAACAGATCCCAGAAACAACAAATTAATCATGTCAAAACTAGTTTTTGGGACAGCAGATCCTGTTATTCTAATCGGACAACAGATTCTGTTATTCTAATGGTACTGAAGAATTTTAACATTCATAGAACCATAAATGATTTATAGAACAACAGATCCTGTCAATAAAAATTTTAACATTTACGAGGTCAAAGATATTTTATAGCACAGCAGATCCTATCCATTTACTGATACAGAATAGAAGAATTTTAACATTTACAATGTAATTGATAGGTTATGGGACAACAGATTTTATCAGTCTAATAGAATATAAATCAATGAAATTTGACTTGAATACCTACACAGATGAGTTTTGATAGTCTAACTCACTCATCAGGCTCTTGAGAACCTCATGAGATAATATCTGTCAATTTTAAGTGAAATTAATGGTGCTGGTGAATTAAGTGAATGAAATGGTGATTACCTGAGAACTTGAAGAGTAATATCAATTAGGGAAAGAAATGGTGAATGATGATTACCTTAGAATATGAGGGAAAGTTAAAGTGTTGGATAAGTGGTTAGTTCAAAAGGCTATTTTAAATCACTTACTGCATGCCTGCTTTTTAGCGCAAGTCCATTTTTGTGTTGAAAATACACTTTCTTCTTCTATTTTTAATCAACAATTTTCTTTATTTAACTTAATTGTTAAATATATCTAAGTCAACGTTTCATTTTCTCTTTGAAGCATATTCCCCTTCACATGGCTTCAAACTATTCCATGATGCTGGGTTTAGCAATGAGATTTGAAATGTTGATTTCTAACTTAATTACGATGTTTCATGTAGAGGATTAGAATGCATGGCATACAATACATGCTGAAATTCAGATTCAGCTTCATATTGGAAGACATACACTTTTAATGTATTATATAATCTTTCTTTAATTGCCCTGAATCATGTTTCTATTCTACTAAATATTGACTATATTCAGTTCTTTCATGCATGAGAGTTTGCCACAAATTAGAATATTTATAAGAATACTAAGATGAATTCTGAACTCGGTAGCCTAACTAGCATATTCGAAGGTTGTGGCTAAATAGGAGTGTACGGTGATCAAGAAATAAAGTACATGAGCTATTTGACAAAGCGCTCTCTTCCAATATAGGTTGAGACTATGAATGCATACAACATAGTTTAATAGAAAGTTGGATAGTAAACTCTATAATTTATCTCATATGGTTGCTTTCTAGATAATGGCAAACAACAACCCAGGCAACCATTCATCACCAAACATCATAGACGTCTCTAGTGATGATTCTGAGCACACGGCCCCAACATCAACCGCTGTGTCAAACTCCGTTGATTGCATGACTCCTAACAGAACCAATATTATATCACTCTCAGATATGTTGCGCACAACCTGTGAAGAAATAAGTGGAATCATAATAAACACGGGTCTAAATGCAACTGACGTGCAACAAATTCAAATCACAAACATACAGGATGCTTCAAAAAGATTCCATGTGGTTTGCAAGCAACTGGAGGGTCTTTGTACCCTCCTACAAGAATTGGCTTACGATAAATATTACAACCAAGGAAATGCAAATAAAATTAAAGCTGCCTTTCAAAGGTTTTTCTAAATCCATGAAATTGTTCATATACACAAATATATGCAAATGCAGATGCAGCCACTACAAGGACAAGCATTGACAACATTCCAAGAGGACCTAAAAGAAATAAGATACATTCTTATTGATGAATTGAGCTTCATTGGCCCAAAGCTACTACTAAAAATAGGTAGTAGACTATGACAAGCATTCCCTCAAAATCGACAACTATGCTTTGGTGGAATTTCAATAATCCTGGTTGGTGACCTGGCTCAACTACCTCCTGTGATGGACAAGCCATTATACACATTGCATTCTACTGCTAGAACATTGTGGGAATAGTTCACAACAGTTGTCACACTATAAACAATAATCCGCCAAGAAGGTGACAATATAGTCCAACAACAATTTCGCCAATTTTTGCATAACATATGAAATGCAAAGCCAACAAAACAAGATTGGGAGATTTTAATTGCACGTTTAGACCAACAAATAGCACTGAATGAAAAAGAGGAATTTGACAAGTCAGTACACCTCTTTGATATAAATGATCTGGTCAAACTACACAACAAAAAAATGTTAAAAAAATTAAATTGTCCAATAGCAATAAGTAGTACAAACAGCATAGAATATGCAAATATAGATGAATGACTTGAAAAAGAAATCCTACTCTGCACAGGTCAACGCATTATACTCACAACAAACATATGGACACAAGCAGTCCTCGTAAATGGAGCATTGGGTGAAATAATTGATATTGTTTACAATTCTGGTTCCAAACCCCCTGATCTACCTCTTTATGTTGCAGCAAGGATCGATAATTACAGTGGGCCGTCATGGAAAATGGACGATCCAAAACTAATACCAATAACTCCTATATCACTAGGCACACGAAGGCAACTACCACTAACAATGGCATGGGCTTTAACTATTCACAAATCTCAAGGACTCACACTACACAAAGCAACAATTGACATTGGTAAGACAGAAAGGCAAAGACTCACATTCACGGCAATTTCCAAAGTTAGATCATTAAATGATCTATGCATCCAACCAATATTTTCCTTCGAAAGATATTCAAAAATGCAAAACAATCCATACACAATCATAAGGAAAAAAGAAGAAGCTCGATTAGAACAGCTGGCCCTCTCAACAATGAAGGTACACAACATTTTTATTTATACAATTTAGTTCAACAAGGGATTCACTGTACTCTGATTTATTTTATAAAATGCTACTATGCAGGGTACTCAAAAAAATATTCCAGGTAAAGGCATGCAAGCATAAATCTATCATTGCTATCTAAAACATTAACTACTATGATCAGTGCATGTACAGGTACTCACAAACAATATCCAACCATTGTTTCCTTTGCATATATTTTTAAACTTGTTGCTCATCTAACAAATAGTATATGATATTGTCAGGCAATATAAAACACCAAACAAAGTGTGGATATCCCAGCCAAAGTGAAGAGTCACACAATAAATAAGGTAAATATATTCTGACTGCATTCAATTACATACAGAAATAAATGAAGTATTTTATGAAACTGATTTTTTGTTTGAGCTTAAATAATTCAGGAAAAAGAAGACATAATTCATATTTATTGGTGGCAGGGGTTCATATGACTCTTTCAACTTCTCTAAGTTTCCATAGCCCACCCTCATGTGGCTAAGGAAACTTATATATGCTGTATAAGGATCGGTACTCTCCTCTTTCGAGCTGGAACAAATATGTATTCCCAATGAAACCCAAAAAAAAAAAAAAAGGGTCAATGCGAACAATTCCACGTAACAAAAGTACCACATGTTTCATCTGATAGATAGAATTTCCTATAACAAGAAGAGCAAAGCCCATTGGAAGTGTAACAAAATTTTACCTATTAGCTGAAACATGTGGTACTTCTTGCTGCTGGAAATCACTTGGCAATCTAACCACTCCAACCACATCTGCAACAAAACTACACAGGTACTAAACATAACTTTGCACTACTACTAAACACCTCTACCCTACAAACTCCATACTTGTTGCTCATCTAACAAATAGTACATAATATTGATGATACATAGTGATGTGCTTGTGAAATGAACTGCAAACCTCTGTTTTCAGATTTTGGAGTGCTGTTTTCTATGTCAAATTCATTATAAACCATAGAAACCTTATCCAAAATGCTAAAGAATTTGATTTTGAATGTGCTTGCAGAGACCTCAAGTGCGAAGGATTCTGACATTTCCTCTTGGATTCCTGTAAGTGCACATAAACGGAATGAACTGGTAAATATCATTTCGGTTTGTGTACAACTATTAGTTCAGTATAGGTTTCAACAATCATTTTAGTTTCCTCTTGAGTACTTGTTTACACTTGCATTAGCTCTACAATCATCATTACAGCCTTAGCAGCTAACATTACATGAATGCCTTGTTACTGTAGAATGCTGCTGTATGGGATTAAATAATTCACCAAAAATAAGACATAATCCATATTACTAGTGGCAGGGGTTGATCTGTTGAACTCTTTCAGCTTCTCTACATTTCCTTAGCGAGTTAAAGCTAATCTACAACAGAAGAATGCAAAACATTGTACATTAAATTCTGCTATGTTTTCATGTTGGTTGCTTATACAACTTTTATATTGGATGTAATGCAGCTTCAAGTAACTTTGATATGTGGAACGGTTCCTTGAACCTTTCAATTGTGGAGTGATTCATAAGGATTTCTATTATACTTTTTATAGAAAGTTTCCAACTTACTCTTTTTGTTGTAATAGTGTGCAATACCACTGAAGCAGGTGCAAGAAAAAATTCAGCAGATTTTATACAATGTAGAAGCAATTTGGCAGATTCTGCAAAATTTCTGCTTGCACTCTTGTACTTCTGCATTGTTACATGACCGTTGTTTGATTTTATAAATCCATTGCAAATGTAAAATTTCATTCTATGAAATATTTAAACAAGTCAAATAATATCCTGGAATTGCAGCCATGCGGTGTATAGAATTACAGAAATTTTTTTGCCTCTAAGTTTTTTGTATTTGTGACCTTTGAAAAAACAAATTTAGGAATCTGTTATATTGCTATTTGATAATGTTTTATATTGCAGGGAAGAGTACTAATCTGCAGCAAACACAGCAAATAACCAAGAAGAGAAATGACAAGAGCAAAATCAGATACAGGAATATTCTAAGTTCAGTAAATATGTAATGGATAGAAAATTGGGGGGTGATTTTTGGTGCGCAAGCTGCATGTGTAGCTTTAGAATGAGAGTTTGAAAGAAGGCTTTTGAGAAGCCATTACTTGCTGTTAAAAACACCATTCTTGCAGGTCCGTGAGAGACCAAATCAGATTACATCAATCTCAAACCTGATTACATCCATGTACAATACAAAACAGCATATATTCAAACATCAATCTCAAACCTGATTACAGCCATGTACAATACAATACAGCATATGTGACTATCGGCACACACATTGCACCTCGCTGGTGCAAGTGCTACTATTATACCCTTCTTTATGTCCGACGGTTTGAAACTTTGAAGTACTCTACCAGGCAATTTTATTGGTTAATCCTTATTAGCAGTATTTTTAATAAATTTTGTGTCTGGGTCTCTTTTGTACCAAGTTGGTCAAAAGTGCATAAATTTTTAGAGTTGCAAAGTGTAGAGAGGTCTGTAATTTTTGGGTTGGAAAGATTTAGAAGACAGATTGATTGTAGTTTGAGATTTTGCATTATTTGTGTAGGACAAGAGAGATAATTCCTAGTTTGTGAATAACAGCTTACTTTCCATTCATTTTCTATTTTAGAACCAACACCTAGACGGAACCTGATTCCCTACCATAATCTCTATGTTTTATTCATGTAACCCCTCTACCGAATTCTCCAGACCAGATATTTTTTAATAAAGTAATGCAGTTCCTGAACAATAAAATTGAATAATGCCATTACTGGGACTGATGTTGTGCCTGTTTTCTTATGTCGATCTTTGAACCAAATGCCATATAAGTTTGTACAAAACCTCTTGATATGTACTCGTGAGCCAATTAGGCTTGTGGCATCAACATGTCAAGTCCTTTTTCTCTTCGAAGTAGATATAATCCTTGGGTCATCTTTTTCGCCTGCCTGCAATGACTTTTGAGTCTCTCATTTTAGTTATTTTTTATATTGATGTTTGAACTTGGTTGTCTCAATAAGTGTGCGTTAACATTTGAACCCTACAACTCAACAGCTTAAAATAAGTAAATAAAATTCTTAAAAGCTATAGGATATGTTGAACTCATGATTGCTTGGTTGGAAGTATCTCACATTAACCACTTGAAATCTATAATGTTGTCAAAATGTGAAAATCATTTTTTACCAGGTTTTAAATTAGACATAACGTCACAGGGTATAAGAGCCTGGAATAGTCTTCTTGAATGCAATTACGTGATGGAGTTGAGCGTTGCAATCTGCAGGTTGTTTATAATTACCTTCACATTCAAATCTTGATATTGATTTGGTAGATTTAACTCATGGTTATTTGAAAATGACAATGCATCAGTCCAGCGGTGTGATTCGAAGAGAATTTAACTGGTAATTCTGTAAAATAACCACAGGACTTTCTATCATTGGAAATGCAGTACATGCATCTTTCTCTTTTAAAGCATTTTTTTTTCTTTCCCCATTAGGTTCTTACGCTGATTTTGAGTTTATTCTGTCTTCAAAAACCTTTAATCCACAGGGAGGTATCCTTAGGTTTATAAAGGACAGGGATGAGATAGGACATTCTTTAACATCTCCTTTCATGGGGATGGCCCTTATTCTCCTTAATTGACATAGACCTATGTGGAAAGTGTGGATGCTCCATATGACAAGTCCAAAGTAAAGAATCAGTTCAAACAGTAGGGAGAACCAATGATTTATGATTTTATTTCAACTGAATGATGAGAAAGCTGCAGTACCTTTGCTATGGGATCTATAAAGTGTCATCTTTGGGGCCCGTATTGTGTATGGTTCTGGGTACACATAGGTGACACAATCAGGATTCTATTGCTCTTGGGAATGAGTTGACCCCTACTACAATGAGGTATGATCCCTGGCTCTTTGGGATTGCTCCTGTCTATTGCACTGTATGTATCAGCAGCTGGACGTTATTATTGTGGCTGAGATTGTACTTGCATATCAGATATCTTAATCACTGCAGTTTTCCAATCAAATTTTGTGGCAAAAGTGTAAATGGAATTCAATTACCTTGGTATGAAACAAGAATAGATTAAGCTAAGCATTTTTTTGTTGGAATACTCAGCTTATTTGATATTGAAATTGTATATATCTATATATGGCATACTCTAGTCAATAAGATAAAGGCACAAGCTGTCACCTTTCCTAAAAATTTAAACTAAAAGTTTACTAATTATTTGAAGCTTCTCATAGCACTGATTCCAAGAGAAAACTGAATTTGATTCTCATATTCATCCCTTCGAGCAAATGGCATTGTTTGTATATCCAATTCAAGAAGATAAGCTGCACACAGACAACATTTACAACTTGAACCACTTCAACATCTTGTAGATCCCATGTACCATTGTTTACATAGCTTTGAAAACTAGAAATGGACTTCATTGATATAACTTATTCTTTTGACGTGGTTTTCTCAATTCTGAAATGCATCTTTGTAGTCTACATTTCCATCTGCTTTCTAGAAGAAAGTACAAAATATAGTAGAAATATGTGGTACTATAATCCAAAACAAGCACCAAAATTATCTCTTTGATCACTCCAAAAATAATATCAATTATCACCTTATATCTTCTACCAACATAGAATAATTTTTCTTTTTCTTTTTTTTGCAAAAGGCAGGGACTATAGCTGCATCACAGCTCTTGTTTAAATAAATAATTCATTAGCTTTTTCTATCTAAAAATTGAATAAATTCCTATTTATTTAATTAACCCTTTTACCATTTCCTAATTCTTCTATTTATGAAATAAACACCTTTGTTTATTTCACTGATCCTTTCTCCATATTCAACCAATCACTTGCAATCACATGGATCAACACCTAAATTTTGAGTTTGTTCCACTTTTTGCATGTCTCTTCATTAGCCTCATACAACCAAAGTCAACACCTTTCCTATCTACCACTCAATCTTAGCCACTCATTTTCTAATGCCTCTTAATCTCCTTCACTCCTACCTAAACCCTACCCAACCTTGAATCCTATTCAATCTCCTAGTACCTCTTAATCTCAACCATTGGTTTTCATGAGGATTTTATAAAAGATCCTTCCTTATTACATTTGACCTATTAATGCATTTGCCATCTTATGAGCATATTGAGAATACTTGAGCATTCTGCATACGTGAGCCCTTGGAGAACTAATGCCCTTGCATCTTTAAGAGCAAATAGCTATCTTATCAACCGATCATCATTATCATACTTTTATCAATCAACCATCTCCATTCTCCATAACCTCTTTTGCTTTGTGCTATAAAACTAAGAGCACCCAGATTCCATTATACACAAGATCTTGGAAGATAGGAGGACAAGGGAATCAGGAGTTTCATGAAGGGTTTGTTTGTTGTTCGATGTTTAATCTGACTTGTTTTGTGCTTTTATGAAGAAGAGTTCTCTTGATATGATGATTGAATGCATTGTGATTTCCTTGCTTATGGTTGGGCTAGATTAGGTTTTCACATATTATTTGCATTGTCAATTTCAATTGTCGCCAATATCGACTCCCTATTTCAATGATACAACAAATAAAGAAATGTTGGATGCTTAAATTTTCAGCTCAGTTAAGATGTAATTGAACATTAGCAAGTCAAAATAGAAGCAATTGTCAAGGATTATATCAGCAATCATGCCCTCACTGAGTGGCAATCTCATGTCAAACTTCTGCCTACAATAAAGAAGCTACAATCTCGTATTCTTATATTGGGAATGAGGTCCCCGTTTGTGACCTATCCATTCATAGCTCTGAGTCAAAAATATTTACCCTTTGAAAAAAGAGCACTTATGTTTATTCCCAAGTATAAGATAACTCAAAAATCTACTAAAACTGTTATTTGCTTACACAAAGCAAAAACTTCTAAAATTAAGGCTTCCCTGATCAAAGACATAAAACAAGAAAAAAAAATTTATTTATTCAAATCAATTATCACTTAAGAATATTCCTGCACATGCAATCCTAGAAACGTAATGAAATAATAAGAAATCCTAGCTTCATATGTACATCCAAATACAAAACATCTACAAAACAGAGAGAGAAGAAACTTGAGACCTAAGTTCAGAAACAGATTACACAAAAAATCTAATGACCACGCATGGAAATTAAATGTACATAATACTCATGCATAACAAATAGATTTCTAGGTCTAATAAATGAAATGATACCTGTGGACCCTTGAAAATAGCGCTCAAAGCCAATTTATATATGTCAACAAGTTGGTGACAAATTCCATAAGTTACCTGCATTCTCCCATTAATAAAACCATAATAAATAACATCCACAAAACCTTATCAAATAAACCATAAATGTTAAAAAACAAATCGAGTGTCTTACGAGCGTAATTACACCTACCTTCAGAAACTGATCCTTCGCTGAACAAGAACAATTGTCAAGTGCTAGCAAAACAAATGTCCTTGTCAACTTGGGATCAAAATAACAATGTTCAGTTGCCATAAATGAAACGCATTTATATAATCCTTTACATAGCATGCTCCGATGTTTTTCAATAGTATTCTTTTCCAAGACCCTATAACCACAAACATTAAGTCAAACGAAAAACTAAACTCTATAAGATCTCATTTTACAAGGCAAAAGCAATCTTCATGACTTTCCAATAAAGTATCACCAATAACATGGCTGGTTGAAAATAGTCAATTGTTACTAGTCTAGCCACAATGACCTATCCAAATTTCCAAAAGAATTGCAGCCAATGCAGCCAAAAGTACTCAAAGCACCGTTTTACCTCTGCCACGGCACCAGCTGGTCAATGAGCACCAAAACCTTACGGTATTCGTCGGTCTCCCTGAGCCTGCTTTCCCCGGTGCAAATGATCAAATCCGGAACCAGCCCGAGCATCAATTCCACGAACCCTGAATCGGCAGCCTCTGCCAGCTCGCCATACAAATTGACCCCGTCACTTTCATTTTCCTTCTCCTTTACCGGACCTTTCCCGGCAGAAGCGACAACCTTTTTTTTCCCTTTCTGATCCTTACAAAGTATATTCACCTTCAAACTGTGGAGTGTAACCCAGCATTCCTCCCTTGCTTCAGTAAATCGCTTCCAGGCCATCAAGCGTTTCACCATCCAATGCCTCCAGACTTCTATTTCGTGGGGATTCCCTCCAATACACGGCCTTAACGCATCGAGACAATCTAGACCGAATTTTAGTGCTCTAAACAATTCATCTGCATCTGAAGGTGAAATTCGTTTGGTTAAATTGTTGCAAGACACCTTCAATAAACGGCATAAAAACCGCACATAACGCTGCGCAAGCTCATGAATTTCCAATATGGATTTAAGTTGGCCCATTTCGCCTTCAAACCCTAAAAGTCCATTAAGAGGCTCAAGATAGTTTCTCAGATCTCTGTAGAGGCCGGCCACATTGGAGCCTTCCGCTTTGGTAATAATGGCATCTGCTTCCATTGAGAGTTTTGGTGATACCTGCAGGTGATGTTGGGATCTGGTTTTCTGTTGTGTTCGTCTCGAAAAATTTGGGTAGGAATTTTAAATCTTCCACATTTTTAAATGGTGGAGAAGAGGGAGTTTTTAAATGGTGGAGAAGAGGGAGTATTCGGATTCTACAAAAAAAATTATTTTCGGGTTTGAGGGAGAAGCGGCTATGCGGCCACCATCTCAGAGATGATTTGGTATCCCCGTAATTAAAGTCTTTCATCATTCGCCGATTTAAATGTTGTGTTTCGAATTCACTCCCGTTCAGCTCTCCGTCTAGGGGAACTGTACTAATGGCCGTTATAGCTGTTTGAATAGTTTAAATTATATGTTTGATTTCGATGATTTTTCTTTAAAAAATGTTTTTTTTTTGGTTTCTAGATACTAACCAAACTCTCTTTAGAGATCATTAATAATGAAGGTTCAAAAAATTAGTCATTTTAAACTATCACTTGAAACATGATTCTTCTTGCATCATTAACAATTCATCAAACAACTAAAAAAAAATTAGAAGTTTCTTGATTATCAAATATTAAAACATATAATTATAAAATGAATGGATTGTGGGGTTGTTCATATTTACCACATTACTATTAGGAAGGGGCTTCACTAAAATCATTCAACACCCTACTAAAATCACTTGCACCTCGTTCAAACAACATAACCACCCTATACAACCTAGTAAGTGCCACATAGTTGGGTGTTATTGGGGCCAGTACCTACGCAATCAAGAGCCCCAAAATGTTCAAATCTTCATTGTTTTGAGAATTCTTTACCTCGCAATGTCATGTTATGCTTTCTATGAAGGCTTCTCACACTCTTCATCTCCTCATTTTGTTACTTCTACTCAATTCTACATGCAGTTTTCTTTCATTTCTACTTGTAGTTCAATGTATTTTTTCATCATTTCTCCATATGTCATAAACGGTTTGATTGAATCGATTCCTTTTACTTCATACTATGATGCAAGGCGAGGAGGGGATGGATGTCCACTACCCAGCTACCATTGCTAGAGTTACACATGAAGGTCAACAATAAAGGAGAAACACAAGAATTATAGATATTTCAATGCAAATGTGCTAAGACAGTTTTTTATTCGACATGTCAGGCATAAGGCCTATCGGGTTGCAGCCATTTACAATCCGTTAATAAATAATGAGCTTAGAAGCTCAGACTTACAGATCTACTCTTGATTTATTTATTATATTCTAACTTCTTAGCTACCTTCCTTAATCTTAGATTTCTTATTAAATAGCCAGCAAGACCACAAGTCAGCCTGTCAGACGAGTTATTACAAAGAAATAGGTCTGGCCCAAAGGAGAATCAGTGACCTTACAAACAAGCAAATAAACATGTGCGAAGATAACTATAGGTCCACATGTGATCCAAGAAGAAAACCCCAAGGTCGTGTAAAGCCTAGATACCAAAAAAAACATTATCGAACCAACATCGCACGTTACTCGAGCTACTAGGAAATAAGCATGTGCTATGAATAAGGAGAAAGATAACTCCCGTGAATGATGGAATTAAGCTTTGTGATCTTAGATACTGGATGCATGATAGGTCTAGATTAAGGAGCCAACTTCGCATAAAGAGAAAACACGAACAACAAAGGCTTGACCATTCCTCAAACAGTAGACAGGAATAGGAAACAAGAATATTTTTGGTTGATGTAATATTGCCAAAGTACCCAAGATGCACCTGCATCAGACACCTGGGGTAAATAAGGATTGATGTCCACATTAGGAAGTCTTGAAGATCCAAGAAGTATCATAAAGATCCAACTCAACTTGTGATATCCAAGAACTATCTTCAACTGGTTTATTCTGCCAGTGAACCAAGTACTCTTTATAGTCTTTTCCTCTAGTTCTTCTACTAACTCTAGTGTCCAAAATTCTATCAATTCCTTCTGTCTTCTTCTTAAGATAATCATTTTTATTAGAGGACTCCTCATCAGATTCATAATATTCAGAGATGTCTGAAATATTGAACACGGGTGAAATATCCATATCATCAGACAATTTAACTTCAAAATCAGTACCACTGTCATGTTTCTTCAAGATTTTACAAGGTCCAAATTTCTTCATCTTTAGTTTATTGTAAGTACCAACTAGAAATATGTTATTCTTTAAATGTACCATCACTTTGTCTCCCACTTCAAAATTTTTATGTCTTCTCCCTTTATCTGTGCAATCCTTATACTCCTGATTATTGTTGTTCAAATTACTTCTTACTTCTTCATGTAAAGTTTTCATAAAGTCCACAAATTCTTCAGCTTCAACACTATGTTTCAACTCAGAACTCAAGGTTCTCAATTCTATAGTTCCCTTAGGACTCATGCCATGCAAAATTTCAAAGGGTGTTTTCTCATTACTTATGTTCACTGAATTGTTAAATGCAAATTCTGCTTATGCCAAAACCAAATCCCAATTAGAAGGTTTATCCCCAACCAAACATCTCAAAAGGTTACCCAAACTTTTGTTTACAACTTTAGTTTGTCCATTAGTTTGAGGATGAAATGCGAAACTAAACTTAAGCTCAGTATTCAACTTCTTCCAAAGTGTTATCCAAAAGTAACTAGTAAACTTAGTATCTCTAGATGAAGCAATAGTCTTAGTCAATATATGTAGTCTCACAATCTCTCTTAAAAATAAATTTGCTATGTGTATTGCATCTAATGTCTTCTCACAAGGTATGAAATGTGTCATTTTAGAAAATTTGTTAACCACTACAAAGACTTAATCATTACCTCTCTAAGTTCTAGGCAAACCAAGAACAAAATCCATATTGATATCTTCCCAAGGTTTACAAGGAATAGGTAAAGGTGTATACAATCCAACATTTTGACTATTGCCTTTAGTTACTTGACAAATTCTTCAACTCTTCACTATTTTCGGAACATCCTTATACATTTGCAGCCAAAAGTACTTCTTTGAAACCAACTTTATTATTTTATCAATCCCAAAATGTCCTGCAAGTCCACCACTATGTTTATCTTTAATGATATTATCTCGCATAGATCCTCTAGGTATGCACAATTGGATTCCTTTAAACAACATTTCTTCCTGAATGAAATAATCAATCCACTTTTCTTGCTTATCTGTCATGTGATTTGTATACACTTAAAATTGGCTTGATAAATTAATTAAATATTTATTATTTAATTAATGTTTATTTCCTCTATTATTGAATAAATTATTTAATTTATTTAGTATATTCACTTACCTTATTCTTCTTATCCCAAGTCTTCTAATTAGTCTTATTAAAGTGATTTAATGAATTAATCAATTACACAGTCACTATATGACTAAGTCCTTTAGTCCATCTCATAGACCTAGTCACTTGACATATCATCTTGGCTAAAGTAATTAATTTATATTAATTATTAATTAAGTAATAATTATGCTCACCCACATGTCCTATTATTAAGGGCTATGTGGCCTCATGAGACTTGGTCGCATAACCACATGTCCTCTTCCAACTTGGTCAATAACACATTCCCTATTCCCAAGGAGCTTCTATAGCCACCTCAAGGAGTCAAAGATGACTCATGGGACACTTGTGCCAAGAGTCTTCATGAGAAAAATGTCTTCCCACCTTCTTCTCAAGGGTCTTTGTGAGACACTTGACATGTGTCTTTCCCTTCCACCTTACACTCCCCTTTGTTAATGTAGGAGAAACATATCTCATATTCTTCCTCTCACATTCCACCTAAATCCTTATTCCTCTCAACCCCTTTAACCAAGTCAATTCCAACCTTAGGATCTTCCACCTTTCAATCTCCACCCTTAGATCTTACCACCTAGGCTCGAGTCCTCCAAAAATCTATAAAAGGAGCCTTCATCTCCCTTTGAGATCCTAATAGAAATAGTGATTTCAAGCATCCAGGCATTCAAGTATTCAAGCATTCATAACAATCAAGCAATCAAGCCATTTTTAGCATTATCTTAAACATTTGTATACCATTTTCATTCATCAAGTTTGCATCCATTATCATAGCATAAAGCAATCTAGATTTAGGCTAGTTTTGCATATAAATTCACTATCTCCACACTTTGGAAACATCTTAGAAAAAAGAGAGCATATTTGCAAATCTGAGAGCTCACCAAATCCAAGAATTCAAGGCTAGGAGGACAATGGAGACAAGCTACATGGGTAAGTGAAGGTAAAAAAATTTATTTTTAGTCATTTCTTACTTTGTAATATTCATTGGAATGCATTTTACATAGATTTGATAGCTTACAGTAGTTAGTATTTCATTTCTAGGATTAGACATTTAATTTGCATAGATTTTTTGTGCCCATCGTGGGGCAACCCATGAAATTTTAACATTTACACTTTTAGTTTTTCATGTGAATATCTACAGGTTCTTTTTGCACATTCATTCCCAAATTCGGCGCATCCATACATGCTTCATGCAAATCTATTTCTGCTACACCAGTCATCAACATCTTGTCATCCTTTCTTTTCTTTCTACGCATCTGTTTAAAATTTTGGTGCTTTCATACCATATTTTGCACATTTTTTTCTTTCTGTGCATCCATATCATTTAGCGGCACACTCATTTCCTGTTACTACGCATCCATTATACTGATGTTTTTATTCCTTGTTCCTGCACTTTTGTTTTATGTAGTTGCGCATTGATTCAGAAATACTGTTTAGATTTCATTTTGCATCATTTTTAATCTTTAGATAACAATTTAACGATTTGTTGTTTGTGTTTTTTTTTAGTCATTTAGGTTGTTTTGCAGGACGTGTTGTAGAAGACCCCTGCAAATTACTCACAATTTTATTTGCTGGTTCCTTTAAAGGAAAAAGGGGGTTTGTTAAGGAAACCATAACCTTGTTTGGGCTTAAAATATGACATGATCTTTAATTTCATGTGTCTTCTTTAAATTAGATAATTGTCTATTGTGTTTTTCTTTAAAAAGTATTCTATAATCCCAAAGTTATAATAACGTATCATCTCCCCTCGCCTTCACGGATCTTGGGTGTAAGAGAAATTGTTATAACTTTTAGAGGGCAGTCTTTGGTGGGAAAAGAGGTACTTACCCCAAGGAACGACCCAATCAGTAACAAGTTAAAGTCAAGCCCTTCCAAATTGGTATATAAAAATGTCATTATGAATAGTCTCACAATGAATAGGTGTGAATTTGTTATGACAACCAAAATCTCCTCTACTACCCGTGTGGTGCGTTAAAGTCCCTACATTTCTAAGGTGTAAAAATATTGCTTTGAAAGGATTGGGAGAGTCCCCTTAATTGGGAATATGGATTGATCATACCCACCTGAACGGATGTCTTTACTACATACTTTTGTTTACTTGTCAAAAACCTTCTATTTGTAGTTCTTTGGGAAGTAATGACCCATTGAATTTGGAACTTGGTGTGCCAGAGAAGTGAGTGCACTGTAAGGAGGATATAGTGCCTCCAAGTTCCTAGGTTATCCGCTTTAGATATGCGTGGCTAGATTTTATCCAAGTGAGGATTCAACAAATATTATCCTTGCCTACCATAGGATTTGTAAGCATGTTTGTGCATTCGTATTAGATAATTTAGCAATCAATCATTTATGTTTTGTGTGTATATTTATGCATTTCCTTTCCAGAAAAATCACCAAAAACAAAAAACAAAAATTTCCCAAATTTCGCCAACAACAATTGAAAACATAAAAGTTGTGCATTCATCAAATATTTATGTGTATCTGTTAAACTATCATGCACATTTATTTTTGTTATTGCACATATACCACAAGTTGTTGCACATTGATATCTATTTTCCATGCAAACATTGAACTTTCATGCACATATGTTCATGCACATTCATAACAGAGGCTAGTTGTACAAACCTCGACCTGTTGAAATATACTTTTTGAGATACCCTATTTTGACCTCTTTTTTATTCTGGAAAAACATTCGATCTATTTAGAATATTGATACCTAGTTTGACCATCATTTTCAAAATTTCATCACCATTTCATTTATCCACATTCTCCAAATCACTCTTTAGTGTTGATACTTTCTATTTGAACACCAGCCTAATCTTTGTGAGTTTTACCTATCAGGATCTATCATCCTTACCTATAAACTTACTTAGATTATATATTTAAAACTATTTGTCATATCATAGTGAACTCTATATCTCCTATAGACTTAGATTATCAATTTGATACTTTCATCTCAACACTTTAGGATTTCTTTTCATATCTTTCTATCCATCACATATCTATTTATCTACGAAAATTTTCTCACATTTTCATCCTCCACCTTTTTATTGTTCAAACTTGATCACAAAAACTCAAGGAACCTGTCCATCCAAGATCTAGAGACAAGATGGTAGGATCTAGCAATAATGAAAACCCTTGGCCAAGATTTTCTTCCAAGGACACCATTTTCACAAATGAGGAAGGACCCACAGATGATGAATTAAAAGAATCCATGGAAGATTCTAGGTTCCACAAGGTCATGAAAAGAATCTTAGATATGGACAAATAAAAATACTTCCTCATGCTTGCTCAACAAGGAGTAAAATTACCAACTGATTTTGATCTCTCTACTCTCAAAGAACCACCTATGACAAATGATCAAGAAAAACCTAGTGGTTCTCAAGAGACACATGCTCATGGAGCTATGGAATACAAACAAAATAGTGCTTCCCACAATACACAAAGACCTACAATATCTTTGGACCCTATTTTACAACAAATCCAGATGCTTCAACAACAGATTCATGACATTCAAATTGGATCCTCTACAAATAAATATTCCTTAGATGATATATGTCCTTATCCTTTTGACAAGCATTTAGCAATGATTATTTGAGGTGCCTAAATTTGACAAATACAATGGGAATTTTGATCCTCAAGACCACATACGTGAGTTTTGTACTACTTGTATTGAAGTCACTCATAATGATACTTATCTTATGCGATTTTCCCATGTATTTTAGGAGGAAAAGCTATGGAATGGTTCTCTAAATTATCCCTAGACATCAAATCATTTAATGAAGTTATTGATAAATTTGTGACTCACTATTCTTACAACATCAAACATGAAGTCACTATGCTTGATCTTTTCAATGCAAAATAAAAAAATGGAGAACCTTTCCTTACATTCTTGCAAAGATGATTTCAACTATTTGCTAAATATCCGTGAACAATTCTCGAACAAGAAAAGATGGATATCTTTGTGCATAACCTTACACCAGAAATGAGTTGGGTATATGCACAAAGATGGGGGACCAAAAAGGTGCCACTTTGATTTTTGGCCCCCCATCGACCATTGTGTGTATGCACTAAAGCACGTGCACCCTATAGGGCGCACACACTTTGTAAAACACTAAAAAAATGTTTTTACAAAGCACGTGTGCCCTATAGCATGCACGTGCTTTGTAAAAACACTATTTAGTGTTTGTTGCGTGCGCCCTATGCAAAAACACAAAAATGTAGTCCATATTCTTACATAGCACACAAGCGCTATAGGGTGTGCACCCTATGCAAAACTAGAGAGAGAGAGAGAGAAATAATAGGCAAATAGGCTGGGGCCATTGAACCCTCTAAACCGGCTTCTATAATACCCCTCCTGGACTTCTATTATATTGAAACCCGTAGCATGCATGCAAAGGGCTTCTATGGCTATTACGGGAGGTATGTATATTGCCTATGAACAAGGAGGGCTCTCTCTCTCTCTCTCTCTTCCTCTCTTAGCCCCCGCCACCTTCTCACTCTTTCTCTCTCAATATTCAAATCTATGACTTGGATACGGCGCACGCACTATAGCGTGCACGCCCTATTCAAGTCATAGATTTAAATAGGGCGCACACACTATAGGACGCACACCCTATAAGGCATGCACTCTATGTAGGACATTGGAATCCACCAAGCCTAAGGCTTGGATTTGCCTTGGAGATCCAACCCAAAGGCTTGGAGGATTCAAATAGGCCCAAGACATGTTTTCCAGCAGACATACAAAAAAATGACATATTTTTTTGTGTGCTCCTCGTCAGGTTTACTCATGGTTCAATAACATTAAAATCAGATGATGTGATATTGTAGATCTCTCTATTAGCTATCTAACCATATAATTTATTTTGAATTTTGATTATGTTAAGTTTTTCATCTCTAATTTCTTTTGTATGTATGTTCAATTTTTGTTAAAAACCAACATGTAGTATTTTGGGCATAGATTTTGGCTTGTTCGTCGAATTTTGCAACAAGTTACAGTTTTAGAAACTAGAATCCATTCTACACACTTCAAAAAAAAGAAAATTTGATTTTTGATTAGTTTTAAATAATTTATAGGGGGAGCACACAAAAAGTTCACATTTTCAGGATGTGTGCACTTCGTAAATTCATAAAAAATTATAAATTCATCAAAAAATTAGCAAAAAAAATTGGGATAAACTACGTGGTGTTAGCTAACTTCTCACCAGAGCGATTAAAAAAATTCAAAAAAAAAGTTAACATTTTAGGGGGAGCACACCAGACGCTATGTTATGTTTTTACACAAAAATGGGACCACTTTTTGTGCTCCCCCTTTTTGAGGGCCTTAATCTGCACCATTTTCAAAATAAATTAGTAGTTTAGGAACTAGATTCAGAGTATTATAACTCTTGTTCTTGTCACATCTTAAAATTTTGAGTCTAACTATCTTCAATTTCTTGTTGAAGTTCAGAGTTTTCTGATTTCAAGAAAAAAGTGGCATCTTATACCCCCTTTTTGGTCCCCCGTCTTTGTGCACTTACCCAGTTATACATTACAATTACAATGTCCTCCAAGTTTAAACAAACTCATTGAAAATGGAGTCAAAATTGAAGAAGCTATGGTTAGGAAAGGTGAGATTAAACTCTACACTAAGGACAATGTTGGATCCTCAAGTTCTAATCCCAATAACAACAACAATGACAAATCAAAATTTTGGAACAAGAACAAGAATATTGTCAATGATGGGATTGTTGATGACCAACATGTTAAACTGACACAACTTGTCCTAAATCTCACAAGCAAGGCCAATGCTTCTCAACCTACTCAAAGTAATCAAAATACAACACAAAATACCAGCAATACTTCATCAAATGTAAGGTTACCTTTTATGCCTCGTAGAAGGAATTTTACTCCTTTAGGTGAGTCTCTCAAATCTGCATTAAGAAAATTGATCACAAAGAAACTCATTGTACTTCCTGAAATTAGAGATTATGAACCAAGAGTGAAACCTTCTTGGTGGAATGATAATGATTATTGCGTGTTTCATAGAGAGAAAGGTCATAAAACCAATGATTTTCAAAGACTTAAACATGTGATACAAGACTTGATAGAAAGTGGTGAAATAAGCGTTGATGGACATACCTCAAATGAGTCACATACGACTTTTAAAGATCCACTTCCCGAACATGAGAAAGGAAGTTCTTCCAATACTAAAGGTGATAACCAAGCCAATTACAATACAACATCTTGTAAGTATGTTAACCATATCTCAGAATTTCATCCTTCTCAGTATTATGCCAATGTGATTACTATCAAAGAAAAATCTGAAAGTCAACCAGTTAATGTCACAACTCAAGCCCAATCCAAGGTTACTTTACAAGGTGTCTCATCCAATCCTTCCACTTCACAAAATAAATCTTTTTATGTTCGAAAGTCTACACCAAACATTTTGAATCAATACAATCTTTTGGATAAATTGAAGAAAAAACTTGCCCAAATATCCATATTAGAGCTTTTGCGCTTGTCACCATCTCATAAAGATATTCTTGAAAAATATCTACTAGAAACTCATGTCCCTACTAATCTAGATCAAGCTCAATTCCAAGATATGGTGTGACATTTGACCGCTTCGCATTACCTATCTTTTACTGAGCATGATGATCTAGCCATTAATCAACCACATAATGCTCCACTCCATATTGAAGTCCTTGTCCAAAATCATAAAATCAAAAGATTTCTAATAGATGGAGGAGATGGCATGAATATATGCACTTTAAAACTAGTCCTTGCATTGGGATTTTTTGAAAATGTTGTAGACCCAAAGAAGAAAATTACAATCAAAGCTTATGATGATGAAGAGAGGTCATCTAATGGATTAGTGGTTCTACCTATCAGAGTAGGACATGTAGTCAAAGATGTTCTTTGCCAAGTTCTTGATATGGAACTGGCATATAATGTTCTTTTGAGACGACCCTAGATTCATTCTATGCAAGTTGTACCTTCAACTTATCATCAGTACCTGGAATTTCCCTACAATGGTCAATAAATAACTGTCAAAGGTGATCCTAATCCTTTTCAATATTGTAACACTATGAAGGCAGCCCCTGAATCTTTGGTACCATACAATCGAGTTGGATCTTCTACAACAATACCCATTGATCCAAGTAATGTAGCATCAACATCTAAAACTAATGGTATCAACATAGACATAAAAGAACAAAGCATGGGGGAATACACTTTGGGCCAAACATTTTGTATCACAGAATTACCTTTATCTCCTAAGTCATATGGAAAATATTTGATTATCAAACAATAATTAGAAGCTCCTTCAACAACTATTTTTGACTCTTTTATAAGTGGGGGCACTATATCCAAAGAAGCAACTGAGTGAAATGTTAATCACTTACTTACTCAAGAAAAGAGTGAGGAGAATGTAAAACATGAATATATATCACTTGATGTACATGGTAAAGGGTATACTTTGTTACAAAATATGGGATATCAAGGCAGTGGACCTATAGGATTGCAAAGAGATGGTGTCATAAAACCAATTTTGAAAAATCCAAATTATCAAAGGGATACAACAGGGCTAGGTTATAAAGGGGAAGGGCCAAAAGAACATAAAGATAAAGAAGAAATCACATATCCAATTATCAATAATGTTATTTGTACTTCTAAATTAGGATTCCAAAAAGATGGAAAGTATGTGGATAAGGAAAAACAAAGAATAGCAACAAAACTCATTGATAAACTTAGGGATAATCAAGGACAAAGTGATGATACTGATTCTAATGATTATGAATGGGATTATTTATTTGACTATACTGAAGAGATAGGAATCGATGTCATCCATACTTATAGTGGAACTTACTATGAGGGGGAGAGTTCAAGGATCAAATCATTAGGATTGGTCCCATATAATGCTACTCAAAACAATCATGAGGAAAGTGAGAATCATCTTGTGAGAGATAATTCAAATGAGAGTATGGAAATAGATCTTGCCAATAATATCATAAACCTTGACAATTTCTCCATAAATACCATTACCACCTTTGAAATTGACCCAAATGATCCATTACCTCTTGTCCATCTCGAGCTTATAGATTGGGATTCTCCTAATAATCCAAAATTTGTCATTTTCCATAATGATGATGCAATTATCGATTATCTTGGAATCAGGGATCATCTACCACCAGGGGATCATAAGTTAGGATTTCAAATTGAGTTCAATGACATGGCTTATTTTGGAGAAAGTGCCAATCCTTCCAGTCGTAAAAATATAAAAATTATAAATAGATCTAATGGTGAAAACCACTCAGAGATCCAAAAAAAGTAAAAAGAAAAGACACAGCTGAGGGTGAAAACCTCTCCGAGACACCCGAGGATGGAAGGATTGATATTGTTACCAATTATATTTATCAGGATCAATCAACAATACTTATTGAACCAATAGTGCTTCTCAACATTGGAATGGAAGAGTCCAAGCATCTTCTTCAAGTACCAGCATCTTTAAAAGAGATAGAAAGGGAAAAAAAATTACAATTTTTCAAGGAAAGACAAGTCAACTGTGTATGTTCTTATGCTAATATGTCGAGTTTAGATCCTAATGTTATCATGCATCACTTGTCTATCACACCAGAGATCAAACCAGTCAAGTTGAAACTCAGAAAAATGTATCCTCATATCGCACTCTTGGTAAAAGCAAAATTGAAGAAGCTCCTAGATGTTGGATTCATTCGATCCACTGATTATGTTGAGTGGATTTCAAATATTATACCAGTATCAAAGCCTTACAAGTCTATTAGGATATGTATCAATTTTTGGGATCTAAATAAGGCTTTTCCTAAGGATGACTTCCCATTACCAAATATTGATATTATAGTGGATTTTATGGCTAGTCATGAAATGTTGTCCTTAATGGATGGGTTTTCAGGCTATAACTAGATCAAGATTGCTCTAGAAGACCAGGAGAAAACTGCTTTTACATGTCCTTGGGGAACATATTGTTGGAATGTTATGCCTTTTGGGCTCAAGAATGTTGGAGTAACTTATCAATGAGCCATGACTACTATCTTCCATGACATGATGCATACTATAATGGAAGACTATGTAGATGATATCCTTGTGAAGTATAAAACTAGAGAAGGTCATTTGAGAGTGATAGATAGGATATTCACTTATATGGAAAAGTATAAGATTGGACTCAATCCCAAGAAATGTGCATTCAGGGTTACATTAGGAAAACTTTTAGGGTATATTGTCTTGGCCAAAGGCATAGAAGTGGATCCTGAAAAAGTCAAAGAAATTATGGAAATGTCCTCTCCTACAAATATCAGTCAGCTAAGATCTTTGCAAGAATGACTCTAGTCAATTAGAAGATTTATTTCTCAATTAGCGGACATAATTCATCCTTTTCAACATCTATTTCATAAAGATATCTCATTTAAGTGGGATGATAAGTGTGAGGAAGCCTTTGATAAGATAAAGAAATATTTGAAAAATCCACCTACTCTCGTGTCATCGATTCCTGACAAGCCACTTTTTCTCTACATTTCAGCTACAAAATTTTCTTTATGTGCTCTTCTAGCACAAGAAGATCAAGAGGGAAAAGAAAAAGCTATATATTACATCAGTCACACTCTAGTAGGATATGAGCTCAACTATTCACCAATTGAGCAAGCATGTTTGGATATGGTCTTTGCTTCATAGAAATGGAAACACTACATGTTATCTCATTCTATCAACCTCATTGTGAAGATAGATCCTTTAAAATATATTTTGAGCAAGACAACATTGATAGGAAGATTGGCTAAGTGGGTTATGTTGCTTAGTGAATTTGACTCGAGTATGTGGATATGAAGGCTATTAAAGGGAAAGTGATTGCGGATCAACTAGTTGAGGCACCACTAGTGGATGATCATCCTATATGACAAAATCTCCAGATGTAGACATATTGACATTATCTACACAAGCATGGAAGTTATATTTTGATGGGTCATACACTCATGGTTCAAGGGCTGAAGTGTTATTTGTTACACCACAAGGATACACAATACCAAAATCTTACAAGTTGATTTTTCCTTGTACAAATAATGTGGCTAAATATGAAACATTGTTGATAGGGCTAAAGATGGCTTTACAAAGGAAGGTTACAAAATTGAATGTCTATGGAGACTCTCAGTTGATTATCAATCAAGTAAATGATGACTATCAGACCAAGGATGATAAGTTATTGCCATATAAACGTATCGTGGATAACTTTAAGCAATATTTTTCTATAATCACATTGAGCAAATTCCAAGACAAGATAACAAGGCTGTAGATTCCATGGCAACAATTGCCTCTCTTTTTTATGTGGAAGATACAAAGGCACGCTTTGAGTTCTTGGTGGGATCTTTGAATTACTTAGCATATGATGATCTTGAAACTAGTATAATATGTCATATCATTAGAGAAGAATCTCCAACTTATGGGAAGATATAAACCTATCTAAAACATGATACCATTCCTCCCAAATTATCTAGAAACCAAAAATATATATTTCTCTGCCAAGCCTCCTGCTATATCCTAATCTCTGACACCTTGTATTGGCAAGGTCTTGATGGTACTCTCTTACAATGTCTTGAACATGATGAAGCTCAAACTACCTTGCGAGATGTCCACGAGGGTATTTGTGGGACACATTCGAGTGGTCCTTCCTTAGCTAAGAAGATCATGCATGTGGGTTACTATTGGCCTACTATGGAGATAGATTCCTTTCACTTTGCTAGAAAATGCAAGAAATTTCAGATTCATGGAAATCTCATTCATGCACTAGCACAGGAGCTCCATCCTTTTACAACTACATTGTCATTCAGTCAGTGGGGACTTGACCTTGTGTGCATAATTCACCCTCCATCTTCTAATGGTCATAAGTATATTATCACTGCAACTAAATATTTCACTAAATGGATTGAATTTGTCCCATTTATCACTGCCACTAGCAAACAAATATTCATGTTTATCCTTAATTACATCATTTGCAGATATGGTATCCCTATGCATCTTATCACTGATCACGGGAAGCAATTCCAAAATTAGGATATGGATGAACTATGTGAAAAATTTCACATCACCCATCATTATTCCACCATCTACTACCCCAGGGAAATGGCCAAGTTGAGGCATCTAATAAAACCATTGTTAAAATACTTCAAAAGACTATAAATGACATTGGTCGTGACTGGCATATCCAATTGAATCCTACCTTATGGGCTTATCATACATCCATTCATACTTCCATTGGAGCTACACCATATTTAGTCTATGGTTCTGAAGTTATCCTGCCCCTCGAGGTTGAGTTACCCTCTTTGTGAGTATCCTTAAGAGATTTAATTCTAGATGAAGAATATAGAATATCATGGTTACACGAACTGGAATTATTGGATGAGCGATGACAAAGAGCCTTTGATCATTTGAAGGTTTATCAACAGAGGATGTCTCGAAAATATAATACAAAAGTGAAGCCTAGATACTTTCAGGAGGGTGATTTAGTTCTTCATGAAAATCCCCAAAATTAGTAGCATCATGAGAAGAAGGGGAAGTTTGAACCCAATTGGTTGGGTCCTTTCATGATTATTGCAGTTTATGGATCATGAGCTTATCAGTTGTATATAGCTAAAGGTGATCTCTTGGATGAGCCTCTCAATAGTATGCACCTCAAGAAGTTCTATGCTTAAAGTACCAATGCAAGGGATAAAAAATTAAAAAATAATAGTAAAAAAAAAACATAAAAATACAAAAAAATCAAAAAATCAAAAGAAAACTACAATAAAAACAAGTGGTGAAAACCTGGCAACATGCGCCTTTTGTGACAGGCTAGCTCCTCTCTCTATTAGGATTCTTCTAGCATCTCATCTGATGTATATATCCATAATAAACCTTCTAGTCTAAGTCATCCCATCTTATGTATATATCCATAATAAACCTTCTAGTCTAAGTCATCCCATCTAATGTATATATCCATAATAAAATCCTAGTCCATAGTATCCCATTCAATGTATACACCCATAATAAAAAAATCCCATCATAGCTTGGTTGCATGTTTTGGTTTTCATCCTACTTCATGTGTCTTTCTCCATCCCTAATAAGTAAGTCTATCACCTAGCTAGGGGCATGTCCTCGACCTAGTTTTGGAGGTGAATCTATGATAGTTGTGACTCACAGAGGACAAAATGGAGTGTATTCACCAACAATAAACACAATCAAATGCTATTAAACAATGATATCTTGATTATGACTCTTAACATGTGATATATCTTTCAAACATGATTGTTTACCTACACATTTGACTTGTCCCAACATCATCCTACCAAATCAAAATCTTATCAATGATCTTTTGGAAAGAAATGTGTATTCATGGCAAGCATGTTAGGATGATTTTTATAGGTTATGCATTCATAATTTTATTTCATTGTTAATATGTTTCCTATGCTATTCTGGGATGTCCTTGGCATGAGTTTATCACTACCATATGCCATTGACTATAATAGCCGGGATGGGGCATGATATTTTTCTTTGATTGTTGTTTGTGGAATATTTTCTGATGAAGTCAAAGGAACAAATAATTGGGGTTTATATGCATAAGTTCCTTCATCAATTTAATAAGCATCAAATCATACAATTTATGTTGTTATGCAAATGCTATTAATAATGACGTGCCACACATACCTCGACTCCAAATATTTGTTCCCCAATGGAGGGAAGAATATTCCTTGTCTGTTGATTATGCAAGTAAAACTCAAGTCATCTCGATTTAATTATACTTAGATGCTTGTCGAGCTTGCTATATTAAATTCCATGTAAGAAGTTCTTAGGTTATCCTGGTTTAATTATACCACGATGCTTGCATTTTCTTGCAACATAACAAGCTCAATGATGATAAACAAATTCAGGTTACCTTGATCTGAGATGTTTTCCAAAGTTTTGGAGTGTAATGTAAGAAAAGGGGAATAGGGGAATCTAAAATGTAGTAAGGTAATGGGGGAATGTAAGACCTAATTTTTAATCCAAATTCCCAAAGGAAAGATCCAAATTGATTAACCACAAGAAAATGATTAATACACAAATGAATCAATCGATGGAGAATATGAAGAAAGGAGAAAACCTTGTATTCCATTGTAGAAAGTAGATATTGAAGTCTGGATTGAATTGAAGACAAATACTAACCTCAAAATATGACGGATCTGGAAATACCCATTTTCTGATGTTTGTACTTAGTTTCAGGAATTTCTGCAATTGGATCTGGCTTGGAAATACAAAAACAGAGAAAACCTAGAAACCTTCTTCTTTTATGAGCAAGGTCAAACTTGACATAAGACAGGGATAAGATCTTAGCCTGGGGCACAATCTTACCCCTAAAAGTTGACCTTGACCTACACTGCTTTGATGGAAATTTTGTTCGCAGATCCCGGAAGTTCGCCGAAAAGGGTACTCAGATCTAAACTGCAATTCACTGTCCCACACCTATACCTACAAGAAAAATGGTTTTGTTTGTTGGATGAGGGGTTTTCCTTAGTCAAACCCTAGTTTGGAATCAACCTTAATAATAGAATTGAAATAGGGATTGCTAGCAAGTAGTAGAAGTAGATCTAACAACGAAGCTATGATATTCAATAAATATGCAATTGTATTTGAAATGTAAACAAGTATGTTGATATGAAAGTTTGGACTCAACACTAAAAACCATAAATGTGAACCAAAACCTCCATGATTTTATGCTTGGAATCCACCTTGAAGGGAGAATTAATTGATCTTGAATATGAACAAAGGATCTCGAAGAAAGATCACACCACCATGATGGATAGATCTAGGATTAAATGATGAATCTTGAATGCTTGAACCAAATTCCTTCAAAGGCTTGAATGCTTGAATCCTTGATCTTCAATGGAGAACTTGAATGCTAGGATGTGGATGATTGCTTTAATGCTTCCTTTATTGCACACTTGATTGATGGATATCTCCTTGAGAGTGCTTGATGAATAATAGATGTGAAAATGAGAGAGGAAGGCTTCCTTTATACAAGTCCAGGGCACAAACTTCTAGAGAGGTCGACATAGGAGAATTAAATTCCAATTTAAATCTTAACCCCTATAAATGTACCTAGATTAAATATAATTTAAGATTTTACCATTCTAAAATCCGAAACAGCCTACCTAGAAGTAGGAAAATAAACTTTCCGAAGCCCGACATCCCAAAACCTATGGAACTTGAAATTTGGACTGAGGGTTAGGGTCGAGGTTGATGCTAACCTAGGTTAAAGTTGAGGTCGACCTTGACCTAGGTTAGGGTCGAGGTCAACCTTGACCTTGACCCTGAGGTCAAGAATCTCAAGGTTTTTGGTCAGAATGCCCAAAATAGGTTGGAAAGAGGTGGAAAGAGAAGCAGATTAGGGGGAAAAATTAGAATCAAGCCAGAGATCCATCAAGGCATTTGACATGACCCCAAACCACTTACTAAGAGGGATAAACCTATCATAAATGGAAGTGCTTCCATTTTATGATGATACATTTAGCCCCCACTTTAGCAAGAGTATGGATTCAATGCAAACTCTTTGTAAAGGAGAAGAAAGATACAAGTGGATTCACAACGAGATAGAATAACACTTAGTTAAGGAAATGAGCCCCCAAGATAAGGATTGTAACTCAACATACATGCATGAGGGTGCGAAAGAAAAGAAAAATAAAGACAAAGCTAGAAGACACGAAAAGAGGGGTTAGTACAAAAGACAAACCCAAATCAACTAGCAAAGGAAACCTTGCTAAGAAATGTTTCCTATACTAATATCATGTTTGGAAAACTATCATAAGAGCATAAATGATTACATAAGAAAGAAAAGAGAAACACTATAAATAACATAGCTTCATGATCTAATCCTATTAGCATGAAAGCGAAAAGAGAGAAAGGGAAAAGAGTGATTACCTCGCCCAGTAAGATGCCCACCTTACCGTGAATCACCAAGGAGGGAGAGATAAATAGGTGGCCAAACCTAATAGTTCATCCATAAATTGTGCCTTGAATTGTAATGCCTCCTCTAATGGCTTTTGGAATACCCATAGATCCACCTCCTTGTATCACCATGGAATATAAAATGCGTGTCTCCTTAGGATTTAGCAACTTATGTGTGTTACCTTCGAAGGATTTAGCATATTGAAAATTAAAAATGTGTGTCTCTTTAGGATTTAGAAACTTATGTGCATTACCTTTGGAGGATTTATCATATTGAAATTTGAAAATGCACGTCTCTTCAGGATATAGCAACTTATTTGTGTTACCTTCGGAGGATTTAGCATATTGAAAATTAAAAAATATATAAGGGAGACCCTATATATTCCCCCCTCCTTAGCGTGGCTACTTGCTAGCCAAGATAAGGAAGAGAAAGGAGGATACCGACTTCACAAAGTAAGGAGATATCTTATTAACAATAATGTATATTATATCCTTAGCGAAGGGTATTGACCCTTACATCCAAGAGCATAGATAATCATGAAAAAAAGGATATGTCATTTATGGAAAAAGGATCCTCAAAGAGAAAGAGATCTTATTAGGAAGACCCCCATCACAGAGGAGTGATTTTAGATAAGATATCACCTTTCAAAGAGAAGCAAAAGAGAGACCAAAGATTCAATCATCAAGCCCCCTATACTTAAGAGGAAGAGGAATCTTTGAACAAAGGAATCAAACTCTGACCCTAAAGCTAGGGTAAAAGTTTATAAAGAACATAATTTGCATAATACAGAAGAGGTGATGACCTAGGAAAACAACCTCTTACATAAGAGAAAATCCATAACCAAAACCTCAATCAGCATAATGAAATAATGTTGCAAAATAAACCAATGCCACTAAGCTAAAGAAAGCAAATCCCTAGACAAAGATAAAGAAATAAAAACCTTTCTCCCTAGGGATGAAAGCAAGGGATACCTTTGCAAAACAAATATGAGAAGATGAACTATGGATGATTATGATTATAATGCAAAACCATAGGAATAGAAGATAAAAAGAATACCAATTAAGCTCAAGACAAAACATATTGTAAGAGTGTAATGGATCCTAGAAGACTGGATGAAATACCTCTTGCCCCCTAGTCAAAAGACAAGAGGAGAAAAGATATATTTTATATAAGAGTGAAGGGGATGCCACTTATCAAAATTATGAAGGAATTGTAAAACCGCATGAGAGCGGGATATAATTCCTAAAGCAACTCTTTTTCTAACATATAACTTGAAATACACACAATCAACAAGTAAATGTGTATTACTATAGTGAAACAAACATTTGTACTTGGAGAGAGCATCTTTCAACATAGGTTTAAAGATTTCTTTCTTGGAATTCATTAACTGAACATACACCTTTGTAGCCACATCTTGAGGAGTATCAGGGTAATCTAAGGTAGGTGTTGGAAGAAGAAGATGAAGAGGAGGAGGACGATCAAAATCAATCACCTTAAATTGAGATTTTGAACAACCAATACCATGCATATCTTTTTTAGGGGGTATATGAACTAGATATTTAATACCATGCTCATTAATGCAAAGCCCTAATCCTTTATAACCTTGTTTAGCCATCATATTATATCTTGTAGTATACATATCTTGTAAAGCTTCTATAGGAGGTGATTGTTTGTCATGATCACGAGAGAAGGTCGTGCGAGGTGGAATGATAGGTTTATAATAAGTTTCTTTACCCTTTCCTTTAATATCATAATGAATCAGAGGAGAAGGTAAATCAAAGAACTCTTGCACATCTGCATCATGAACTATAGTTTGAATCCTATCATAAGTATGGGAAGAACTAGGATTAGCAAATGGAGAATTAGGCATGTTAGGAATCAAATTAGGAAGAATGGGATTAGAATTAGGAAGTTTAGGAGATGGTGTATCATCTACCAAATTCTTCACATAATTAAAAAAAAGTGATAAGTCCGGCACATAAATCTTTAATGACGATTTTGAAAGTGGGAATACTAGTATCAGTCAATCTTACAATAACACAGGCAAGTGAAACATGAAGAGTGACAAATTCAATGAAATGGATGATACTGTTATACACATCATAAGTACGATAAAGAGATGCTAGGAGGAGAATAATAAGAAAAATAACCACAAACCAAAGCATCTTAAAGATCTTCATATTGAAATGTAACAAACTATTTTTGTATTTTGTAAAATATATAGATTTTTATTATTTTGATTTTTGAAATGCAAAGGATAATTTTAAGAAAAGCATCTAACACCAAAAATGAAAGAGTTGTCTATCGCAGGTTCACCAAAATGTAATGTAAGAAAAGTGACATGAGGGAATCTAAAATGTAGTAAGGTAATGGGGGAATGTAAGACCTACTTTTTAATCCAAATTCCCAAAGGAAAGATCTAAATTGATTAACCACAAGAAAACGATTAATACATAAATGAGTCAATCGATGGAGAATATGAAGAAAGGAGAAAACCTTATATTCCGTTGTAGAAAGTAGATATTGAAGTTTGGATTAAATTGAAGACAAATACTAACCTCAAAATATGATAGATCTAGAAATACCTATTTTCTAATGTCTGTACTCAGTTTTGGGAATTTTTGGAACAGAATCTGACCTGGAAACATAGCAACAGAGAAAACCTAGAAACCTAATGCTTTTCTGAGCAAGGTTGACCTTGACCCAAGACAGGGTAAGATCTTACCCCGGGGCACAATCTTACCCCTAAAAGTTGACCTTGACCTGCACTGCTCCGATGGAAATTATGTTCATGGATCCCAGAAGTTCGTTGAAAAGGGCACTTAGATCTGAACTGTGATTCGTTGTCCCACACCTATACCTACAAGAAAAATGGTTTTATTTGTTGGATGAGGGGTTTACCTTGGTCAAACCCTAGTTTCAAATCAACCTTGATAATGGAATTGAAATAGGGATGCTAGCAAGTAGTAGAAGTAGATCTAATAATGAAGCTATGATATTCAATAGATATGCAATTGTATTTGAAATGTAAACAAGTATGTTGATATGAAATTTTGGACTCAACACTAAAAACCATAAATGTGAACCAAAACCTCCATGATTTTATGCTTGGAATCCACCTTGAAGGGAGAATGAATTGATCTTGAAGATGAACAAAGGATCTTAAAGAAAGATCACACCACCATGATGGATAGATCCAGGATTAAATGATGAATCTTGAATGCTTGAACCAAATTCCTTCGAAGGCTTGAATGCTTGAATCCTTGATCTTCAATGGAGAACTTTAATGCTAGGATGTCGATGATTGCTTGAATGCTTCCTTGATTACACACTTGATTGATGGATATCTCCTTAAGAGTGCTTGATGAATAATGGATGTGAAAATGAGAGAGGAAGGCTTCCTTTTATACAAGTCCAGGGCACAAACTTCTAGAGAGGTCGACATAGGAGAATTAAATTCCCATTTAAACCTTATCCCCTATAAATGGACCTAGATTAAATATAATTTAAGAGTTTACCATTCTGAAATATGAAACAGTCGACCTGGAAGTAGGAAAATAAACTTTCCGAAGCCCGACATCCTGAAACCTTCAGAACTTGAAATTTGGACCCAGGGTTAGGGTCGAGGTTGACTCTGACCTAGGTCAAAGTCAAGGTCGACCTTAACCTAGGTCAGGGTCAAGGTCAACCTTGACCATGAGGTCAAGAATCTTAGGGTTTCAGGTCAGAATACCCAAAACAGGTTGGAAAGAGGTGGAAAGAGGAGCAGATTAGGGGGAAAAAGTCAGAATCAAGCTAGAGATCCATCAAGGCGTCTGACATGACCCCAAACCACTTACTCAAAGGGATAAACCTGTCCTAAATGGAAGTGCTTCCATTTTTCAACAATACACGAAGATATTCATTTATCATTTCATTTTGCATTCATTAGGATTGCTTGCATAAAGTGCTCCTTTTATATGATTCTGTAGGATTTCTAGCCTATTAGGTTATTTGGTTCATTATGTCCATTCTTTTAGTGTTAGACATAGTATTATTATAATTGAGGATATTTGACATCAAAAACATGTTATGAATTTCATAATAAGTTTAATGTTGCATCATTCATTCTATACATTCCATTTTCATCATTTATCATGAGCATTTTTACATATTCATTTAGTGCCCGTTTGGGTGCTGGAATTAGAGCCCATATTCTAGAATTAGGTTTTCGAATAATGTCAATTCCATGTTTGTGTCCATCCAAAAAATTGGAATTGGAATTTCAAAATTCCAATTTTGCCCCCAAAATGGGCATTTCATCTTCCACTCAAATAGGTGGAATTGGAATTTTGAATTCTAATTCCAATTTTTATAAAACCAAATTTAATATTTCGTGGGATCCGTGACTATAAGGATGTATATTATATTGCTATAAGGATGTATATATATACATGTGTGTGTATATATATACATGTGTGTATATATACACATAATATATATATATACACACAAATATGTGTATATGTATATACACACATGTGTGTGTATTTGTGTATATATACACATGTGTGTATATGTGTATACATGTGTGTGTATATACACACACGTGTGTGTATATATATACATGTATGTATATATACACACACATGTGTGTATATATATACACATGTGTGTATATATATACAGGTGTGTGTATATATACACATGTGTGTATATATAAACACACATGCATGTATATGTGTGTATGTGTGTGTATACACACATGTGTGTATATGTGTATATATACACATATGTGCATATGTATATATATGTGTGTATATACACATATGTATATACATATACACACATGTGTGTATGTGTATATATACACATGTGTGCATATGTGTATATATACAGACATATACACACCATATTTAAAGAAATTAAAATAAAGAATTAAAATTCCTTATGCATCTTCTTAGTCATCTTCCGGGTGAACCAAACAGGTCAGCCCATATTCCGAAAATCATTTTTAGGATTTGTATCTTCCAGAATTGCAACATCTTCTAGAATTGACTGGAATTGATATTTGGTATTCCAGCACCCAAACGGGCCCTTAGCTTCATTATTGACTTATTTTATTATCATATTATCTTCTTATCACCTTATAATATTATCATCTTATCTTATTATCACATGAACTTGTTGTATTATTATTATTATTATCATTCGAGATTTACAATTTATAAATATCCATTAGGCATTTCATAAGTACATTTCCATTTTATTTCATTAATTTCCACCATAATCATTATGTACATATGCAACATATCAATTATATTATACACAATCATCACTCATTACATATATCACATTCAATTGCATTGCATTAGGTAAGAAAATTTAAAAAGTCATATTATCATTTATGAATTCATTCAACTACATGCATAACATCACAACATAATCATCATCACATATATAATCGCAGTATTGCATCAACACATATAGAATTATAAATCATATGTATCCACATAAACATAAATCATCACATCATACATATGTTAGTATCCATAAGTAAATAAATCATAAACATGCATCATAAGAGAGTCCATCATATAAGATTCCATGCATCATAACACAATAAAGAGTCAAAAGTCCAAATGTCCAATGATATTGATCAATCTAGCTCCTAATTTTGGTTTGTAGTGACCTTAGCCAAGTCACTATCCAATAAGGACTTAGTGAGTCCCTAGTGTGATGTGTGTGTGTGTTGAGATCCAAATGGTTTAGGAAGGTTACTAAGTGTCTTAGTAAGTCTTTGCTATGTACCTAAGGAGTATGGCTTGTATGCCCTCTGATTATGCCAGTCAGCCAAAGCACTAGTTTCATTGTGACAAAAGAAGAAATGAGTGAAGTAGGGGTCCTAGAAGTCTTTAGTTAGCATTAGAGGTCTTTTTAGACCTATTGACACAACCTAGGAAAAGTTGTCATGCAAAATGTAAAAGTTGTCAATGACAACTTTGTTAGGAATAAGGTGTCTCAACCTTGGATAATCCCTATTCTTATTATTTGTTTTGTAAAATGTATTTCTTGAAAATAATGTAATTAAGTGTGAGTGTACATGTCTATTTGGCATGTTGATGTGTCACTCCACTTGATGTGTCGATATCTTGAATTGTGTGTAAGGAGATCATGGCTGAAACAGTTATGACAGATTCCTATGATGCGTAAGAGCTATTTAAGGAATGTGCTATGTTAGGTGTAAGAGCATCTTATGACTTGGGCCTATTTGGGCACCCAAGAAGGAGTGGTTGGTGTGTGTAAGAGAATATGCCAAAAATAGGTTGGTATGATAGATTCTCTTACACTTCTCTTGTGACCGTTATTTTTTGGTAGATTCTATGACAAGCTGTCATAGTCTATTCTAGGGATGGACGCCTATTCTTGGGATTGCATGTAATAGCTATGTACATGTGGCTTTGTGCATGGGTCTTAGTGGTTGAGCCCATGTTGAACGCCCAACTCCTTTGTGGGTATTTGTTGGGTCCCGAGGAGTCTATATATATGATGTTGCTTCTATGGGAGAGCAATAAGTTTTACTTGTCTCTCATCTCCTGAAAGAACTTGCATTGCAAGTGTGTCATAACCTTTGTGTTGAAGATAATACATTGTGCAGGTTTTGGAGGGGTGGGGTTGTTTTACCAAAAGTTTTTTCCCCACTGGCATATCTTTGTGTTTATGTGTTTCAATCTTCTCTCTCTATTTTATGTATGCATGGTATATGGTTGCAATATCATTGTTAAAGTAGTTAATGAATCTGAAATTGTAAGGATTTAAAATAATTTGCACAATACTTTCCTTTAGAGATTAGTGTAGGAAGCTATTTTCGCACCTAAGTTTCCTTACAAGTGGTATCAGAGCCTGATCAAATTTTGATCCTAGTTGTTGGGTAGGGTTTTTTGAGCTAATCTCAAGTTGAGTGGGAGTCTTTTGTGCAGAGCATTCTAAATCTTATTTGCAGATTGAGATGGCAAGTTCCTCGTACAGTAGAATGGAGGTGGAGAAATTTAATGGCACTAATTTTGAGTTGTGGAAATGCGAGATGGAAGACATGCTTGAAGACCATGATCTATGGGAGGCTACTTCACTTGATGTGAAACCTGCATCGATATCTCAAGCGGATTGGGAGATCAAGGATCGGAAGGCTAAGGGTCTCATCGGATTCTGTCTAGCAGATGTCATTCTTCTGAATTTTCTTGATGAGACTACTACAAATTCTTTGTGGAAACGGCTTGGGTTTGTGTATCAGGCCAAATCTCTGGTGAATAATTTTTTCCTGAGAAAGAATTTGTATTCTATAAGAATGGAGGAAGGAGGATCCATAATTGATCATCTCAATGCATTCAATTTATTGGTTGCACAGTTGGCATCATCTGGTGCTAAGATTAAGGAGGAGGATAATTGTATGACCCTAATTTGTTCCTTGCCAAATTCATGGGACCATCTTGTGATGACTCTCAGAAGTACTATAGTCACATTCTGTATGGATGATGTGGTGTCTTCGCTGCTATCTGAGGAGATGCGAAGAAAGACTTCGGATTCGTCTAAGGAAGCCCTTGCTATTCATGGGAGATCCAATGAAAAAGGAAAGAAAAATGACAAGTCAAAGAAGAGTAGATCTAAATCCCGTGGGAGTTCTAAGACTCCTGGAAAGTCCAAGGTGAAATGTTGGAACTGTGATAAAACTGGGCACTTTCGGAAGGACTACAAAGAACCAAAGAAGAAGAAGAAAGGCTCAGATTTAGCTTTAGAAAAATCTCAAGAAGATGGAGATGCTTTTATTGTAGCTTTGGAAACCCATGCATCTAATGATGTGTGGTTGGTAGACTCGGGTGCTTCTTTTCACATGACCTCTCATCGAAATTGGTTCTCAAAATATGAAGAGTTCGATGGTGGAAAGGTGTACTTGGGTGATGATTCTCACCTAAAGATAGTTGGACGTAGAAGGGTCACTATCAGATTTCCTGATGGACGAGTAAAGGGAATCAACGGAGTTATGCACATTCCAGGTTTGGCATGAAACCTATTATTTGTAAGTATGCTAAATGATGTAGGTGTGCAAGTTTTTTTTTCGAAAGAAGGATGCAAGATGATGAGAGGATCGATAGTGCTTGCAAGGGGTACTAGGAGAGGTACCTTATTTCAGATAGATGCATGTATTCCTCTATGTAATAGTTCTTCATCCTCACCATCTGAATGAGCAGAGAAGAAGTCTGTGGTTATTGGTTTTGATGGCAGTGCAAACACTTTGGAAGGTAAGCTTCCTACAGAAAAGACAATGTTGTGGCATATGAGATTTGGCCACATTGGTGAAAAGGGTCTCAAAACCTTGAAAAATAAAAACCTCATTGAGGGGTTAAATGATTGCAATCTCGAGTTTGACTTCTATGAATACTGTGTCTATGGTAAACAAAATCATGTTCAGTTTTACTCTAGTTCTCACAAATCTTCTAATGTTTTGGATCTTATTCATTCTGATGTATTTGGTCCTGTAAAAGTTCCTTCAATCTCCAAGTCTGTATTTTTTGTATCTTTCATAGATGATTACAGTAGAAGGACATGGATTTATTTCCTTAAAAGTAAGACACAAGTCTTTAGTTAGTTCAAGGAATTTAAAGCTCTTGTAGAGAATCAGACTAGTAAGAAGATTAAGTGTGTGAGAACTGACAATGGTGGTGAGTTTTGCTCAGCAGAGTTTGAACAGTTCTATAAAGAACAAGGTATCAAGAGGCATAAGACAACTCCTTATACCCCACAACAAAATTGAGTTGCAGAGAGAATGAACATGACGCTGATGGAGAAGGCTAGGAGTATGCTTAGTGGAGCTAGTTTAGAACAAAGGTTTTGGACTGAAGCTGTGGCCACTGCTTGCTATTTGGTTAACAGATCTCCTACATCAACTCTTGTTGGTAAGACACCCATGGAGGTGTGGTCTGGTAAGAAGCCTTCAATTAGACATCTTCGTGTTTTTGGTTGTGAAGCTTATGCACATGTTCCAAACGATAAAAGATCTAAGTTGGAAAACAAAGCTGTCAAATGTATTTTCATCAGATATAGTGTTGGTGTGAAAGGATACAAGCTTTGGGATCCTATGACTAGTAAGGTGTTGTATAGTAGAAATGTTATTTTCAGAGAGCTAACATCTTCTCCTATTATGCTACAACCAGATGAAAAAGAAAAGGAAAAAGATGTTGTTCAGTTGCCTCCTACCCCTGAGAAGACTGAACAAAGAGACCATGTTGGGCCTAATGATGAGGAGAGCTCTAGCAGCTCTGATGGTTCGGAAGAAGAGGAAGAACAACCTCAACCTCAGCCCTTGAGGAGATCCACGAGAGAAAGAAAGCAACCAAAAAGGTTTGGTTCTTCTATGTTAGATTCCAGTTGTGCCTTTGCTTTGATTACTAACACTAATGAGCCTAGATCTGTGAAAGAGGCTTTGGGCATGGAAGATGTAGGTTCTTGGATTGAGGCTATGGATGATGAGATGGCTTCATTGGAGAAAAACAAAACTTGGGACCTTGTACCTTTTCCTAAAGGGAGAAAATCTATTGGCTATAAATGGGTCTTCAAGAAGAAATTTTGTGCAGATGGCAGTGTTGAAAGGTACAAAGCTAGATTGGTTGCAAAGGGGTATTCACAGGTAGAGGAAATAGATTATGGTGAAATATTCTCTCTTGTTGCAAAGTTGACATCCATTAGATTTTTGTTATCTCTTGCTACATCATATGATTTAGAGATAGAACAGATGGATGTGAAGACAACTTTCCTTCATGGTGATTTGGAGGAAGAGATTTATATGTCACAGCCTGAGCACTACATTGTTAAAGGTAAAGAATCCTTAGTTTGCAGATTAAAGAAATCTCTATATGGTTTGAAGCAATCTCCTAGGGTGTGGTATCTTAAGTTTGATGCCTTTGTGTTGTCAATTGGATTTGTAAGATCGAAATCAGATCATTGTGTTTATTTCAGAGTTGAAAATGATCACCTTCTTATTGTTGCATTATATGTTGATGATATGTTGCTGTTTGGGAAGGGTAAGGGTATGATTTCTAATTTTAAATCTCAGTTATCAGCACAGTTTGAGATGAAAGATCTTGGGGCAGCAAGGTACATCTTGGGTATGGAAATTAGTAGAGACAGGTCTAACAAAAAACTTTGGTTGAGTCAAAGTAAGTATGTGAAGTCTATGTTGGATAGGTTCAGCATGGCAGATTGTAGACCACTATGTGTTCCAATTTCTGTGGGAACAAAGTTATCTGTAGATGATTGTCCAAAATCTCCTAGTGAGAGGGAGGACATGAGTAGAGTACCTTATGCTAGTGTAGTTGGCAATCTTATGTATGCTATGGTCTATACTAGACCAGACATTGCCCAAGTAGTGGGAGTCCTGAGTTGGTTTATGGCTAACCCTAGACGGGTACATTAGGATGTAGTTAAGCGAGTATTTAGATATTTAAGGGGTACATTAGATTACTCCATATGCTATCATGGTAACTCTTTTGGATCTTCGCATTCAATTTGTATTCATGGGTTTGTGGATTCAGATTGGGCAGGTGATATTGACAGCAGGAGATCCACTAGTGCTTATGTGTTCACTATGTTTGGTGGTGCCATCAGTTGGATGAGTAAGCGACAACCTGTGGTTGCTTTGTCCACTACAAAAGCTGAGTACATGACTGCTACTCATGCTTGTAAGGAATCCATTTGGCTTAGGAGATTGTGTTTTGATGTTGGTGTTGATGCAAAATAGATTACTATTTGGTGTGACAGTCAGAGTGCTATTTGCCTTGCGAAGAATCCAACTTTCCATGCTAGAACGAAGGACATTGATGTGCAGTTTCACTTTGTGAGAGATATGGCAGAAGATGGAAAGGTAAATTTGGAGAAGGTAGATACTATGAAGAATATTGCAGATGCATTAATGAAACCAATGGGCATTGAGAAGTTCAAATGGTGTTCGGAGTCTATGGGCCTTTTGGCCTATAGTGGTTAGTTCCTGTTGCACTTACAAGGTGTTCAACAAGTGGGAGAATGTTAGGAATAAGGTGTCTCAACCTTGGATAATCCCTATTCTTATTATTTGTTTTGTAAAATGTATTTCTTGCAAATAATGTAATTAAGTGTGAGTGTACATGTCTAGTTGGTAAGTTGATGTGTCACTCCACTTGATGTGTCAGCATCTTGAATTGTGTGTAAGGAGATCATGGCTAAAATGGTTATGACAAATTCTTATGATGCATAAGAGCTATTTAAGGAATGTGCTATGTAAGGTGTAAGAGCATCTTATGACTTGGGCCTATTTGGGCACCCAAGAAGGAGTGGTTGGTGTGTGTAAGAGAATATGCCAAAAATAGGTTGGTATGACAGATTCTCTTACACTTCTCTTGTGACCGTTATTTTTTGGCAGATTCTATGACAAGCTGTCATAGTCTATTCTAGGGATGGATGCCTATTCTTGGGATTGCATGTAACAACTATGTACATGTGGCTTTATGCATGGGTCTTTGTGGTTGAGCCCATGTTGAACGCCCAACTCCTTTGTGGGTATTTGTTGGGTCCTGAGGAGTCTATATATATGATGTTGCTTCTATGGGAGAGCAATAAGTTTTACTTGTCTCTCATCTCCTGAAAGAACTTGCATTGCAAGTGTGTTGTAACCTTTGTGTTGAAGATAATACATTGTGCAGGTTTTGGAGGGGTGGGGTTGTTTTACCGAAAGGTTTTTCCCCACCGACATATCTTTGTGTTTATGTGTTTCAATCTTCTCTCTCTATTTTCTGTATGCATGGTATATGGTTGCAATATCATTGTTAAAGTAGTTAAAAAATCTAAAATTGTAAGGATTTAAAATAATTTGCACAATACTTTCCTTTAGAGATTAGTGTGGGAAGTTGTTTCCACACCTAAGTTACCTTACAAACTTTGCAATTTTGCAAAGTTGTCATGACAACAAATTGTCAAAGAGGTTGTCTGAGGGCCAGAAGTAGTTAGAGGGTTCCAACCAACCTAGCTCAGTTTTCTAAACCTATAAATGACTTTTGTCGACCAAAATATATAGTTGGATCTCATAATTTAGTTTTTTTATCATTGTGTAATTGATTGGTGTGACCGTGTCCATGAAATAGAGAATAGAAGATCGACTATCCTTCATCATGGATTAGACCAGAGCATTTAATTTGCATGTAGTTGTCCTTCATGTTTTTATAAGTTTTTTTGTTCTTTGGTTTGAATAGATAGGTTTCTTTTTGGTTTTGCAAAATAAATCCTCCTTTGTGATGAGTTCACTGGTGTGTTCAGAGTAGAGGTTGAATAAATGGATCTAACGTGAGTTTCCATGGAAGGAATTGTATGACCTTATGGAATGTGTTAGGTCACTATATATACTTTTTAAATATGTTTTTATATGGTCAGGTTTGTAGAGGAAAGAGTTTTTTGGTCAAGCCCTAGGCGAGCCAGAGCATGGCCGGTTAGTGTGCTTGACTTTGATCCAGCAAACGGGAGAGGGCTCGGGGATTGGAGGAGTCAATCCAGTTGTAGAAAAGTGATAATTAGTGATCAAAGACTCAATCCTAAGAAGGAGATCCTTTGACCAATTCAATAAGAGGTGTCATCATCAAACCCTCACTAGAAACCAGTGAGGCCTAATTAGGCTTAAAAACTAGGCTTGAATGTACAAAGGCACTGTACGAAGGGTTTGAGGACCTAAGAAGTTGATAATCCTTGATAACTTCAAAAAGCATATCTGTATATCTGATCTTTTTGACAAATTGTTTGAGAAGTTGTGAAGTTATGCGCTAAAAGGTGTGTTGGAAGACCTACAAGGACCTAATAGGCTTTTGGTCTAGATTTTGGAGATCGTCTTGTGGGAGAAGGAAGATGAATGATGAAACACCTCAAATGTGATCAAAACAATATAATATGAGCCTTCTATCATGTTTTTAATATAGTATCAAGTATTTGGGTGAGAGGATGAATTCCATGGTTGAATTCATATGAAGGAGATTAAGGACTAGATTGAGTTGTTCTACTTGGTAGTGAGATCTTAAGGAGAGGAGAAGATTGTCAAGAACCCCTCAGTGAATAGGGAGGGTCTAAGAGAACCCTAGGATAGGTCAAGGGTATGCCTAGAGTAAGTCCTAAAAGGAATAGGACTATTTGATAAAATATCTCCCTATTAAATTGGTATCAGAGCCATTGAAATGATTGGGTAGTGAAAAGTGCATGTCAGAAAGAAGTGAATCCATTGGGGATAACACTATGGTGACCAATGTAGAATTGGAAAGAGAAGTGGTTGAACAAAAAGAAAGGAATAGACTCCTAGAGGAGACCATTGAAGCTTTGAAAGATAAGCTTGATGAAGTGGTAGAGACTGCTGGTAAAATGAAGGAAAAGATGGCAGTAGAAGATGACAAAGGCAAAGCAATTGCTGATGAAGATTACATCCCTAAACCAGACCCACCAATGCAAGAAGAACCCTTCCTAAAAGCCATTAAGGCATTGGGAGGCAAAGAACTTAAGGGAATACCCCTGTTCACTGACAAGATGGATTCAGAGCTAGTGAGGGAGTGGATTGAAGGGATGGAGAATCACTTTGAATGTGAAGGTGTCTCAGAGGCACAAAGGGTGAAGGTGGATAAATCAAGTCTAAGGGGATCAACCCTAACATGGTGGAAATTCCTTCAAGAAGAGAGGGAAAGAGAAGGGAAAAGACCCATAGCAAATTGGAGAGCTATGGTCACAAAGATCAAAGATAATTACTTGCCAGAGGATCATGAGATCCAAATGCATAAGAAGAGACAAAATCTAAGACAAAAAGAGATGTATGTGGCTTCTTACACTGACGAGTTTCAAAAAATCTATTTCAGGTCCAAGGTTAAAGAAGAGGAGAGTATTTGGGTTGCTAGATACTTGGGTGGATTAAGGTGGAGTATCCAAGAAGAGATTAGATTATGGAATCCTACTATTGTCCACAAGTGCTTCCAATTAGCACTTAAGGTTTAAGAGAAGAACAAGAAGAAACAAGACTCTAAACTAGGAGATAGAGGTAGAGGGAGAGACTCTAGAGTACATATAGGTGGCTATGGTGGTAGGAGCAATGAACCAAGAAATCAAGGAGACTCCAAGATGGTTGAACAAACCAGTGAGCCAAGTGGAAGAGGAAATTATGGTAGAGGTAGAGGATTCCAAGGTGGTAGAGGTAGATCAAGTGGCTTTAGTAGAGGGTCACACTTTGCAAGCATGAAGTGTTACAATTGTGGACAACTAGGCTATCCTGCCTATAGGTGTCTTGATAAAGCTTCTAATTCCTGAGGATAGAAGAAGATAGCTTATGCCCAAGAGGAAGAGAGTAGTGTGAAATCACCAGAAGTGAATTTGGATTTAGAACATGGTGAGAACCTCATGTTTAGGAGAGTTCTACTCAAGGAACAAGTCAAGGAAGTACCTAAGCATAGGAGGGCTCTTTTTAGGATCAAATGCAAGATCCTTGGAAAAGTTTGTAAGGTTATCATTGATTCAGGTTCAACTAATAACATAATATCAGAGGAAGCAGTCCAAAAGTTGAAACTTGAAAGGATACCTCATACACATCCTTACAAGGTGACTTGGTTAAATAAGGGGCAGAATGTTCTAGTGAATGAACAAGTGTGGGTGGACTTCATGATAGGTGGTTATCAAGACAAGATTTTATGTGACATCCTACCAATGGATGCTTGCCATTTGATGTTAGGAAGGCCATGGCAATATGACTAGGATGTAGTCTACCATGGAAATAAGAATGTGTATAACTTCAAGAAAGATGGAGTGACTTATAAAATATAGTCGCTTGTTGAGGAAGGAGCTGAAAGTTCAAGTGATCCTAATGTACTCTTGATGAGTGGAAAGTAGTTCTTGTATGAACTCAAAGAAGATGAAGGAGTTTTCCTAGCCATAATCCTAAAGCCCAAGGAGGAAACCAAGGTCCTTCACCCTACATTTCCTAAAGAAGTGCAACATCTATTGGACCAGTTTAAAGATATAATAAGTAATGGAGCACCAACTACTCTTCCTCCTAAAAGAGCCACGAATCATCAAATTGACTTTGTACCAGGAGCATCTTTTCCTAATAAAGAAACATATAAAGTGACCCCGGACTAGAATAAGGAGATTGCAAAGAAGATTCAAGAACTTCTTGATCACGGACTTATAAGAAATAGTATTAGTCCATGTGCTATCCCAGTGGTTTTGGCACCAAATAAGGGAGGTAAGTTGAGGTTATGTACCGATTCTAGGGTAATTAATAGGATTACCATTAGATATAGGTTTCTTATCCCTAGAATAGAAGACCTTATGGATTGTCTTGGGGGGTCTCAATATTTCACCAAAATTGACCTTAAAAGTGGTTATCACCAAATTAGAATGAAGGAAGGGGATGAGTGGAAGTTAGCCTTGAAAAATAATCAGGGTCTTTATGAATGGTTAGTCACGCCCTTTGGACTTACAAATGCACCTAGTACATTCATGCGGTTAATGAATGAGGTCCTAAAAGATTACATTGGTAGTTTTGTTGTGGTGTACCTATATGACATCCTCATCTTTAGAAAGACCAAGGAGGAACACATGCAACACCTAGAGGTTGTCCTAAGAAGGTTACATGAGGAGAAACTAGCCATCAATCTAGAGAAGAGTGAGTTCCTCAAACAAAAACTAGTGTACCTAGGCTTTGTGGTGTCTCAAGGTGACCTTAAGATGGATCCAAGTAAAGTGGAAGCCATACTAAGTTGGACCACTCCTAAAATAGGGACAAAAGTGAGGAGCTTCCATGGATTAGCTCAGTTCTATAGGAAGTTCATAAGAGGATTTGGTGAAATATGTGCACCCATGCTCAATACTATCAAAGGTGGAGCTAAAACTAAGTTTGTGTGGATTAAAGTAGCTCAAGAAGGGTGTGAAATATTGAAGCAAGAGTGGAAACTTAGCCTATCTTAGTACTACCAAGCTTTGACAAGCTATTTATAGTTGAATGTGATGCAAACAACATAGCAGTGGGAGCAGTCTTGAACCAAGAAGGAAGACCATTTGCATTTTTCAGTGAGAGATTGAATGAGGCTAAGTCAAGGTATTCCTCATATGATTTGGAGCTCTATGCATTGATCTAAGCACTTAAAAGTGGAGGCACTACCTATTACCTAAGGATTTTGTAGTCTATACAGATAATCAAGCATTAAGCTGCATTAACACACAAGACAAGCTAAGTCATAGACACATCAAGTGGATGGAATTCCTCCAAGCCTATACTTTTACTATCAAATATAAGAAGGGTCTTAACAATAAGGTAGATGATGCATTAAGCTAAAGGTTGCTGACTGTCCAATAAATCCAGCTTCAAAGCATTGGTATGGAGGGATTCAAGGAACTCTACAAGGAGGATGAGGACTTATCCAAGGGATATGTTAGTAAACAAATTTGTCCTTCCACAAATTAACAAAAAAATCAACTCTAAATGCTCAGAAAGAAAGACAAACAACACTAATAGTTGGATGACTTATCATTAATTGATAACTCTCCTCTGAATTGAGAGGTACAACTCCCTCTTCAATGATATTCAATGAATCAAATATTGATTATGTCTTTAACTAGAAGACACGAAGGAAATTGAAATTCATTCATCACTATGAAATGAATGTGATAATAACTTGAAAGATTCAGAGAAAAATAGATAAATGACGGACTGATCATCTGTACAATCTTTCTCAATCACAGAGAAATCAAAAGAAGATTAAATACCCATTTTGTACATGTAAATGCATGAAACCAATTGATTTCAAAACACACAAAACTTGATGCATGGAACAATAAAATATAATAAATATGACTATAATAACCAATAGATCATTTACAATCAAAGAAATGTAAATCTAAACCAACAGATTTAAAATTTTATTCTTCCTTATTTCAGATATACAAACAAAATAACCAACTGATCATTGTGTCCCTATCCATAAACAAGCTGCAAAAATAAAAATATCTTCTCTTCCCCACTCTCTCTGTTATAATAATATCATAAATAATTTCTCCCCCTCCCTGTAGCCAACTGACTTCAAAAAAATAAGAACCCCTTCTCTTTGAAAATCTTTCCATAAAATAATCTCCAGCTTCTGTGGCTTTTCAGTTATACAATCGTTTCTTAAAATTATTTCTAACTCCCCTTTTTACTTTTTCATTGCACTCCCCTACCATATTAGAATGTTATCATTATAATTTTCAATTTGTTTTAACATCACCACCTTATCATATGGATTTCCAATATATAATTACTATATTTAAAGTAAATTTCAGATGTTAAGAAATAATCTTTCCACAACTAACCCCACCAAAATTAGTATTTTTCCTGACAGAGAAATTGGGTCTCCATGCGGGGGGCATAACTTTTTTCTCCATTGTTGGATCGACCTAAGTTTTGGATATGTTAGTCAAAACCTAGTTGCTACAATCTGACCAAAGAGATTTCAAAAAAAATATCTTAGTCAAAAGATATTGGCTACTGTTTGAGGGTATATATGACTGTCATAAAATCAAACTTGCCCAAATAATGTTCTCAATGACTTTCACAACTTCTGCTTTGTTTCTTGTTTATTTTGTTTAAGATGTTCAATTTCCTTTTGTCTAATATTAAGTTTAGCTTCAACAATGGAGATCTTTAGAAGATCCTCTTGAAAGGATCTGTACGTTTCTATTTGCCTCTGCTCATTTGCAGTGTGGAGCTCGTCCTCATGCTTTAAAACATCTTCTTACCTTACCAATGCCAGTTTAGGTTCTATACAATTAGGCCCATGGATGTTAATCTAAGAGGAGACTCTTTAAGGTTTCATTATATTTTCATGAACAACGTCAAGTTCAGTGATTTTCTCAACCAACGAATGCTCTACATAAGGAAGTTGATCTACAAAATTCTTCTTTGTAGCATTTGTTTCATCTTTCATCCAACCATGTTGTTCTTCATATTGAATCAAAACTATAACAAGTTGCTCATTGCCAACTGGAATTGTGTTGGGTTTGATCCCTATGTTTTATAAGACAATGTCACGATATGTCTTGGATATTTAAATCCCAATTGTCAAACCACACTCTGGACTGGTGAACTTGCACTTCAAAATCTGCATTTTGAACAGTGAACTTTGAACTTGTACTTTTAGACTTACAAATTTGAACCACGCCTCTTGAATATTGAATCTTGAACTTTGAACTTGCGGTTCAAAGTTCAAGATCAACAGTGCATATTGCACCTGAATTTGAACTTTAAACTTTGAAGTATTGAAATCACCAAGGAGTTAGCAACCTAATTTGATACACCATGAATATTTTGGACTTGAATCATTTACTTGCAACCTTTAATCTGAATCTGAATCCTTGAGGCCGAGTATGTGAACCCTGAATCTGAATTGTGAGATTGATTTTGAACTTTCTAATTGGAGAACCTTGAAAACAAACTTTGAAACTTGAACTAACATCTTGCGCCTTTGAACTTTGAGTTTCAAAAATTGAATTTTGAACTTTGAGATTCAAAATGTTCCATGCAATCTCAAAACATCGTCTCTTCAAAATTTTAGCCTTACAAAAACATCATTAGCAATAAAACCCATGCGAATTGAAACAATTTAAGAAAACCTTTCATGGGACATGTTGAGTGTCATTTTTACATGAAGACAATGGCTAGGAATTTGCGTGAGCAAATCCCCCTCTTGGGAGATTAATGGAATCAATCTCAAGGTTCCTTCTGGCTAGGTCTCAACTGCTTGGATAGATCAACGAAAGAAAAATGTGAATTTTTTAGCAAGGAGGCCTTTGTTGGTTCTTCTCTCAAGGGAAATTGTAAAACAAACTTTAGGAAACCAAAAGTTCTCTTTTTGATATGATTTTTAGATTTAAGAATAAAGCAATGCTAGTTTAATTAACCTACCAAAAATAACTTTCAAAGATGGTGAGAAGATGTAGGGTAACAAGAGATTTAAAATAAATTTGCTGAAAAGAAACCTAATGGACATATGCTAGCATCAAACCACCATGCAAATTAAATAACCAAGAAGATGAAGAAACCCACAAAATAGAGATCAGATCATGTCACAATCTTCAGCTGAATGGATGCAATCATCAACAAAATCGAACAAACGTAGATGTAAGATAGGCCAAAACTCATCCAATCATAAAGCCACCTAGATGTACGCACACGTTAGATAAGTTAACCTTCAAGCACCAAAGAATAATCTTCTCAAAAATTTGTCACAACATAGTAGTGCAATACCAACAAATACCAAACTAATAGATCGTGGACTTAAAATCATTAAACAACTAATTGGCTCTTTGAAATAAAGAATGAGCAATTCACACATTCATAGATTTTACATAGATAGTAGATAAATCACACCATGAATGAAGCACCAATTGTATCTATTGTATTAATCATCAAGTTGACCCTCATTACATCATTTTACTATAATTTATAGAGCCAAGCTCTTATTTTCATAGCTAGGGCTTCACCACAACTAAAACTTGAAAGTAAATCTAAGCTAAAGCTTGCATTAAAGAAACTACTTCTAAAGCTTAGCTAAACTATCCTAGCACAAAATTAAACCTCGTGCATTACAAAGATTTGGATAAAATAGGCATTAGATAACTCAAAAATGGAGCTGGAACTTGTGCATGCACTTGATAAACTTCATGTTTCTGCCCTCGATCTTTGGCTCTGGCTTCTCCATGTGAACCCAACTGGAAAAGATCCCAAAATCATGCACAAACAATCACAAAAAGAAAGCCCAGATGACCATAAAATGATCTCAGAGATAACTGGAGTCAACTTTCAAACGTGCCAAAAAATGCCCGAATCTCGACAGTTGGTCCGAAAAACTCAAGACCCAAAATTGACTAAGTGCTAAGTCTTCCCTCCAAGAATTTTGGACTTGTCAGACTTGTAGGTGGCCGAAAACTTCTCATGGCTGAAATGCCAAAAATCAGGCTCTACAAAAATGACTAAGTGTCAAAACTGGATTTCCTATACACAAATTTTGGCAGATCTTGGTCTGGATGCTCACTGGCTAGGAAGCACTTTTGGATGTGCTTTCTTCAACCTATCCACTATCTCTAGCACCTCATCAAAGTCTAGAATCTTAGTCCCTTGAAGGATCTCTTATTGCCTATCTCAGAAGTCAGTCATATCTTGCACAAAAGCTTTTATCTCTTCTTCACGAGATAACACTTTCTGAATTTCCTCCTTTTGGTAAAACATCTACTGGAGGTCTTCTTTAGTCTTCACCCCTCGAAATATTCCTAAGTACTAATTGATGATGTCATTTACCGAGTACATGGTCTTCTCATCATCTTCATCAAACAGATCTAGGTCTAGGCCTTCAAAGAACTCCTGCAACTCCTTTGCAAAAAATGTGTTGTCATCTCTCCTCTTCTTCAACCTCTTGAGAACCTTTTCAAATATGGTCAATGTTGCAGCTATCTCTTGGATCCACTCTTCAAAATTATCCAATTTCGATCCTTCATATATCTTCATCAAAACCTAGAAGCACTACTTCCTTATCATTGTTAGCTCATCCAACACCTTTTTCCAATTAAGGATGGTTTCCTCTACACCATTTTCCTCACTCATAATTTCTATTAAGGAAGTCATTTCTGCCAAAATGTTCTGAAAGGGCCTTAGGATCCTCCTAAGGGATAAGCTAGAAAATTGTTCAAAATCAAGATTCCACTCAGCACAAGCTTGTACAAAATAATGTGGAACTGTTAGGAATGAATGCTTAATGTTCCATTTTTTAGCAGTTGTTGTTGTAGTAATGACTATGATTGTCATTGATGTCAACACAGTGATTTACCGAAGACTTGCAGAGAAGCAGACAGAGTTTGGATTAGCGCACATGGGTTATTGCAGTTGGAGCTATGAGATGTTGAGGTTATACTCTTTGATATGTTATATGTCTATGGTTAAGAGTGCACATAGTAATTCATTTATTCATGGAAGTTATGATCATTTTGGTGGAAGCAGTATTCAGGCAATGTTGCTGAGTAGCGGTTTGTGGAAATCAGATGATATCTCCTAATCAGGATGGAATCTAGTTTTGCATAATTAAAGGGAAGTTGAAGACACATTGATAGTGACTTGGATGATAGCACTAACTTTGAGGTCGCATGAATGAAGGTTTATTGTATTTGGAAGCTTACAGTTTTGTGTAATTTTGATGTAGCGCGTGGAAACTTTTATTTTGTAATTGTATGTCGACTCATTTGTAATTATTTGAGTGTGGTATAAAGGAAGGAATGTATTTAATTTATGTAATGATGTTGGAGTAGTAATTAAAGATGATTATGTGTGATTTTGTATGCATGAAGTGAAGAATAGAGCTAAGTACGAAAGTGAATATGTGAAGGAAGACATGCGAAGTACATAGATATGAAATTAAGATCTAATGTAACAATGAGTATAGTTTGGCACAGTTAAAGAAGAGGTAACATATTATTCTATTGAGTAATGTAAATATTATTTGGATAGTGTGTTCAGTGATCTTACCCTGAAGTTGTTTGGGCAGTGGGTCCTTCGGTCTTCCATAACTCTTAACAGGGTTAGAATCTTTTAACAGGGATTCAAAATCTCCTAACATGGATTCTTATGTACTGAATGTATTTCCTCAGACTCCTAATAGAGTCCATCCTTTCACAAGGAATATTCATATTAGTGCATCTTTTGTGGGCATCATTTCCACCGAGTTTTACTCTTTGATCAAGAGGTTCCCTAGTCAACATATCTTGTGTCATTATGTTATTGTGTATGAATATCTTTCTATGGTTGGTAATTATATTGCTTATATGGTTTAATGTTGTTGAAGATGATAAAATTTATAATTATCTGATAACTGATTCAACCCCCCTCTTAGTTATCTTGGTGGACTTTACTTTCTAACAATTGGTATCAGAGCGGCAGGTCCTTGAAAAAGAAGTTTAACAGCTTAAGGAGATCCATGGCGAATTTCAGGAAAGAAAGCCCTAAGTTTGATGGAGTAAATTTTGACAGCTGGAAAGAAAAGATGAAGACACACCTATTGTGTTTAGGAATGAGTTATTGGTTGATTACAAAGAATGATAAGACTATCATTGAAGAGGACAATCTTGAAACATGTACTGCTGATGAGAGAGATTTATTCATGTGTAACATATTTGCAAGAGAAGCACTTTTGACAACACTTCCAGAGAATGAGTACAGTCAGGTAAAATGTTTGAAAAAGTCTCATGAAATTTGGAAAGCTTTACACTTTAATTTTGAAGGTGATGAACATGCAAAAAGAGTTAGATTACATAATTGGGTATGTGCATTTGAAGATATAAGAATGTTGGAAGATGAATCTATTAGAAGATATATTGGTAGAATGTCATAAATTATTACAGGTATAAAATCTTGTGGAGGAACAAAGACAGAGAATGAAGTGATATGGAAAATTCTAAGGACATTGACTCTTGTATTTAAGTAGACAGCACAGATGATTGAACAAGTCATACCTTGTACAACAAACTTTACAAGAGAGACTCTTCTTGGAATATTGGAAGCAATAGAAATGAACCTGAGATTATCAGGAGACTTACCTAGAATGGAGACAACATTCAGTGCTCTTAGTGTTCACCCTACTTTGTCAAGAAGCATCAGTGTGAGCAAAGATTATGTTGGTAGCAATAGATCTAGAAATGAAGAAGATAAGAAGATTGAAGAAGGCATTGCTTTGCTTGTGAAAAGAGAACCAAATGGTAAGAAAATATTTAAATGTTGGACTTGTCAAGAATATGGTCATTTTGCATCTAAGTGTACTAAGAGAGTTAAAAAGTACATAAGCAATTTCAAACCTAGAAGATCTAAGGAATTTTATTATGCTAATGATGAAGATCTTGAAGCTAGTATTGATAGAACTTTGAGTGAAAGTGATACTGAGAATAATGATGACATAGGATTTGTAGCAATTAAAGAAGAGAATTTTGAAACTGATGTCAAGGAAGAAAAAGCCTTAGTTTCTCAAGTTGAAAAGAAAGTTGGTTAGATTATAGACAGTGGTTGTTCATATTATATGATTGGAGATATGAAAAATTTCATAAAGTTTAATGAATATGATGGAGGAGTTGTTAGAGTTGGAAACAATGCACCTTGTTTGATTAAAGGTATGGGATCTATTACTCTTGATGGAAAGACTAATACTGATGATGTTTATTTTGTAGATGGATTGAAACATAATCTTTTGAGTGTTGGACAGCTAGTTGATAAGGGATATCAAGTTTGGTTTACTGAGAAAACTTGTGTGATAAAGGATAAAGATGGAAATCTGATTGGAACTGGATCTAGAACCAGAGGTAATGTATTTCAGTTGAATCCTACTGAGATGACATGTTTGATTACTAAGATTGATGACAGTTGGTTATGGCATAGAAGGTTTTGTCATATAAACTTTGATAACATTGTGAAAGTAAGTACTACACTTGCAGTAAGAGATTTACCTCAGATTATGAAGCCTACTAACATGATTTGCAAAGAATGTGTAATGGCTAAATAGAAGAGAAGTTATTTTCCCAGTAAGAAGTTTACATCTACATAGAAGCTAGAGATTTTTCATATAGATTTGAGCGGTCCTACCAGGACTAGAGGATTCTATGGAGAAAGGTATTTTATGATTCTTGTTGATGATTTTACAAGAATGATGTGGATTTCATTTCTTAAAGAAAAATCTGAAGCATTTGATAAGTTTAAGATTGTTAAGAATAAAGTTGAGAATGAATCTAGAATGAAGATTAAATGTTTGAGATTTGATAGAGGTGGAGAATTTACTTCTAGAGAGTTTAACACCTTTTGTGAAGAAAATGGCATTAAGAGACAATATTCAACCCCTAGAACACCTGAACAAAATGGCATTGCATAAAGAAGGAACATATCAGTGATTGAAGTAGCAAGAGATATGTTGTTTGAGAATGATTTGGTGAAGATATTCTAGAGAGAAGCAGTGAACACAATAGTGTATACAATGAACAAAGTACAAATCAAAGCAGACACAGACAAGACACCTTATGAATTATGGTTTGGACATGCACCCTCAGTTAAGTATTTTAAAATTTTTGGAAGCAAATGTTATATAAAGAGAGATGATGATATTGGAAAGTTTGATCCTATAAGTGATGAAGGTATATTTCTTGGATATTCTTTGAAAAGAAAAGCATATAGATATTACAATAAAAGAACTAAGACTATTGTTGAAAGCGCAAATGTTAAAGTTGATGAAAAGTTTAAAATTCAGGAAAGAATGCTTGATTTTGAATCTAATGAAGAAGCTCATCCTAAACCTAACATTGGATCTACTGAATTATTTTATGAAACTAACAGTGATTTGTTGAATGAAAGCCATAGTGAAGTCATTGAAGAACCTACATCTGAAGAGAGATCTGAGACAGTGACACCTAGCAAGAGCTTGTTAAGAAATCATCATTTTGAATATATTATTGGGAGCATCAAAAGAGGAGTTCTAACTTGAAATAAGGCACAAGAACAATTATGTTTGATTTCTGAAATTGAACCGAAGACTACTAGTTAAGCTTGTGAAGATGAAAGTTGGACTAATGCTATGAAAGAAGAACTAGATCAGATTGAAAAGAACAAGACATGGGAATTGGTCCCTAGACCTAAAGACAAGAATGTTATTGGAACTAAATGGGTATTCAGAAACAAGATGAATGAACAAGGAGAAGTAGTAAGAAACAAAGAAATATTGGTATGTAAGGGCTACTCATGTAAGGAAACTCAGGTGCGGAAACAACTTCCTACACTAATCTCTTAAGGAAAGTATTGTGGAAATTATTTTAAACCCTTACAATTTCATATTTGTTAACTACTTTAACAATGATATTGTAGTCATATACCATGCATATAGAAAATAGAGAATGACATAAAGATTTACCCTGGGGAAACCTTTCGGTAAAAACCCCAACACTCCAAAACCTGTACAATGTATTTATCAAAACTATTGCAGTTTACAATACACTTGCAATGCAAGTTCTTTCAAAAGATTTCCAACTCTTGAAGACAAATCATGGCAACATAAAAAACATTCCAACAATACACTTCCTTCTCCTTTCTTTGCAACCCTAAAAAATGCTTATATCATGCGCTTCCCTTTTTAGGGCAACTTCCAAAGATAGTCGTATTAGGGTTTTACCATTCTCTGATTGGGGAAGAGTGTACAGTATAGAACTTTATCAGTTGCCACATGTCTTCACCTATCATTGAAACTTCCAGACATAGCTCTTACGTGTCATAGGAATATGTCATAACCATTTCAGCCATGATCTCCTTACACAATTCAAGATGCCGACACATTAAGTGGAGTGACACATCAACATGCCAACTAGACATGTACACTCACACTTAATTACATTATTTGCAAGAAATAAATTTTACAAAACAAATAATAAGAATAGGAATTATCCAAGGTTGAGACACCTTATTCCTAACATTCTCCCACTTGTCGAACACCTTGTAAGAGAAATAGGAACTAACCGCTATAGGCCAAAAGGTCCATAGACTCTGAACACCATCTAAAATTCTCAGTGCCCACTAGTTTCGTTAATGCATCTACAACATTCTTCATAGTATCTACCTTCTCCAAATTTACCTTTCCATCTTCCACCATATCTCTCACAAAGTGAAACTGCACATCAATGTGCTTCGTCCTGGCATGAAAAGTTGGATTCTTCACAAGGCAAATAGCGCTCTGACTGTTACACCAAATAGTAATTTGTTATGCATCAAAATCAACATCAGAACATAATATCCTAAGTCAAATGGCTTCCTTACAAGCATGAGTAGCAGCCATGTACTTAGCTTCTGTAGTGGACAAAGCAACCATAGGTTGTCGCTTACACATCCAACTGATAGCACTACCAAACATAGTGAACACATAAGCACTAGTGGATCTCCTACTGTCAATATCACCTGCCCAATCTGAATCCACAAACCAATGAATACAAACTGAATGCGGAGATCCAGAAGAGTTACAATGGTAACATATGGAGTAATCTTATGTACCCCTCAAATATCTGAATACTCGCTTAACTGCATCCCAATGTACCCGTCCAGGGTTAGCCATAAACCAACTAAGGACTCCCACTACTTGGGCAATGTCTGGTCTAGTATAGACCATAGCACACATAAGACTGCCAATTGCACTAGCATAAGGTACTCTACTCATGTCCACCTCACTAGGAGATTTTGGACAATCATCTATAGATAACTTTGTTCCCATAGAAATAGGAACACATAGTGGTCTACAATCTACCATGCTGAACCTGTCCAACACAGACTTCACATACTTACTCTAACTCAACCAAAGTTTTCTGTTAGACCTATCTCTACTGATTTCCATACCCAAGATATACCTTACTGCCCCAAGATCTTTCATCTCAAACTGTGCTGACAACTGAGATTTAAAATCAGAAATCATACCCTTACCCTTCCCAAACAACAACATATCATCAACATATAATGAAACAATAAGAAGGTGATCATTTTCAACTCTGAAATAAACACAATGATTTGATTTTGATCCTACAAATCCAATTGAAAACACAAAGGCATCAAACTTAAGGTACCACATCCTAGGAGATTGCTTCAAACCATATAGAGATTTCTTTAATCTGCAAACTAAGGATTCTTTACCTTTAATAATGTAGTGCTCAGGCTGTGACATATAAATCTCTTCCTCCAAATCACCATGAAGGAAAGCTGTCTTCACATCCATCTGTTCTATCTCTAAATCATATGATGTAGCAAGAGATAACAAAAATCTAATGGATGTCAACTTTGCAATAAAAGAGAATATTTCACCATAATCTATTCCCTCTACCTATGAATACCCCTTTGCAACCAATCTAGCTTTGTACCTTTCAACACTGCCATCTGCACAAAATTTCTTCTTGAACACCCATTTACAGCCAACAAATTTTCTCCCTTTAGGCAAAGGTACAAGGTCCCAAGTTTTTTTTTTCTCCAATGAAGCCATCTCATCATCCATAGCCTCAATCCAGGAACCTGCATCTTCCATGCCCAAAGCCTCTTTCACAGATCTAGGCTCATCAATGTTAGTAATCAAAGCAAAAGCACAACTGGAATCTAACATAGAATAACCAAACCTTTCTAGTTACTTTCTTTCTCTCGTGGATCTCCTCAAGGGCTGAGGTTAAGGTTGTTCTTCCTCTTCTTCCTCTTCTTTTGAACTATCAGAGATCTCCTCATCATTAGTCCCAACATGGTCTCTCTGTTCAGTCTTCTCAGGGGTAGGAGGAAACTGAACAACATCTTTTTCCTTTTCTTTTTCAGCTAGTTGTAGCATAATAGGAGGTGTTAGCTCTCTGAAAATAACATTTCTACTATGCAACACCTTACTAGTCACAAGATTACATAGCTTGTATCCTTTCACACCAGCACTGTATCTGATGAAAATGCATTTGACAGCTTTGTTTTCCAACTTAAATCTTTTCTCCTTTGGAACATGTGCATAAGCTTCACAACCAAAAACACGAAGATGTCTAATTGAAGGCTTCTTACCAGACCACATCTCCATGGGTGTCTTACCAACAAGAGCTGATGTAGGAGATCTATTAATTAGATAGCAAGCAATGGCCATAGCTTCAGCCCAAAACCTTTGTTCTAAACTAGCTCCACTAAGCATACTCCTAGCCTTCTCCATCAGTGTCTTGTTCATTCTCTCTGCAACTCCATTTTTTTGCGGGGTATAAGGAGTTGTTTTATGCCTCTTGATACCTTGTTCTTTATAGAACTGTTCAAACTCTATGGAACAAAAATCACCACCATTATCGATTCTCACACACTTGATTCTTTTACCAGTCTGATTCTCCACGAGAGCCTTAAATTCCTTGAATTGACTGAAAACTTGTGTCTTACTTTTCAGGAAATATATCCAAGTCCTTTTGCTATAATCATGTATAAAAGATACAAAATATACAGAACTGGAGATAGAAGGAACTTTTATAGGACCAAAAACATCATAATGAATAAGATGCAAAAGTCCAGAAGACTTGTGAGAACTGGAGTAGAACTGAACATGATTTTGCTTACCATAAACATAGTGTTCACAGAAATCAAACTCGAGATTACAATCATTTAGACCCTCGATGAGATTTTTAGTTTTCAAGGTCCTAAGACCCTTCTCACCAATGTGGCCAAATCTTGAATGCCACAACATTGTCTTTTCTGCAGGAAGCTTGCCTTCCAAAGTGTTTGCACCCTTAGGTACATTTACTGCACTGCCATCAGAACCCATTGCCACAGTCTTCTTTATTGCTCGTTCAGATGGTGGGGATAAAGTGATAGCCACTCTCTTCTTTAAAATAGAAGAACTATTGCACTAAGCAATGCATGCATCAAGCTAAAACAAAGTACCTCTCCTAGTACCTCTTGTGAGTACCATAGAACCTATCATCATCTTGCATCCATCTTTTGGAAAGACAACTTGCACACCTACATCATTTAACATACTTACAAATAATAGGTTTCATGCCAAACCCAAAATGTGCATAACTCTGTTGATTCCCTTTACTCGTCCATCAGGAAATTTGATAGTGACCCTTCTGCATCCAACTATCTTTAGGTGAGAATCATCACCCAAGTACACCTTTACACCATCGAACTCTTCATATTTTGAGAACCAGTTTCAATGAGAGGTCATGTGAAAAGAAGCACCTGAGTCTACCAACAACACATCATTAGATGCATGGGTTGCCAATGCTACAATAAAAGCATCTCCATCTTCTTGAGATTTTTTGGAACCTAAATCTGAGCCTTTCTTCTTCTTCTTCGGTTCTTTGCAGTCCCTCCAGAAGTGCCCAGTTTTATCACAGTTCCAACATTTTGCCTTGGACTTTCCAGGAGTCTTAGAACTCCCATGGGATTTTGATCTTCCCTTCTTTGACTTGTTGTCATTCTACTTTCCTCTGTCATTGGATCTCTCACGAACAACAAGGGCTTCCTTAGACGAATCCAAAGTCTTTCTTCTCATCTCCTCAGATAGCAGCAAAGACACCACATCATCCATACAGAATGTGACTATAGTACGTTCAAGAGCCATCACAAGATGGTCCCATGAATCTAGCAAGGAACAAAGTAGGGTCATACAATGATCCTCCTCCTCGATCTTGGCACTGGATGATGCCAACTATGCAATCAATAAATTGAATGCATTGAGATGATCAGTTATGGATCCACCTTCCTTGATTCTTAAAGGATACAACTTCTTTCTTAGGAACAACTTATTCACCATAGATTTGGCTTGATACACAAACCCAAGCCATTTCCACAAAGAATTTGCAGTAGTCTCATCAAGAACATTCAGAAGAATGACATCTGCTAGACAAAGTCTGATGAGACCCTTAGCCTTCCGATCCTTGATCTCCCAATCCGCTTGAGATATCACTGCAGGTTTCACATCAGTTGAAGCAGCCTCCCATAGATCATGATCTTCAAGCATGTCTTCCATCTTGAGTTTCCACAACTCAAAATTAGTGCCATTAAATTTCTCCACCTCCATTCTACTATATGAGGAACTTGCCATCTCAATCTGCAAATAAGATTCAGAATGCTCTGCACAAAACTCCCGCTCAACTTGAGATTAGCTCAAAAAAACCTACCCAACAACTAGGATCAAAATTTGATCAGGCTCTGATACCACTTGTAAGGAAACTCAAGTGCGGAAACAACTTCCTACACTAATCTCTTAAGGAAAGTATTGTGCAAATTCTTTTAAACCCTTACAATTTTAGATTCGTTAACTACTTTTACAATGATATTGCAGCCATAAACCATGCATATACAAAATAGAGAATGACACAAAGATTTACCCTGGGGAAACCTTTCGGTAAAAACCCCAGCACTCCAAAACCTGCACAATGTATTTATCAAAACTATTGCAGTTTACAATACATTTGCAATGCAAATTATTTCAGAAGATTTCCAACTCTTGAAGACAAATCACAGAAACATAAAAAACATTCCAATAATACACTTCCTTCTCCTTTCTTCGCAACCCTAAAAAATGCTTATATCATGTGCTTCCCTTTTTAGGGCAACTTCCAAAGATAGCCGTATTAGGGTTTTACCATTCTCTGATTGGGGAAGAGTGTACAGTACTCAACTTTATCAATTGCCACATGTCTTCACCCATCATTGAAAATTCTAGACATAGCTCTTATGTGTCATAGGAATCCATCATAACCATTTCAGCCATGATCTCATTACACAATTCAAGATGTCGACACATCAAGTGGAGTGACACATCAATATGCCAACTAGACATGTACACTCACACTTAATTACATTATTTGCAAGAAATACATTTTACAAAACAAATAATAAGAATAGGAATTATCCAAGATTGAGACACCTTATTCCTAACAACTCACAACAAGAAGGAATTGATTATGAAGAAACCTTTGCACCTGTTGCAAGAATTGAAGCAGTAAGAATGTTTTTGGCTTATGCAGCTTACAAGAAATTCAAAGTATATCAGATGGATGTGAAGTCAACATTTTTGAATGGAGAATTGGAAGAAGAAGTCTACATTGAGCAGCCTAAAGGTTTTCCTTTGACTCAAGAAGGAGACATGGTATGTAAATTGAAGAAAGCTTTATATGGACTTAAATAAGCACCTAGAACTTGGTATGCAAGACTAGATAAGTATTTGTTAAAATTGAGATTTACAAAAGGAACAATTGATAGCAATCTATACACAAAAGAAATTGAAAATGGTTTGTTGGTTATAGTTATTTTTGTTGATGACATTATCTTTGGAGGAGAAGATGAAGCTAGTGACAAATTTGCTGATGAAATGAAGACTAAATGAGTATGATTGGTGAAATGGAATACTTTTTTGGATTACAAATAACACAAAACAATGATGGTATCTTTGTAAGTCAGACAAAGTACTTGAATGACTTGTTGAAAAGATTTGGAATGGAGAATTGTAAACCAGTTGGAACACCCATGGTGACTGGACATAAATTATCTAGCATAGATGAGACTCCTAGAGTGGAACAGAAGAAATACAGATCTATGATTGGAGGATTGCAATATTTGACTCATACAAGACCTGATATAGCACATTCAGTTGGAATTGTAGCAAGATTTCAAGTTGAACCTATAGAATCACATTATGCAGCAGTAAAAAGGATACTGAGATATTTAAGAGGCACAATGGACTATGGGTTATGGTATGAAAAAATTGATGATTTTACCCTATGTGCATATATAGATGCTGATTGGGGAGGCAGTGTTGATGATAAGAAAAGCACCAGTGGTGGAGCATTTTTCCTTGGAGGAAGATTTGTTTCTTGGCTACGCAAGAAGTAGAATTGTATCTCACAAAGCATAGTAGAAGCATAATATGTAGCAGCAGCAAACAATTGTAACCAGATAATTTGGATGAAGCAAATGCTGAAGGATATTGGAATAAAATTTGTTGAGCCTGTTGTCATACATTGCGACAACACCAGTACAGTTAGTATGTCTAAGAATCTTGTATTACATTCTAAGACAAAGAATATAGAGATTAAGTATCATGTTGTAAGAGAGAAAGTTGCTGAGAAAGAAGTCAGACTTGAGTACATAAGTACAAAGGAGTAGATAGTAGATATATTCACAAAGCCTTTGCCTAAGGATACATTTGAGTATATGAGAGGTATGCTTGGGGTTATGCCCTAGCCTACTTTTGAGAAGTGATGCAGTTGGTTGCATTCATCCAATGGTATATGAGCCTTATCTTTCTTCTGGACTGGATGTTGGTACTTCCTCTATGGGGGAGTATGTGTATCTGAGTTGAGTCATGAGGACTCTAGTAAATGTATTTTTTGAATAGTGTCTTTTGACATTGAGTTGATTTTGACATAGTGATGAAATTTCTATCATTGATGTCAATGGGGGAGAAATATACATGAAAAAAAATTTGAGACATCTGTTGGAGAGAACTTAATAGGATAACGAAGCAAGATTTGATTGATGAAGATGATTTGAAGAAGCAGTGTTGCAGTATTGGATTTTTGGAACATTGGATGTTTTTCATCTATGTTGCCATCAATGCCAATGGGGGAGATTGTTAGGAATGAATGATAAATGTTTGGCAACCATTCTATAGTAGTTGTTGCAGTCATGACTATGATTGTCATTGATGTCAACACAATGATTTACTGAAGACTTGCAGAGAAGCAGACAGAGTTTAGATTAGCGCACGTGGGATATTGTAGTTAGAGCTATGTGATGTTGAGGTTATACTCTTTGATATGTTATATGTCTATGGTTAAGAGTGCATATAGTAATTCATTTATTCATGGAAGTTATGATCATTTTGGTGGAAGCAGTATTTAGGTAGTGTTCCTGAGTAGCGGTTTGTGGAAATCGGATGATATCTCCTAATCGGGATGGAATCTGGTTTTGCATAGTTAAAGGAAAGTTGAAGACACATTGATAGTGACTTGGATGATAGTGTAGACTTCGAGGTCACATGAGTGAAGATTTATTATATTTTGAAGCTGACAGTTTTGTGTAATTTTGATGTAGCATGTGGAAACTTTTATTTTGTAATTGTATGCCAACTCATTTGTAATTATTTGAGTGTGGTATAAAGGAAGGAATGTATTTCCTTTTTGTAATGATTTTGGAGTAGTAATTGAAGATGATTGTGTGTGATGATGTATGCATGAAGTGAAGAATAGAGCTAAGTATGAAAGTGAATATGCGAAGGAAGACATGCGAAGTACATAGATCTGAAATTGAGATCCGATGCAACAGTGAGTACGGTTTGGCATAGTCAAAGAAGAGGTAACATATTATTCTATTGAGTAATGTAAAGATTATTTGGACAGTGTGTTCAGTGATCTTACCCTGAAGCTATTTGGCCAGTGGGTCCTTCTGTCTTCCATAACTCTTAACAGGGTTAGAATCTTTTAACAAGGATTCAAAATCTCCTAACAGGGATTCATATGTACTGAATGTATTTCATAAGATGCCTAATGTAATACCCCAAAAATGGGCTATAAGTTCATTAACCTCCTACATCGACAAATCGAACAAAATTGACATCAAAGTCCTAACCTAAGGCACATCTAAACATCATCGAATCATAATTGATTATCTTAAATTCTGCATCGGAGAATATTCCTACTAATATTCCTAATCATCTTAATTATCTTTAATTTAATGATTATTTGGCAATAAATCAAATTTATCCTAAGTTTGATTAATTGAATATTTTCATATTTAATTAATTAGATTTAATATTTGCCACTTAATTGGTTTAATTAAATTTAATTCTATCTATTATTAATTGTATTATTTAATTTTGACAATAAATCAAAATTCCTATCTTTAATTGATTAAATTCTTATTTAATTAATTAAAGCATGTTATCATTATTTAATAATATAATTTTTAATAAAAGTTTGGTAAAATAGTTAATCCGGTTACCTAAAAGTTCAATGATGATAACACATCGACACATGATTAGTGACTAGGTCCTCGGTCTTAGGTTGCATTTCATTTTGCATGTCTCATTTCATTTTGCATGTTGCATGATCTCACAATGATTAAACGAACTCCAAAGCTTAAACAATTCTTCAAATCGCATCTTCAAGTCTAACAAGAACTGCATCTCACACGAAGGTTCCTCCAATGAAATAGCAAGTAGAATCCTTTTTTGGGATCAAAATTCAAATCTGAGATCATTCATATTATTAATTGCTTGCATAATCAACCTTCAATCATCACAGATATCTAGTATTCAACTTAACTGATTATCTTCCATCAAACTATCAAAATTTCAACTTGGTCAACCATGGTCAACTCATGGTCAAACCTAGTCAAACTTGGTCTTTTGGGACCTTCTAACGATGCAGAATGTGTTCTTGAATGTGTTTCACCACACTTCTCAAATCAATTAACATGCTTCTAAACTATAACGCTGACTTTTCTTGTCAGATTTCAATTTTAATCCCGAAGGGGGCATGGTATTGCACATCATTCAAAGTCTGTCAATCAAATCTATCAATATCTTTCATCAGTGATCAAGACAACAATCACGTCTAGTCGCTGATTCATCAAAAGTCCTCATCGCTCGGGGCAAATCTATCATCACTTGGGGCATATCAGATTCATCGATCCATATCAATCTGGTATTCTCCTAATCTTGTAAACTGTATCAGTTTTTGCAACCATCAGATCATAGTGTTCTTTCTTGATTCTTCGGCAACTGAAGGGTTCGGATGTGATACCTGCTAGTTCTGCTAAGACAATCGAGTCTAGAACGGGTCACTCACTTCTTATCAATCCTAAGGTTCAGAATCAGGTATTTTGACACTTTTTCACAATCATAGGTTCATTTGCTGCTATAGTGAACATTATCTTTGGTCATTCAGGACCTATTATCTTCATATCAAATCAATATCAATCAGCTTCTATCTCATATCAATTATCAATTTCAAACATCAGTTTCATATCTCTATCAAACACAGACTATCTTTGAACCACTGCGCTTCGCACAGTAATTCAAAGAGGGGCAAAATGTAATACCCCAAAAATGGGCTATAAGTTCATTAACCTCCTACATCGACAAATCGAACAAAATTGACATCAAAGTCCTAACCTAAGGCACATCTAAACATCATCGAATCATAATTGATTATCTTAAATTGTGCATCGGGGAATATTCCTAGTAATATTCCTAATCATCTTAATTATCTTTAATTTAATGATTATTTGGCAATAAATCACATTTATCCTAAGTTTGATTAATTGAATATTTTCATATTTAATTAATTATATTTAATATTTGCCACTTAATTGGTTTAATTAAATTTAATTCTATCTATTATTAATTGTATTATTTAATTTTGACAATAAATCAAAATTCCTATCTTTAATTGATTAAATTCTTATTTAATTAATTAAAGCATGTTGTCATTATTTAATAATATAATTTTTAATAAAAGTTTGGTAAAATAGTTAATTAACCCATAAATTAATTATTTTATTTCAAAAATCAGTTGAGTTGAGGATAAATCACTTTATTTATTTATTTAATTCTTAATTATTATGCATATTCAAAAGAAACAGTTAAACTCCAAATCAGAAAATCAATGCAAGTTATTGACTTTTTGGAACTCAACATCCTTTTGGAGTTCAAAAAGCTGATCTAAACTCTAATTTGAGTTAAAAAGCTATTTTTGCATGCTTTTACATGATTTTGAGAATTAACTATCTTTCATGATCAGATAACTCAAAAATCAAGATGAGTTAATTTGAGTGATTTATGGCTTTTATCCATGCACCTCCAAAGCCCTAGATTTCTATAAATTAAGGCTTTAGCTCTTCACAAATCATCTCATATTTTGCACAATCACGCTGGAGAATTGGAATTGAAGAATCAAAGCTCTTGCGAATCGACATCTTTGTGAGATCAATCTTATTTTTGCATTCATATTTCATATCATTGTTAGATTAGCATAGCATATTAGTTTTCAATAGCATAGATTCATATCAAGTTTTTATCATTCTTATTGCATAGAAAAATCCCAAAAAATAGCTTAATTGCATTTATTCCATATCTAGAATTGCATTCAAATCCTTCATTTAGGTGTCGTCTAGGTCACTGATCTCGATTACAATCTGAGAACATTAATCTCGCACCTATTAGAAGGCAGTAAATCGCTTGGTTAGATTAGATTTCAATTTTGCACGATTTTGATTATAGCTAACCTCTAATGTTTTACTGAGTGTTGTGTCTACAGATCAGGTACAATTTTCACACACACATTTCTGGCGCCCACCGTGGGGCAACCCACCTTTGCATGCTGGTTTTGATTTTTTTTGGGAGCTAAAACCCCAAAGTTTCAAAGATTTAATTTTATCTCCCAAAGGGCTTGGAATTTTGGTCTGAAATTTTTTTTGCAAGTTGGTGACATGTCAGGGAAGCTACAATAAAAAATTTAAAATTTTCTAAGATGTTTTTAATTTTTAATAATTTTTTCTTGAAATTCCAAAAAAAATTAATATCTAACGCAAATTAGCATATTTTTAAAACATTTTTATATTTTCGGAAAGCTCTTTAAATTATACAGGGGGTCCATTCTTTGTGTTTTAAATTTGGACATGATATCATAGCTCAAATAGTCAATTTACAAAAACTAGTCTATTTTGATAAAATGGGTCTCTAGGGCACAAATGAAGAGATTTTTCTAAAATTTTTGCATTTTTGGAAAGCTCTCTATTTTTTAGTAGGGGTCTCTATTTTGAATTTTTATTTTTGTGGCCAAAATCATATCAAAAATATTAGATCTTGTTGACTAGGTCAAATGCAGCAAAAAAAAAAATAAAGTTTTGTGATGGGTATGCACTTATTTTTTTTACATGGTTCAATGAATGATATGAGTTGTCATTTGGGTTGATTTCTAGTTATTATTACTGATAATAATTGATTTTTAGAGCTAACCCTATGGTTTTCATAAGTTGAATATATTTTGCATATCTTGTTTGCTTGTTTGCTTGTTGGAGAGTTCGTCACTTGCTTGCATGGAAAAGCTCAACAAAAATTGCTAAAAATCAAGTAAAATCTACTAAGCACGTTGCAAGGATCCTAGGTATTCTCCTTCGTCTAATAATATTTTGATTTGGGACTTAAAATAAATCTCTTATGTGTCAAGCTTGTGTGCATCTTTTCATGCTTTTGATCTATTTCTACACACTTGCATAATTGATACTATGTTGTGAACCCTTAAGGATTCATTAAGTAGTCTTAGAATACTTGTGATTGATCTTGATTGCTCTCTTGGGTTATTGGACTCGCTAATCCGTTGGCCCCTCATTTCCGCCCCGTGGTTGCAATCTCAGCGCCATAAAGGGGAGGGGTCAACAGAATAGAAGCGTTAAATGTTCCACTTAGCAACCCTTTTGTGCTTTTAGGAACTCACTTGTTTTCTAAGTTGGGGAATCATTTTTAGCTTGTGTGAGGTGTTAAGTGTTCCACCTTGTGGACTCATCTCATATTCGCTTTAAGCGTTAAGTGTTCCTCTTTCTACTTTTTGGGTACTTTTGGTAGATTTACTTTCGAGAATATATCTGTGCTCACATAGTAATTAGGCCCTATGAACACGATTCGTGATTCTTGAAAGATTGGATTCCCAGCGAAATCCTTCTTGATGATAGAATCCTTGTAGGTAGGGAGGATACTTAGTGCGTTTCACATTCAACTTGGTTAGTGCATCTTCTCTTATTGATCGACACATTCTCTCTCCGGAGAGGTTGATAGATCACATAGGGTTGATACCACGAGCTTTGGTGAATCAAAATTGGTTAGTGTGTCTTCTCTTATTGATTGATACATTCTCTCCCCGGAGAGGTTGATAGATCACGTGGAGTTGATATCACAGACCTTAGTGGAACAAAACTTTGTCTTAGCGTGTCGGATTAATCTGCTTGCTTTGTTTGGGTTAAAAGTGAAGAGGTGTCAAAACCTTGAATCTGGAGCCAAGTCCCCTTGTGGTATAAATCTGTGAGTCACCTTTAGAGAGGGTTAACCGTAGCGGACAATCCCTTCACAGGGCAAACTGCGTTGACAGAACCTCAAGCGGTCATAGCCATTTTCGCCGTGGTAGTGACAGCCGCTATATAAATGTCCTTGTGGAAGAAATCTCCATGGGTATGGTTCATTGTTGGGTTGTCAGATCTCCCTAGCAGCTCTTGAAGATTAAGTTCTCAGACTGTGTCAAAACCCTGGTGCACGGGGATTGGAGTTCACCCCTTTGAATCATAAAAGTTGCAGAGTCAAACCATTACTAAAAACCCTAGAGAGGCCAAATTTTCATTTTATAGGGTATATGTGTGTTATTGCAAAACTTTTCAGAACATACACAATTAGTACTCTCAGGGATTAGCACAATTTGGTCACTTGATTGTTCATGCGCAAGGTTGCTTTTGCCCTTGTTCATTGTTTTCAGACGTGCTTGGAATCACTTGCTTGCTGTTCTGCGTGCTTATTTATCTACTTGGCTATTAAAAATGATCAAATCTGGTATAACCTTCAAAATCTGGACAATACAATTTGCAAACAATCCAAAACTGAAGACCTTAAATTTTGCAAAAATTGACGTAAAATCTTTTTGGAGTCAAAAGTCATTTCAGGAAGTCAAAATTCGTACGAGTTTTGTCAAGTGTCATTTCAGTATTACCCAACTATCGTATGAGTTTAGCAACTGTCATTTCATAGACTACCCAGTGTCGTACGAGTCTGCAGAGTGTCGTTTGGAAAAATTTGAGAGAGTTGTCAAAAATTGTCAAATTGCAAGATATCCAATGTTTTCAGCCTAGTTCCAGAATCTGTCAAAAATATCATTGTGTCAGGAATAGAGCAATAGCTATTGAGAATTAGTACACATGTCTCAAAGAATCAGTACACATGAGGAAGAAATTTTGATCGCCGCTATGATGAAGCAGCTGCAAGCTATGCAAGTCCAACTTGACAAACTTGAGAAAGAGAAGGAATCTAAAAAGTTCTCCATGGAATCTTTATACTCTTTTCCATTTGATAAAGACTTGTACATGTCACCATGCCCCCGAAAAAAAATTGAGCAATATGATACCTCTTCCACGGAGAGTGACACATCTAGCTTTGAAGACTATGATGACTATGACAACAGACAATGTAATGATACCTATGACACCTCTGTTCCTAAGAGTCCTCCTCATCGTCCATTCCTGCTTACTACAAATGGGCCGTCACATTGGATAGATCATGAGGGTGATCCATATGATTTTGATTATGAAAGAGACTTTGATGATTTCTATGCACAATACCTAGATGATCCATCTATTTCACTTGAGGAAGAGAAAGTTTACCATGCTGATTATAAACATGCATACTATAAGGATCTCTCCTCTAAGAACTCTCAGGCTGAAAATAAAGATTACACTCTCAAGCAAGATCATGTTAATGTTGGACCTTTGTCTTGTGATGGTTCCCTTCCATCCCCTACTTCCTCCAATACCCATACATTTCCTAAAGCTTCTGAGTCTTTCAAATCTTTCACAGAACCTTCATCTGACACAAGCCCTGATACTTTTCATGTGGTTCCCTATAGTTATCCCCCAGGGCTACCTCTTAAAGAAACTCAAGCTAACCTTCACTTGGCTGCAAAGACTTTCAATAATGATAAATCTAAAGAGCCTAAGCCTTCATATGCTATAATCCCTACTTCAGCTAGTCCTCCACCATCTCTTCCAAAGTCTTCCATACAATCCCAACATGCTTCCTTGTCCTTAGAAGTGGCTCCATGTCAAGAGGACTCTATAAATGATAAAGAGAAGAACATAAAGAAAGATCAAGATCAAGAACCCTCCATGTCATCCACTCCTTTTCCCGATGTCTCTTATCCGCTTCATGGTTCTTTTGATCCTATACACCTTTTTTCATGCATTCCACCATGTCTTAAGTCTTCTCCTAAGCAAGATCAAGCTACTACTCACACTGTTGAGCTTATTGACAATCAAAATAACCTTACTACGCTTGCGCTTTCCAAAGATGATACTTCCATTAAGGTTGGTAAAAATGGTGTTCCTTCCAATGTTAAGCCTATTGAAAAACAAGAGAAAATTATGCGCTTATGCTATCCGAAGATCCTTGTCAAGATCAAAGTCTTTCATCTTCTTGTTCTACCACTCCATGTTCACTTCCACTTTCTACTCTTCCTAAGTCAAGTCGCAAGCTTTGAATGATCCTATCAAAGAAAATGCTCTTATTCAAGATGTCCATGATTTTATTGAAAATTCTAATGCTCACTCTAAAGATGCTGATATCCTTGGTTGTCATATAGATGATGATGAACTTATTGATTATCCTTTTGCATCTTCCACTTCCATCCTTGGACCTCTTCCACCACTACTAAGGGCTTCATTCCTTCCTTCCATCTTGGGTCCTTATGTCCCTTCACTTTCCCCTCCTAGCTCTCTTGATTTTCCATCCATCTTAGGTCCTTACATACCTCCATCTCCCATCTTTCCTCAAGATCAACATAGATGCATACCCTTGAATCCTTTTCATCCACCCACCCATCTAAACCAGTCATATCCTCCTCCTTCTTCCACAAGTCCCAAGTCCTTTGGAAGTAACTTGAATGTTCAATACAAGAAAAAGAAGCAATACAAGAATCCATCAAAAAAAGATCACCATGTCTCCTCTAATAGACATGGAAACATAAAGTCAAAAGAGATATCTAAGAAAAAAATTACAAGACAAGTATGGGTTCCAAAATCCATCATTGAAGATATCTTCTTTAGTATGTGGCTCTTCTTCTTCCTATGATTCTCCCTTGTCATCTGGCTCCTTAGATCTTGTATGAGCTTCTTCCATCTTCTCTTCATCAGTGACCTCTGCTTCTTTCTCTGGCTCCTACGAGCTCTGTGGCATTGACTCATCGTGAACCTGTGGCAAAGGCATGGGGACTTATGGAGGAATGTTAGGTGAGGGCGGTGTAGGAGACACATGGGGAGTGGCTGAATGGGCTGGTGGAGTTGGAGTTGGAAGGGAAACATGGGATGAAGTGGGTTGCTGAGGTAGTGGAGTGGTTTGTACTAGGGTGGAAAGTAGAGTGGTAGGGGGTGTTTGAAATGGAACCGAAAGTGGATTCAGAAAGTTTTGAGGTGGAGGTGGAGGTGGAATGGATGAAACTAGTGGGACCTATGTAACTACATCTTCTGAGGTGATCCTAATGGAAGAGTCATTTTCTAGCTCCACAGTTTCCTTTTGGGCCTTGACCATCTCTATGTCATGTTATCCTTGTGTCCTTTTTTGTAGATCCTCTCCCATGCTGGTAAAAAGACTTGTAAACTGCATTGGAGCTTGTTGCTCAGACTCTTTGAAACCATGCAACCCTGAAAAATCTATGATGTCAAATTCATCATCACTAAGGGCATCCAGATTCACTGGTTCTCCCTGTGTAGCCCCTCTAGCATCCCTAGGATCATCGTCCATTATCCTCCTTTTCTTCAAGAATCCTATAGAACAAGTTCTCCTACTCAGGGGAACTTCATCTAACTCATCTTCATCATCTTCCATAGGGTATCCATTTGTGTGGGCATTGAGCCCTTCTTCCTTTTGTAAACATTCCCCTTGGTGATCCCAGCTAGCTTGGGTCCTATGATCTTGAATTTTGTCCTCTCGCTGAGCTTGGTGAATCAAGGTCACTGGGGGACGGGGCTTCTGGTGGTGCAATAGTTTTGGTCATCCTAGTTTTTTCCCCTTTTGAGTGTGTGGCTGAACCATATGGAGTAGGGCGCTCATGCCGATATAAAATTTTTGGCTTCAGAGGAGCAACCTCTTTGAATTGTGGTTTCAATACCTTCTCTCCCTTCTTCTTCTTTTCTCAAGAGGGTTGCATTAGGAGTTGTTTCATGGGGACCAGATACATTGGGAAAGGATGAGCAATCCAAGATTTAGTCAGCTTAATCACATGTCGGGCTCTAAAATCCATACTATCATTTTCATCCCTATCCACTTTTGTGTTCAATATGGCCCTCGTATACACCTTATTTGTGTTATAAATAGAATCCAGAATATCATAAGAATCAACATCCCTTGCCTTTTGTGGAATCCTTAGTGAGAGAGCTATCTGTTCCAAATCTAGACTCATCCGGCAATAGTCATAGACCCTAACCTTGTAGTCATCCACACAGTTTGCCCAATGATCTTCCACATGTGTCTCATGGACATAATGCCTTCCCATTATATGGCTATAGGTACCAATGAGATCTAAATGAGGCCTCACCAAGTTGTAAGTTGTTATGGGAATTCATCCCACTCCCAAGTCAAAGACTTGAAGACCTTCATATCCGGTATGTAGTGGGGGCCTCTGGAAATGGGAAAATCCCAACAATGCTTCTTCTTGTGTTTAATGTGTTCGTGTGCGTTAGATAGCTGCCTTGTGATCTCTAAGAGGACTACTCTATCAGAAGGGTACCTTGGTAGCTTTTTTAGTCCCAAGGTGCTTCCCGCCACCCGAATGTAAGTGAATGTCCGAAATTGTATATAAAACACCCCAATGGCCTTTACTTTAGCTGCTGCTTCGATAGATAGCCTTTTGGCATAGTCTCCCTCAATGGAGCTTATGATTGTGAAAATGAAGGCATCATTAACTACTCTGAAGTTTGGGTTATTGTGCGTGTAGAAATCCTTCCTCACCAGTTAAAGGTATAGAGTAAATGGCCACGTGTTCTGTTCTCCTATTGCCCCAACTTTGATCAATCTAGGGTAAACTGCCCTAGTGGCTAATAGGTACACGACATAGGAGGTCATGTAGAAATGAGGGTCTGTCTTAACCCTAACCAATTGCTCATCCAAATTGTCACTTAAAATGGAGGCCCAATCAAACCTCACTTGTCTTTCTTTTATCTTTTGGATTAGGAAAATGATCCAAGGCTCCAGCTGAGAGGAATTAGGCAACCTGTACTCCCTACTGATCATTGTTATGGCCACCTGGATATCTTCTTTCATGTATCCCCTTCTCATATCATTTCTATCCAATCTGTTCTTGGGCAATGGCTACATCAGGTACTCGTTATTGAAAATGTTGTAAGCCCTCTGTGTGTCCTTATTGTAGAATTCCATTCCCTTGTTGATGTTGAAATTAAAGAACTTGTCCACCCCCTTGGGAAGATGGGAAACATCCTCGATGTTGTCAGGCCTTAGGTCCAAAACCACTTCACCAATGTTGTTCTTTACCATGCGCTCATCAAGGACGTAGTTACTAGCCAGTGTATTGATTAGTTCCGCCGATTGAATGAAAACTGGGTGAGTTGCTGCATTCACCAGAGAGTAGTGGACTAATGAAGTGTAGTCCAATGAAAGTCCTACCAGCTACACACATTTATTCAAGTAGTCATTCTAGCTTACGTTCCCAATATCAGTGTCTTTTATGCCTGCATGTAGGTTGGTCACTTTGGATTGTGGGTGATAGCCTTTGAATTGATATTTCATTACTGGCGATGCTACTACCTTTTCAGCCATATCTGCAAAGAGGACAAGACATGAATCAAAAACATAGTAGGAGAAAAGAAACTCAGAAAGCAAAGCACATTACCAAATTAAATTCAAAAGGGGGCCACAAAAGGTGATTTCAACCTTTTCAACCTTCGGAGGTGTCAGACCTTCGAAAGCCCGAAAACATCAAAAGAGGCTACACTGCTAAATACTTGGCTCTTTCATAAAATTGGAGGTGAGGAAACCTTGCAGGACAACAAGGCCAAAAAGGCCGAAAAGGCTGAGGAAGGGTTGCTTGGCAATGTCTTGAAGAGTTTTAGTGGTTCGGGGATTGATATATCCTCATTGTGCAACAAGGGTGAAATGTCGAAGGTGCACTTACTTTGGGCCAGATGGTCTACTTTTGACATTTCAGAGGTATGGATGTTTCGGTGTGAGACAACACCAAAATGCTGAAAGGTTCCCTCAACACTTGGAGAAATCCTATTGCAAGTCGCTCGAAAGTTTTGGACCCTGAAGGTCCAAAACTAGGGTTTCTCAGTTGGACTCGAAAAATGAGTCTGATAATGAGTTTGACCACAAACTCATCAAGGGGATGCAAGGTGAGTACCTTGACGATCCCCAAGGCCAAAAGGGCTGACTGCAAACAACCTAGACCTAAGGACAAGGTCAAAAAGGCTGAAAACACACAAACCTAAATTAAGACAGGCTGAAAAGACCAAAACCCTAAGCTAAGACCCAGAAAAAACAAAAAGGAAGGAAGAGAAGATGAGAAACCCTGAAAATGATGAACTTGAGGATGAACAATGAGGAGATGAGACCAAGACGATGAGAAATGACGAGCGGCGAGTAAACTAGCGGGAGGTGGAGGAGCGAGCACGAAAAGTGAGGGTTTAAAAAACCTTGGCTTTTTATATAAGCCTTCTGGGCGGTTGACATAAGCACCCTGAATTTTAGCCTTTCAGCTTTTGCGGGGGTGTCGGACCACTGAAACGCTGAAAAATCTAAAAGGCTGACTCCCATGCGAGAGTCAAACCTCTGAGGTTTCAGACCTCTAAAAAGTTAAAAAAAAATGATATGTCCGAGAAGGCCAAAATTTGACTGCATCTTTTCTCCTTCGCACCTCCAGCCCTTTCGCACTTTTGGACATTTGAAAGCGTAAAAATGTGACAAGGCCGAAAAGCTCAAAAACTAACAAACAAAACAACTAAGGGCAAAAAACCAAAGATAAAAGAAAAACAAGCAGAAAGTAGAAGGGGGGCCCCTGAGGCTTGAAAAGCCCATTAGGGGAGCATGGTTGAGGGACCACAACAAATAGCCCAAACAAAGAAAGAGAAACAACCCAAACTTCCCAGAGCCAGTTCACGTGGATACAATCCCACCTTACAGGGAGCCAAGCACAACAAATCTTCAGATTGAGCATGTTTCTTATCATCATCAAGGTAGAGAAAACCATAACATCTGTATCTAGTGTGTGAGTGTGTGTGTTCAAGTTTCCTTGGAAACCCTTTGCCGTGAGCTCTCGTTGATGATCATCCTATCATTATCAGATCACTGCCCACCAATCCAAAGTTAGCCATAAGTCAATTTAACCTTGCTCTATTGCCAGACAGGTGTTTATTGCCCTAACAGAGATTGCTAAAGTCACCATTTCCCAACTGTGGATGATCTTTGATAAAAGTTCTTAGACTTCATAGGAGGGCTCTTAGACTCGATTTTCTCCAATTTTTAAACCGATCCTTTTGAAAGCACCTTGTTATCAACAAATTTTGTCCAATGGGGTCTGCTTTGATGCTCCTTGTAGCTTCATGAAATATCATTCGGTGCTCTTATTCTATTCCTTTTTGAAAACTAGGGCAGCGCTTAGATTGTGCTATCCTGGTTTTGAGCATCCTTTTGTTTATCTTGTCTTTATGCATTCCTGCTTTTTATTTTCTTGCTCTTTTCTTTTAGTCTGCATTTCAGCTAGGAAAGGGTTCTAACTTTCAGGCTTCCTTTGTGACCATGGGCATCTCCTGGCATAGATTGGAATCCTGTCTTGAGAAGCTCATGGCTCGGGATTTTCTTGCTCACTGCAAAACGAAACTACTTCCAAGGTTTTGACCATGGGAAACTTGTATCCACTGCTTGGACTACTTGGAATGGACCACAAAACATTGAAAGCACATACCCTCCTACAAACAAAGACCCAAAGAATAGACATGAACGATAAGACCGACAAAAAAAAAACCAAGAAAAGACAATATAGTACAAGAATATACAGTAAAGTAGAAGGGACCAGTCAAGACCCAAAATAATGCTTCAGAAACTAGCCATTGATTAGAAATGGGACTAATTCTCCATCAAGAGAACTAATCTGAAAGGTATTCTCTCCTAGGATCTCTGCGATCTAGAATGGGCCTATCCACAAATGTTGGAACTTGTAGTGGTTGCCAAGTTTTTCTTTTGCTTTGTCCCACATTAAGACCAGTTTAGAAATTTAGAAGGCTTTTATGGTTTCTCTTTTGTTAAACCATCTCTTGACAACAACTTGGTGTTTGGCTACATTTTCCAAGGCCATAGTTCATTTTTCTTCAAGGTTCAACAAATTTATGAGGCAAATCTACACCTGATCCTCACCCTCGACGCATTGATCCATAAATCTTAGAATTGGAATTTTTAGGTTCATCAGAAAGATAGGTTGCAAACCATAGACCAATTGGTAGGGAGACGTCCCTAAGGCATTTTTTATTCTCACATGATCTGTCCATAAAGCATATTTCAACTGAGTGTGCTAGTCTCTGGGATTGTCATCCAAAAGACACTTGATTAAGGTTGTTAGGTTCTTATTGGTTGACTCAGCAACTCTGTTCCCTTGTGGGTAGTAATTGGATAGGAATTTTAGAATTACTTGGTTCTCAAAGGCCTATTGAATGAGACTTGCTGATGATAAATAAGGAGTATTATCACATACCAAGAAGAACGACATGCCAAACCTTGTGATGATGAACTCTTCTAGGAACTTGGTGACCACCTCAGTGGTACAATTTTTAAAAACTTGAGCTTTCATCCAAAGCGCACAGTAATCAGTTGCAGTCAAGATGTATCGGTGTCCTATAGAAGATGGTGGGTTGATCATTCCCATGAATTCTAGCCCCCATTGGACGAACGGGTGTACCTCGTAGACAAGTTGTAAGGGCATTGCTGGGTGTCTCTCGCATGTGGCACTAGTTTGGAAAATATGACAAGAACGTACATGTTCATGGGTATCTTTGAATAGAGGTGGCCAGTAATAAATTGATCTTAGTATCTGATGAACTGTAGCCTCTGCTGATTCATGCCCAGTACCATACTTGTCATGAAATTCTGTGAGAACCAGTTCAGCTTCTGTTCCATCTAAACATCGCAGATACAATCCATCATAGTTGCATTTGTAGAGCTTCCCATTTTTCAACATGTATGAACTACTCTTATTCTTAAGTGCTCTCCGCTAGGAACCATTCAATCCATTTGGGCAACAATTTTGCAGCAAGTAGTAAACTATGTCTTGATACCATATGTTAGTGACTATTCCTTCATTGGTGTACACCTAGCACACCAAACCTTGTTCTATTTCATCCATCATCTTGGTGAGGCCTTGACCTCTCACCAATTTCATCAGTTGGATCTCAATGTTGAATTCTTGCAATATTGTCATCCACTTTCCTCTTTGTTCCCCTAGTTCATTTTGCATCATCATAGACTTGACTTCTAGATTTGGAACAATAGCGATGACTTTACTCCGAAGGATATAGTTTCTGAATTTCTTAACAGCCTTAACCAAGGCAAAAGATTTCTTATTTAGATTTAGATATCTAAGTTTTGTGTTCTTTAAGGGGTAGCTCATGAAAGCAATCGGTCGTTCATCTTCTCCTTCTTTTTTCTACATAAGGATTCCTACACATGAATGTTCTGAAGCAAATGAGTAGACCTTAAAAGGTAGAAGATAATTAGGACTGACCAAGACTAGAGTAGTGACAATGGGTGTTTTGATTTCTTCGAAGGCTTCTTTAGCCTAAATGCTCCATTCAATTTTAGCATCTTTTTTCAACATGTCATTTAATGGACGCACTATCTCTGCAAACCCATTGATGAACTTCTTGACGAAGTTCATTTTCCTAAAGAAATATTTCAACTCTTTTTGGCTATTTGGCAGGACCAATTTGAGGATAGCTTCGACCCGTTCAGGGTTAATTGAGATGTCAGTATCAAAGATGATGTGCCTGAGAAGCTTGCCTTGAGTTACCCTGAAGACACATTTCTTAGGGTTTAAAGAAATCCCATAGTGTCGACAGCTCTTCAAAACCTTTCACAAATCTTCCATGTGGTCCGCCCAACTCCTGGAGAAAACTATGAGATCATCCATATATATAACAATGCATTTGTTAACTAGACCCTTGAATGCCTTGTCCATAGCCTGCTAGAAAGTGGCTCCTACGTTGATTAGACCAAATGACATGCGATGATAGGCAAATGTTCCCCATTTTGTAGTGAAGGTGGTCTTCAGGTGGTATTCTTCCTTCACCATGACTTGGTTGTACCCCGAGTAGCCATCCAGAAAAAATATCATTTGAGAACCATTAACTACTTGTAGGACTTCGTCGAGGGACGACAAAGGATAGTTGTCCTTCTGAGAGGACCTGTTCAAATTTCTAAAGTCCATGTAGAGCCGAACCTCTCTACTTTTCTTCCTCACAAGGACAAGATTGGCAACCCAAGTTGAATGTCGAATGGGAAAAATTATCTTGGCATCAAGAAACTTCTACACTTCCTTTTGAATTATTGGCTCAATCACAGGGTTCATTGGTCTTTGCCTCTGGCAGAAAGGTTTAGCATCTGGGTTCAGCGGGATGTTGTGGACAATAACACTGGGGTCATAGGTTTTCAAATCCTCATAGCACCATGTTATGACATCTTTATATTCAGTGAGTAACTCAACCATCTATTTCTTTTCCTCTGGTGTGCTAACTTTGCCAATGCGAACTTCCTTGGGTTTGAGTTACATTCCCAAGTTGTAGAGTTCACAATCATCTCCACTCACTACTAGTGTTTTCCCTCTCTCCCAAGCATGTTCATCTTTGTCAAAAATCCTCTCTAGAGCCACCATGCCTTTCAGAATGGAATTGGTCTTTAAGTTCAAAATCCCTAAGTCGTCTGACTCTTCTATTTCATCCTCTTCTTCATCGATACTCTGCTTGTCAAAAATCCTGGCATTCATGATAAAATCCAATATCTATTGGTCATCTTGAAATACTTGGAAATTTTTTATGTTGTCAGGTATGGTTGGGACTGCCACTAGTTCTACGGAGAACTTTTTCAACTTGGACTTCTCTAGCGGTTGTAGAGAACTTGCAAACACTACCAAAGTGTTGGCAACGATATTCCTTCTTCTTGGGATGCTCTGAATGCTAAAAGCTTCAAAATCTTCAACTAAATCCTAGACGTGGTTGCGATATGAGATCAATCGCTTATCAGTGCAGGAATATTGGCTCTTGATCTGCCGGACTATTAGTTGTGAGTCACCTTCTACAGCTATTGCTTTTACTTTCTTCTCATGCGCGAGGAGGAGGCCTCGAACTAGAGCCTCATACTCGACAACATTATTAGTATAGTGGAATTGCAATCGATAAGTAGCATAATATGAACCCCATGAGGGTTGATTAATTTGATCCCAGCTCCTACTCCTATCTTACACTTGGAGCCATCGAAGTGAAGTTTCCAGACTGAATGATTCTTGTTAAGAGATGTCTTGATTTGGGGCTCTAGAATTACTTCTGGTAGAGGTGTCTTAACTTGAGGTTCACTAGGGACTCAAGGTGGTACCAAATTTTGGTGTTTGGGATGTTAGATATCCCTTTGTTAGGACATTCCCTTCTTGAAAGTGGAACCCATTTCATCTTTTTTTCTCTGCCTCGTCCTTGCGCCAAACTTCATCGCATGGGGGGAGGCAACCATCATCAAAGGAACTCCATTCCTGCTGCATGAATTCTTCGGTCATGGGGATCTAGGGTTGTTCATGAAGAGGAGGTCCATTCTTATTCAAGCCCACCATCGTGTCCTTTGTAGGCTAGGGTGTGTCAGACATCTGGCTCACCACCTTGATTACTGCTTCCTGGCAATCCTGGCACGTAAATTCTGAGTGATTTATTTGGTGGAGATGACAGTAACCTGGTAACATTAGAATATTTGGGTTAGCATCCTAGCCAAGATGTCTCATGTTCTTTGTCATACCTATTATGAATTCTGTGAGAACTTCCTTTGTAATCTGGGCAACCGCCAACCCTTGCACCGAATTGTTATTAGGACTATCCTCCTCTTTGAGGTGGAATGTGAAGGCTTTGTCAAAATGGTACACTCCCAAATCAGCTTATGAGAATAGAACTTCATTTGGTGCATTGTACTTTGTTATCATCTATTTTAGCTTAGGTTTTGCATCAAACTTGATTTGATTGTTGAGGCCTTTCCATGACAGCCAAAGTTGAGTAAAATCAGTGGAAAACCACCCCCTCAGAGATCGAGTCCATTCCTGGCTGAGTAGGATGTCATAGGTCTTTGGGATGTCCACTACATGAACATCGATGCAATCTTGGATCCTAGGGTCAGTTTTTAGTTGAATATGTGTGTCCTTCAAGACCCTGATGACTTTGACTTCTATTTTGTCAAGCTAGATCACCACATAGTTAGTTGACTAGGGATTCATTCCTAGATTCTGGCATATAGACAATGACATCACATTACATGAAGCACTCGAGTCAATTAAGAAATTATGTAGGTTCTTCCCAAAGATTTTAATGTTGAGTAGGAATGGGGGTACCTCTACCCTATCTTTGAACATGGTTGGCATTGCTTCTGCCGCATTAATGTTGGATACACCTCTAGCATTGGTGTTGGAAGGGGCTGGTCTAGAATGATCCAATGATTTTAGGAGGGCTTCTCTTTGAGTGGGACAACTCTGCAGCATATCATACATTGACATATTTGTTCTGACTTTCTTCAGTTCCTTGACTACATTGTATTTTTCATTGGCCCAGACTGGGTTTTTTAACATAGTAGGTTGATGTTGTGTTGTTTGAATAGCAGTGGGACTGGGTCCCCTCGGGGGTGTAGGATTGTTGCTAGCCTTTGGGTTAGGTGGAGTGGGCTGCATCCCTGGTGGAATGTCGTTCATCAGAGGCTCCCTTCTACTTCTCAGGTTATGGGTATTCATATTACTATTTTGGAAAGAATGGACCTCGGAATACTTTGGCTGACTTTCTTGATTGAACAAGAAGATGAATTCTTCCTCTACGACATCATCGACTGGGGTTCCTCCTAAACTTGGATCATATGAATCAAAAACCATGGCACTGAAGTGGCCTTGGGAATTGTCAGGATCCTGAGCTTGTTGATTATCAGACTCCCTTCTACATTCATAATCCGGTTGATGCATGTTAGGACCTTGGGTATAGCTGAATTCTGATGAACCGAAGAGATTGGCATTGTCCGTGGGAACACTACCATTGTTTGGATGTGTGTTCCATGTCCTATTTGTCCATTTTTGCCCAAATTGCTTATCTTGAGAGCTGTTCCTGTAACTCCCACCATTGTTATTATTATTGTTGTTGTGGTTGCCATAATTACGGTTCTAATTTTGAGGGTAAGTATTCAGGGTAGCAGTTGGGTGTTGGTAGTATCCTTGATTTGGAGTTGGGTTGAGTTTCATCTAGGTAATCTCTTCGGTCAACTGGGACAATGTCTTCTTCATAGTATCTAACTCATTCACTAGAGCCTGATCTGGTTCATTTGGGACATCAGCCTTTTGTTTGCACAAGGCAGCCCCATGTGCATCATATCCCAGATATGTGATGGCTAAGGGTGGGGTAACAACATATGGAGCTGACACCAGAGTGATCCTTGGGGCTTGTTGTATTGGGAGTTGATTATTTGCTACAAAAGGACCAGTTGTGGCAGTGTTCCCAAGAATTGATGGAATGTCGTAATTTCCACCTACTTGTGGATCCATTTGTTGGGTGAATGTGATAGCTTCATTACATACTTTCTCCAAAGTGTCAATGTCTCCTGGGGGCAGCCTTTTCAGAAATATAGATATTAATGGGTCTAAGGTGCACAAGTATACTTGTATGGCAGTGCCAACTAGCATGGTATATGGGGCCTCAAGATTTTGGTATATCTTGTGAAAATGATGATTGAACATAGAGATTGATTTGTTGAGGTCCTTCCTCACCGAGGTGAACTGGTGATGAAGAGTTGCCAGATCTACATACAATTTGAATTGATTTAGGAACTTTGTTTCAAATTCCCCCTAGGTAGCAATAGATCCTCGTGGAAGATTTAGATACCAATTATATGCAAACTCCCCCAGTGTGTAGGGGAAGAGGTGGCACATGACATCTTGATGAGCAATCTCTTTCTGATTGCATAATTCCTTGAATGCGCGAACATGTTCTTCCACTGTCCTGGATTCTCCATAGATGAAATGTGGATAGAACTTTCCTGGATTTTTGGGTAGCTGATGGAGCTATCCCTATATGTTCAATGGTGAACTTTGAGCATTTGCAAAAAATGCCATTGGGACCGGTGGTGGAGGAGCAGCAGGTGGGGTAGCAATGGTTGGAATTGGTGGAAGATTCAAATGATCTGAAGTATCCTCTCCGTGCTTTGCTTTGCTGCTGCGAGGTATGAAAAAATCTGTAAGTTCAAGGAACTCCCCTTTGTTGGGTGAAGATTTGAGGACTCATTGAAATCTCTCAGGAGAGAATGATCCAATATTCTGGGGTATCCCTCTCAAGGGCCCTCCTAGCACCACTTCTATTGAGTGCAGTTTTTACACAAAGACAATGACTAAGAATTTGTGTGAGCAAATCCCTCTCTTGGAAGACTGATGGAATCAATCTCAAGGTTCCTTCTGGCTAGGTCTCAACTGCTTGGATAGCTCAATGGAAGACAAATGTGAATTTTTTAACAAGGAGGCTTTTGCTGGTTCTTCTCTCAAGGGAAACTGTAAAACAAACTTTAGGAAACCAAAAGTTCTCTTTTTGATACGATTTTCAAAATTAAGAATAAAGCAATGCTAGTTTAATTAACCTATCGAAAATAACTTTCAAAGAGGGTGAGAAGATGTAGGGTAACAAGAGATTTAAAATAAATTTGTTGAAAAGAAACCTAATGGACATATGCTAGCATCACACCACCATGCGAATTAAATAACCAAGAAGATGAAGAAACCCACAAAATAGAGATCAGATCATGTCACAATCTTCAGTTGAATGGATGCAATCATCAATAGAATCGATCAAACACAGATGTAAGATAAGCCAAAACTCAACCAATCATGAAGCCACCCCAGATGTTCGTACATGTGAGACAAGTTAATCTTCAAGCACCAAAGAATAATCTTCTCAAAAATTTATCACAACACAGTAGTGCAATACCAGCAAACACCAAACTAATAGATCGCGGACATAAAATCATTAAACAACCAATTGGATCTTTGAAATAAAGAATGAGCAATTCACACATTCATAGATTTTGCATAGATAGCAGATAAATCACACCATGAATGAAGCACCAATTGTATCTATTGTATTAATCATCAAGTCGACCCTCATTACATCATTTTATTACAATTTATAGAGCCAAGCTCTTATTTTCACAGCTAGGGCTTCACCGCAACTAAAACTTGAAAGTAAATCTAAACTAAAGCTTGCATTAAAGAACATACTTCTAAAGCTTAGCTAAACTATCCTAGCACAAAATTAAACCTCGTGCATTACAAAGATTTGCATAAAACATGCATTAGATAACTCAAAAATGGAGCTGGAACTTGTGCATGCACTTGATAAACTTCATGTTTTTGCCCTTGATCTTTGGCTTTAGCTTCTCCACATGAACCTAAATTGAAAAGGTCCCAAAATCATGCACAAATGATCCCAAAAAGAAATCCTAGATGACCAGAAAATGATCTTAGAGATAACTGGAGTCAACTTTCAGACGTGCAAAAAAATGCCTGAATCTCGACAGTTGGTCCAAAAAACTCAAGACCCAAAATTGACTAAGTGCTAAGTCTTCCTCCAAGAATTTTAGACTTGTCAGACTTGTCGAACTTGTAGGTGGCTAAAAACTCCTCATGGCTGAAATGCCAAAAATCAGGCTCTACAAAAATGACTTTGTGTCAAAACTGGATTTCCTGTACACAAATTTTGGCATATCTTGGTATGGATGCTAACTGGCTGGGAAGCACTTCTAGATGTTCTTTCTTCAACCTATCCACTATCTCTAGCACCTCATCAAAGTCTGACATCTTAGTCCCTTGAAGGATCTCTTACTGCCTATCTCGGAAGTCAGTCAACTCTTGCACAAAAGTTGTTATCTCTTCTTCACGAGATAACACTTTCTGAATTTCCTCCTTCTAGTAAAACATCTGCTGGAGGTCTTCTTTAATCTTCACCCCTCAGAATATTCCTAAGTACTAATTGATAATGTCATTTACCGAGTACATGGTCTTCTCATCATCTTCATCAAACAAATCTAGGTCTAGGCCTTCAAAGAACTCTTACAGCTCCTTTGCAAAAAGCGTGTTGTCATCTCTCCTCTTCTTCAACCTCTTGAGAACCTTTTCAAATATGGCCAATGTCGTAGCTATCTGTTGGATCCACTCTTAAAAATTATCCAATTCTAATACTTCATATATCTTCATCAAAACTTGGAAGCGTTGCTTCCTTATCGTTGTCAGCTCATCCAACACCTTTTGCCAATTAAGGTTGGTTTCCTCTACACCATTTTGCTCACTCATAATTTCTATTAAGGAAGTCATTCCTACCAAAATGTTCTGAAAGGGCCTTAGGATCCTCCTAAGGGATAAGCTAGCAAACTTTTCAAAATAAAGCTTTGACTCAGCATAAGCCTGTACAAAAGAATGTGGAACATCTGTATCTATATCACCCTTCTTCTCCAAAATCACCTGTAATGAGGCCTCAAAGTTATCTGGGTCAATTGGACCCACTATTTTTAGAATGAAATTCTTCATAGCTTCATTTTTCTCTACTAGAGCTTTAATCCTTTCTTCGTCCTTATCCATGAATCCTAGAGCGTGCTTCAAACCCAAAGTAGCCAAGGTTTTGTTACCTTCCCTGGTTGGCTCTCCCAAGTCTACCTCCTCCAACACATAGTCATCCAGAGTGATCTCATTTACACTGACATTCATCATAAGAACAACCACCTATGCTTTCCACCTACCCATTTGGTCTTGTGTTACATAAGACATTCTTCTTGCTTGGGGAACTGGTGCTATTCAGTGGAAAGCATGCCCCAACGTGGTCACATCAACCTCATCATCTGTGTATACTCTGACCCTTGGGTATAACTCTTTGGTGAACCATGTGGGCTTTGAGAATGCATTCAATGGCTCATAGGGAGCAACCAATGTGGAAGAAGTTGTCGGGCACCTTGTTTCTATTTCTTCTTGACTTTGCTCTTCTTTTTCTATTTCCTGTTCATCTTCAATATTTTGTCCGCCCTCTTCCTGTGTGTGTTCCTCATCATCAGCTGTCTGTTGCTCATTGTCTATTTGTTCCTCAGTATCTATTTCTTTCAAATCTTCTTCAGTATGTGGCTCTTCTTCTACTTGTGATTCTCCCTTGTCATCTAGCTCCTCAGATCCTGTATGAGCTTCTTCCATCTTCTCTTCATCAGTGTCCTCTACTTCTTTCTCTATCTCCTGCGAGCTCGCTAGCATTGACTCATTGTGAACTTGTGGTGAAGGCATGGGGACTTGTGGAGGAATGCTAGGTGAGGGAGGCATAGGAGACACATGGGGAGTGGTTGAATGGGTTGGTGGAGTTGGAGTTGGAAGGGAAACATGGGATGAAGTGGGATGCTGAGGCAATGGAGTGGTTTGTAATAGGGTGGAAAGTGGAGTGGTAGGGGGCGTTTGAAATGGAACCGAAAGTGGAGTCAAAAATTTTTGAGGTGGAGGTGGAGGTGGAGGTGGAATGGATGAAACTAGTGGGACCTATGTAACTACATCTTCTTCTGAGGTGATCCCAACAGAAGAGTCCTTTTCTAGCTCCATAATTTCCTTTTGGGCCCTGGCAATCTCTATGTCATGTTGTCCTTGTGTCCTTTGTTGTAGATCCTCTCCCATGATGGTAAAAAGACTTGTAAACTATAGTAGAGCTTGTTGCTCGAACTCTTTGAAACCATGCAACCCTGCAAAATCTGTGGTGTCAAATTTATCATCACCAAGGGCATCTAGATTCACTGGTTCTCCTTGTGTAGCCCTTTCATCATCCCTAGGAACATCATCCATTATCCTCCTTTTCTTCAAGAATCTTGTAGATCGAGTTCTCTTGCTCAGGGGAACTTCATCCAACTCATCTTCATCATCTTCCACCAGGGTATCCATTTGTGTGGGCATCGAGCCTTTCTTCCTTTTGTAAACATTCCCCTTAGCGATCCCAGCCAGCTTGGGTCCTATGATCTTGAATTTTATCCTCTTCGTCGAGCTTTGTGAATCAAGGTCACTGGGGGATGAGGCTTCTAGTGGTGCAACAGTTCCAGTCATCCTGGTTTTTTCCCCTTTTGAGTGTGTGGCCAAACCATATGCAGTAGGGCACTCATGTTGATATACCATTTTTGGCTTTAGAGGAGCAGCCTCTTTGAATTGTGGTTTCAATACCTTCTCTCCCTTCTTCTTCTTTTCTCGAGAGGGTTGCCCTAGGAGTTGTTTCATTGGGACCGACTGCATTGGGAAAGGATGAGCAATCCAAGATTTAGTCAGCTTAATCACATGTCGGGCTCTGAAATCCATACTATCATTTTCATCCCTATCCACTTCTATGTTCAATATGGCCCTCGTATACACCTTATTTGTGTTATAAATAGAATCCAGAATAGCATAATAATCAACATCGCTTGCCTTTTGTGGAATCCTTAGTGAGATAGCTATCTATTCCAAATCTAGACTCATCCGACAATAGTCATGGACCCTAACCTTGTAGTCATCCACACAGTTTGCCCAATTATCTTCCACATGTGTCTCATGGACGTAATGCCTTCCCATTATATGGCTATAGGTACCAATGGGATCAAAATGAGGGCTCACCAAGTTGTAAGTTGTTAGCGGGAATTCATCCCACTCCCAAGTCAAAGACTTGTAGACCTTCGTATCTGGTACGCAATGGGGGCCTATGGAAATGGGAAAATCCCAACAATGCTTCTTCTTGTGTTTAATGTGTTCATGTGCGTTAGATAGCTGCCTTGCAATCTCCAGGAGAACTACTCTATCAGAAGGGTACCTTGGTAGCTTTTTCGGTCCCAGGGTGCTTCCCACCACTCGAATGTAAGTGAAGGTCCAGAATTGTATATTAAATGCCCCAATGGCCTTTACTTTAGCCACTGCTTTGGTAGATAGCCTTTTGGCATAGTCTCCCTCAATGGAGCTTATGATTACGAAAATGAAGGCATGATTGGGTACTCTGAAGTCTGGGCTATTATGCATGTAGAAATCCTTCCTCACCAGTTGAGGGTATAGAGTGAATGGCCATGTGTTTTGTTCTCCTATTGCCCCAACTTTGATCAATCTGGGGTAAACTACCCTGGTGTCTAATAGGTACACGACATAGGAGGTCATGTAGAAATGAGGGTCTGTCTTAACCCAAACCAATTGCTCATCCAAATTGTCACTTAAAATGGAGGCCCAATCGAACCTCGCTTGTCTTTCTTTTATCTTTTGGATTAGGAAAATCATCCAAGGGTCTAGCTAAGAAGACTTAGGCAGCCCGTACACCCTGCTGATCATTTTTATGGCTGCTTGGATATCTTCTTTCATGTATCCCCTTCTCATATCATTTCTATCCAATCTATTCTTGGGCAATGGCTACATCAGTTACTCATTATTGACAATGTTGTGAGCCCTTTGTATGTCCTTATTATAGAATTCCATTCCCTTGTTGATGTTGAAATTAAAGAACTTGTCCACCCCCTTGGGAAGATGGAAAACATCCTAAATGTTGTTAGGCCTCAGGTCCAAAACCACTTCACCAATGTTGTTCTTTACCATGTGCTCATCAAGGACGTAGTTACTGGCCAGTGTATTGATTAGTTCCGCCGATTGAATGAAAACTGAGTGAGTTGCCACATTCACCAGAGAGCAGTGGACTAATGAAGTGTAGTCCAACAAAAGTCCTACCAGCTGTGCACATTTATTTAGGTAGTCATTGCAGCTTACGTTCCCAATATCAGTGTCTGTTATGCCTGCATGCAGGTTGGTCACTTTGGATTGTGGCTGATAGCCTTTGAATTGATATTTCATTGTTGGCGATGCTACTACCTTTTCGGCCATATCTGCAAAGAGGAAAAGACATGAATCAAAAACATAGTAAAAGACATGAATCAAAAACATAGTAGGAGAAAAGAAACTCAGAAAGCAAAGCACATAACCAAATTAAATTAAAAAGGGGGCCACAAAAGGTGATTTCGGCCTTTCGAACCTTCGGAGGTGTCAGACCTCTAAAAGGGCGAAAAGGATGAAAACATCAAAAGAGGCTACACTATTGAATACTTGGTTCTTTCAAAAAATTGGAGGTGAGGAAACCTTGTAGGCTAACAAGGCTAAAAAGGTCAAGGAAGGGTTTCTTGGCAACATCTTGAAGAGTTTCAGTGATATGGGGATTGATATATCCTCAACATGTGACAAGGGTGAAATGTCGAAGGTGCACTTACTTTGGGCCAGATGGTCTACTTTCGGTGTTTCAGAGGTATGGATGTTTCAGTGTGCGAAAACACTGAAATGTCGAAAGGTTCCCTCAGCACTTGGAGAAATCTTGTTGCAAGTCGCTCAAAAGTTTCAAACCCTGAAGGTCTGAAACTAGGGTTTCTCAGTCTGACTAAAAAAATGAGTCTGACAAGGAGTTTGACCACAAACTCATCAAGGGGATGCAAGGTGAGTACCTTGACGATCCCCAAGGCCAAGGGGGCTGACTGCAAACAACCTAGACCTAAGGACAAGGTTGAAAAGGCCAGAAACACACAAACCTAAACTAAGATAGGCTGAAAAGTCCAAAAGGACCAAAACCCTAAGCTAAGACCCCCAAAAAAACAAAAAGATAGAAGGAAGAGAAGACGACCAACCTTGAAAACAAAAAAATTGAGGACAACCAGCGAGGAGATGAGACCAAGATGATGAGAAATGATGAGCGGCGAGCAAACTAGTTGGAGGTGGAGGAGCGAGCGCAAAAAGTGAGGGTTTAAAAAACCTTCACTTTTTATATAGGCCTTTCGGGCGACTGATAGAAGCACCCCAAATTTTGGCCTTTTGGATTTTTCAGGGGTGTCAGACCACCAAAAGGTGGAATCCCCTGCGAGAGTCAAACCTCTGAGGTTTCAGACCTCTGAAAAGTCCAAAAAAAATGATATGTCTGAGAAGGCCAAAAATTTTCTGCATCTTTTCTCCTTCGCACCTCCGGCCCTTTCGCACTTTCGGACATCTAAAAGTGCAAAAATGTGACAAGGCTGAAAAGGCCAAAAATTGACAAATAAAACAACTAAGGGAAAAAAAACCAAAGACAAGCAAAACAAGCAGAAAGTAGAAGGGGGGGCCCTGAGGCTTGAAAATCCCATTAGGGGAGCATGGTTGTGAGACCATAATAGGACAAAATTTGAAAATTTTAAAACTTAGGTGCTAAAAGCAGGCTAATAGCTGGTTCTGATTGGGGATATGGGTCATGAGGGACATGAAGAATCCAACCATCTCTGGTAGGAGACCAGTGCTAAGCCATTGTGCAAAAGATTCAAGGAAAAAATGAAGAAAAAAGGGTTGCTTGCAAAGAGAGGAAGAAAGCAGGGTAACACCAAAACAAAACCGCAGAACCAAGCAAATTGGAAACAAGCCAAAAAAAGCCTAAACTAACTAGCACAATGAAAACCTTATTTACAAAAAGACAGGGCTAGCAGCCCATACCTCCAAAGATGCCTCTCGCTGCTCATGTGAAGCCATTGACCGGTTGTGAGAATTAGGATCCTTTACAGAGAAACAAATGATGACCATATGATGCAAGCATATACTTCTGGCATATGGGAACAATTCTAATATTGGATCCTAGGTTGGATGAGTAAAAAAATTTCATGCACCCGTGCTTGCATCCAAACAACCACTCTTCATCATACACCTTTGCGGCCTTTTGGAAATCATTATCCACACTTTCTTCAATTATCTCAAACAGT
>BSBK01002503.1:0-80000 GCA_027943335.1 Chamaecyparis obtusa
TCAAATAAGAAGAATCTCCTCAGCACACTTTCTCTGAATGTATTTCCTTCAAGTGTCAACTTCTACATGTCTACTTCACACACATAGACACATGCATTTATTCTTTATTTTATTTCCTTTTTACTACATACTTTTCCACTCTTTAACACTCTCTAACTTTGAATATATTCCTTAAATATGAGATAGATCTTCAAAATATCTATTGAAGGTTAGTCATAAATAAATCAAGTCATTTTTACATCAAATGGGTCATCTAGACCCAAGATACATGAGGTATTCCATTCTAAGAGAAAGAGAGGACCCAAATACACCACAAAACACTCCTTTAAGATAGATCCAATGGTTTTCACATCACCCAAACTCATCTGTAAAACATAATGTGTAGATAAGAAATGATGCTTGTAACACAGTCAACCAAAATACATCTTAAAATATAACTTGAATCATGTGGATCTCCACATGCCAAGGTGAGACCCAAATTAACATTTTAACTTTATTTGTAAAGCATCTCTAAATACAATGGATAGAATCAAATAAGATAGCACTTTTAGACACACAAAAATCCATAGCATAACTAAATACATCATCTTTAGATCATCATAGCTCCCTTACAAAACAAAAATATCACTATAAAATATACTATATGACTAGCCATGATTATGATCATCATACAACAATGTAGCCTCCAACAAATCTAGAGAACTTCAAAGATATTATGGACTAGTCTAACATAAACTTTTCTAAACCGCATATATCTAATATAACAACCTTGGCATCAATGACAACAACAATCATCCATACAAGTGTAATATTGCTTCTAGTATTGGTCCTAGTCTATGTCTTTTGAGGATTCTTTTGCACCATATTCTCATTGTTAAAGTTAACGACATATTGGTAGAAATTGAAAATATATTATGTTGTTAAATTTCCCTTACAACACACCGAGTTCTCACTATATATATTTTTGGAATTTTTCTTATGATGGACATGATCACACAATTAGAATTTTATTCGCATCATAGCGTATTCTTCACATGATGAATTTATGCCATGTAGTATAAGATATGTTTTCTTCATTGGGGATATGAGAAAATAAAATAGAGATTGTATTAATGGTATCCATCCCCTAATTCAAATTTGTGTCACTATTAGCTTGTTTAAAAAATTTCCTCATCCAATAGTCAAGATATATTCCTTTGATATTTTGTCAAAATTGACATCCAAATCACAATAGCTAATTTATAAATTAGAATCTTTGGGTTTGGACATTGGGACATGATTAATCCATTGTTGGGTTATTTATTGAATCAAAGCAAGATTATAAAGAATAATTGATATAAACGATTTATTGAAAGAGAATTATATAATGGCAGATGATACAAGTGAGAAGAAATACAATAAATAGACTAAAAAATATTACAATAATTTTGAAAATGACATCATACAAAAGAAAAATAACATCAACAGTTATTATGAAACACTATGCATAGACCCATATTGCAAATATTCTAAAGTTGATTCACCTGATCTTGAATTCTCTACCTTTTTTGAAATTGTGTTTATTAGAAGTGTGTAATGACTATGGTATTATAATAAAAATCTTAGTCCTAAAATACCTAAGGAAATATTTTAGATTTAAAGGGTTGAGTTGACCTTATTTAAATTCCTTAACATACACACTTTATGGCATTAGACTAGTGATTAAGGAGATTAAGCACAACCATGCAATGTACTAGGTTTAAATTATAACAAAATAATAGTTCATTTTAATGTTCTAGAGTGTAAAAATTATATGAATGAATTTTCCTTTTGATGTGACTTATCTACAATATAACTTGACATTTTCCAAACATTATAAATTCCATAATAAATGGCTTTAAATAATAAGACAGAGAAAAATATTGAAACAAATGCATGCCAAGTTAGTATTTTATGTTGGCAAGTGGTCAGCACATGCACACATATGCACATGTAGGAACATGCACATATATGGAGTGTTGTCATTTATGGCAACACTTATCAGCTTTATGACCATGCATGTATTGGATATCATGAATATGTTTGAATGTAATTGATGAAATAAAAATGCCTAAGTCCACAGATTGTTCATGTGATCCAGTCTGGTAGAAAAGTGTAGTAAACTTCACAGAAGCTTCATAAAGGCATGCGATCTTAGGTACATTCTTATAGGACACCAATGAATACATGTGTAAGGTTGCACATGTTCATATTGAGGGATCAAAGAGATATGTTCAGTTGATTGGATGCGAAGATAGTAAACAGAGCATAACATATTAGCAATCATTGATGCCAACTTTGTGAGCGATTGGAAAGTTATTTTTGGATGTGTTCTTGGATCTAAGGCCGACTAAGGATGTTAATGAAGCATGCAATTGCGCATCAAATAATATGATATTTAGCTAGAGTAATTTCGACTAGCTTTTTTAAATATACCTCCAGCAAGGAATAAGTATACAAACAATTTTTGTATAAGTGTGTGATGATCTTGAGGAGAGAATTGATGGGTGTGAACTCTGAAGGAATTTAAGAGGCAGAGCAGAGATCAAGAGAAAGAAGAAGAAGAGGTTTTCTTCAAGGAATAATTTGTTTTTAGGATAGGAGATTGATTGTAAGTGTTGTTGCACCTATTGTAAACCCTTAAAAAGTTTTGATTTCCTCTAACAGGGCCTCCTAGTAGGTTCAATTCCTTAATTGGGATCACATTGTAAAGGCTCCTAATAGGGTCTTTTCTTTAACCAGGACCTACCTATTTTAATACTTGACTCCTATCAGGGTTAGAACTTCTAACAGGGTTATTATACTTATAATGTATATATATGTGGGTACTATCCCCACTAGGATTTTTCCCTTAATAGGGTTTCCTTGAAAACAAATATGGTGTTATGAGTTCTTCTATGTTTATCTATGTTGCATGGTTATTTATTTTATGCTATATCATTATATGTTGTTTGAAGAAGATTAAGAAGTTTAAGAATTCAGTAAAGTATTGTAACATCGATTCACCCCCCTCTCAGTGTTACCAAATCCTAACTTTTTAGTGGCAAGGAATTTTTATTTGGAGTTGTTAACTAGTAATTTAAATTTTTAGAAACTATATATTCTTTCACGATGAAATTCATAAAGGATGGGGAATGCAAAATCTTGAGGTTTCGATTGGGGCACAAAAGCACATACTTGTGAAAACATGAATTTTTAGAAATATGTGTGTATAGGGAAAGATAAGTGTTGATGTATTGAAGCACATAAAGGTGAGGGTAAATGGTGATAGATAAGATTAAGGAAAGATTCAAACCTTATATAACTCAAAATTAAAATGATTAATAATATGTGTACATCTACATCTACATCTACATCTACATCTACATCTACATCTACATCTACATCTACATATACATATACATATACATATACATACATACATATATATATATATATATATATATATATATATATATATATGTATATATGTATGTATGTATGTATGTATGTATGTATGTATGTATATATATATATATATATATATATATATATATATATATATATATATATATATATCTACATCTATATATCTACATCTATATATATATATATATATATATATATATATATATATACACATCTATATATATATATGTATATATATATATGTATATGTATATATATATACATATATATGTATATATACATATATACATATATATGTATATATACATATATACATATATACATATATATATATATACACACACACATATATATACATATATATATATATAGACATATATATATATATATATACATATATACATATATATATATATATACATATATATATATATACATATATATATATATACATATATATATATATATATATACATATATATATATATACATATATATATATACACACACACACACACACACACACACACACATATATATATACATATATATATACATATATATATATGTATATATATGTATATATATATATATATGTATATATATATATATGTATATATATATATATGTGTATATATATATATGTATATATATATATATGTGTGTATATATATATATATATATATATATATATATATATATATATATATATATATATATATATATATATATATATATATATATATATATATATATATATATATATATATATATATATAATATATTATTGGATTACAGAGAGGGGGGTGAATTGGTAATCCTTGATTCTTTATACCTTAAATTTTTTTCTCTTATTAACTTGGTAAAAAACAATTCAAACATTTACCAACAACAGTAAATAAATTTTAACAATCAGAAAATCAAACACATAAATCATTCAACACATATAACACTAGTGTTTAACATGGAAACCCAGCTTTGGAAAAAACCACTATGGGAATTTTCACCTACTACAAAAAATACTCTTCTGAAGTATGCTCAGTTAAGAGATAATCTGGTTAAAGATTACAATACACACTACTAGGTGTGACCTGGTCAAGGGATTTACCTCAAATTTGTTAAGATCTTCACCCTGTTAGGAGTGTCCTAGTTAAAGGGATTCAAACACTCTTTAGAATGTTACCTTTTGCAAGGATTTTACAATAATACTATTAAGTCCACTTGTTTAAGAGATTTTTTTGTTACAAATATTAATAAGCAATAATGAATATATTGACATGTAGATTCATAACTATCTTTGCATAATTAGATCCTTTGTGCACTCACTATCTTCACTTTCTACTAGCTTCAACACTTCATCATATCCTATTTTACGTACTCAAAATTCACCTTTTCCTTCTTCACTGTATCAGTCGATGACTTATCAACTCTTCAATTTACCAATCATTTATTCATACAAATCCATCCTTTATCTAGACCTTATTTTTTCAGTGCTTAATCTCCTCTATTATATTTTCCTTTTCTTAATCTTAGTCATCCACTTCATTTTACAAACTTATACATTGAATTTGGTTCTTGGTAACATGTTTTCTCATCACCTAGGAACTTGAACTTTCTTGAAAGTTGTTCATTCTCTTTTTACCATTTATATCTAGGCCATAGATCATCACCTTGAATTTTCATGATCACAGATCTCTCTAACTATCTCTTTCTTATCATCATGATCTTCCAGCTCATAATAACTAGTCATTAAATGTCATTCTGATCCTTCTATTTAATTTTTGTTCCTTTCTCAAAGAATAACTCTAAATTTTGGTTAACTGCACTCGGTGTCTAAAACTTTATGCCTGGTTTCTTTCATTCCTTTGCATTTAACAAAACATGGTTTTCTTTTATCGAATGACCTTTTCTACTCCTACCAAATGAATTTTCCTACTCAGTAGCCAAAATAGTTTAACTTACCAACATGAATAATCTTCATTACCATTCTTTAACAAATGGATATAATGATATGTTTGGTAGAAAATAATTATATTGACATAATCTTAACATTGTTTGATTTAGATCAGTTGCCCAATTAAGTTCTTCAACTTCATAACTTTTCATTTCTTCTTCTCCTTAACTCATTCACACTTATATCATACTATGAATGATATGGCAACAAAATATAAATCTGATATCAATTTCTTGACATCAATGACAAGATAATAACTGATCTAACCTTTCTACTATCTTGCATTCCTCTGATCTTGGTTGGTCTCTATCATCATCACCAGCAATTATAGTAACAATCTACCTCTTTGGTATTGATGGAAACACACTAACAATCTTCAATATTCAATTGATGATGGTAACACTTTACTTTCATTCATTAGTTCTTTACTCCCTCTGAGATTTATCTTTTCTATTCGTATTCTCCTTCTTTCATTGGGAAATATTTTCCTTCAATAGACCATCTTTACTGTCCCTCTTTAATAACAACTGTATCATCTTAAAATGGAAGCAATTACATGTTAAGACTATTTAGCCCTCCTTAGGGGGTGTTTTGGGCCATTATCATGTTGTCCTCTAAATTCTACCCCTTTTCCATCTTCTGTGCTTGTTTAGGACTCTGATTGGGCCTCTTTGGGCACTGCTTTCCCCACCTAGAATATTTTCCAAGGGTCTTAACCCCCTGGTCAAGGTCAGCCTTGACCTTGACCTAGGTCCCCCTTTTTCATTGGAAAGTGTGTCGTATGTGGGGGGAGACTCCAAAGTTATTTTTCCTACTTTCAGGTCGGCTGCTTCAGGCTTCAAAGTGGTGACTCTTAAAAGATATTTAATATAGGTGCACTCCTAAGGGTATGAGCCTAAAGGGAATTTATTTCTCATATGTCGGCCTCTCTAGAAGTTGGTGTCCTAGACTAGTATATAAGGAAGCCTTCTCCTCACATTTCAAGAAAGGAGAGAAAGAAAGAAGAGAAAAAAAAGAGGAAGAAGAAAAGAGAGGAAAAAGAAAAGAGGAAGGAGGATCATTCTACGCATAATCTATTGTCTACTTTCCAAGTGTTCAATTAGGGTTTTCAAGTCTTCTTCTCAAGATTTATTCATTCTTCCTTAAAGGTGGATTCCAAGCATATAATCATGGAGGTTTTGATTTACATTTATGGTTTTTAATGTTGATTCTAAGCTTTCATATTAACATACTTTTTTACATTTCAAATACAATTGCATATCTATTGATTATCATATCTTCATTGTTAGATCTTCTTCTAATACTTGCTAGCCTTCTCCATTTCATTTTTTATTTCAAGGTTAATTCCTAAATTAGGGTTTGACCAAGGTAAACCCCTCCCCCAACAAACAAAACCATTTTTCTTGTAGGAACAAGTACGGAACAACAAATTACATAGAAGATTTGAATACCCTTTTCAGAAAACTTTCAGGATTTGCAAAGAGATTTTTCGACGGAGAAGTGTAGGTCAAGGTCAACATAAAGGGGCACAATTGCACCCCCATATTTGGGTCAAGGTAGACCTAGTTCAAAAATGAAAAATATTTATGGGTTTTCTTCATCTTTGTGTTTCTATTCCAGATCCGGTTGCAGAATTTCCAAAAAGGGTATGTGCAAGATCATGAGGGGCCAAAAAGTGGTGATGTGAAAAACATTCATTTTTCACTCATCCAAAAGCGCATGAAAGTGCTTGTTGACTTTTTAGTAGGCTTGGGTGTCAATACACCTGGGAAAACTTGCCACCAAAGCACAGGCCTAATCGGGTACCCGATAATATCGGGTATTCTATAACTGTGGCTTAAATCCAAAACCCACGAGCACTTTTCCTCATTTCCTTGCGCGATTTTCTTAAGTTCTTTCCATGATTTTTAGATACCCGATATATTTTCGGATACCTGATATTAGAAACAACAAATTCAACTCCAAGCATATTCGGTAAGTAGTTATTTATATGATTTTTATTAATTTATTTCATTTTCATGCTAAATGTAACATTTTTTTTATAAAATAGGATTTTGTATTTATATTTGTAATAATATATGAAATTAGATTGAAATTTGGATTTTTATTTATTTAATCAGGTATGGCTAACAACAATGAAGAAAATAACCCTCCCGCACCAAATAACGATCCCCTAAACAATCCCCCACTTCAAAACCTTCCATCTTTACAAGATTTGATACAAGAAAATTTGAACACAATATGGGGTTTCTAAAACACGTATCAAAATATACCTACATTAGGTCCCAAGCTTGCCACACTAAATACAATTGTTGGAAACATTGACACACTCACGTAGCAACATAATGCTGCTCTTCATTGGCATGATGATATGCATGCCCAATTTGATGACGGGCTTGACCATGATGGGATTGTGGCCCTTAATATAAGTAAGGAAGATATAGCCGCCCTTTTTGTCGATCCTAAAATTGGAATACCAATTGACCCGAAAAAGTGCAAATTATCAATAAAATGGTGCACAAATGAAGCAATGCGCACAAACTTTTGGGATCGCTGGTGGATGGTTTTTGATAAACCACCCCATAGCAATTTGGAGGTCCCATTTTATTTCCTTAAAAAATTGTATGCTGAGTTTGTGCTTGGTCACCATGTTGATTATTGGAGTATGAGGCCCAACATGGGCATAGGTAGAGGAGCTGCTTAGACTAGGCCATCTTCCCAATGTTGAAAGGTCACTACCTTTGTCCCCCCCACTAATGTTGCACCCCCTCCTCTAGTGTAGCATCCTGATATCATTGTAGAGGCTGCCTCACAGACTATTAGGGCCATTCATTTACTGAGTGATCAGTTGATCACTCAAACTAGGTCAATGTTGCCTCCTTTGGATGCTACTGGCACATTGACAGCTCATCAGAGTTCACACGTATGCAAGCCCCATATGTGCATTACGTGCAGGCATATGTGCCTCGGACCGCTTATTGATTCTGATAAATATCAGTTTCATTATATTGATGAGGGGGATATAGGAGACGCAGCTGCAGAGGTTGCAACACCTCATGGAGCATCTACATCTCATGAGAGTGCTCAGGAGGTGCAGGCAGAGCCATTGACTCCTGTTGATATGGTAAGAGTAAACATTATAAATAAATTGTCACATGACTTATTTAATTTAAAAATAATTTATTTATTTAGATTAGTTTTAATGATTGCATGTACTTATGTATATATATTTTTTCCATTTATGTTCAGTCGATGACACAAGAGGAGGTGAGACAAGTGGATGAGTCCACACTTTCGGCCATTTCATTTGGCCTTGATGACTATATGGTATATTACAAATTATGTACCCATTAGTTTTTTTTATATCATTTGGTGTACATGCTTAAATCTCTATCAATTAGAGAAATAAAATTCATACATTTACTAATATATATTGTCATCTTATTGTGTTCTTGCAGGCAACAACCGATGTCAGTGGCGGGCATGAGAGGGTTCCTTCATCAGGTGTCAACAAAGGAAAGGTAGTTAATTGTTTAAGATTAATTATGCATGCATATGTATGTCACTTGTGTGTAGTAATAAATATTTTACTTGCACTTTATTGTATAGGGTGTGGCTATCGATGATGTCTCGACACTGGTTCGACAGCGTAGGGTTACAGGTGTCTCGATTCAAAGTGATAGCCCTATTGTACATAGACTTTTACATATTGTTATTTGTATTTTGTAACCAGGTTTGCTACGATGAAGTACATTGATATATAATTGACAATATTTTTACTGTCATAGGTTACTATGACTGTGAGGGAGGGCCCACGAGAATCCTTCATTTCTTTGTTGACCCAGCCTACTATTCCAGAGAAGGGATCACCAGATGTAAGTTTTAATTTTAGTTCAATCAATTTGTAATTATATTATGCTATCATCCTATTTTGTAGATTTATTACCCTATGTTGCACCACTCTACTAATCTCATTATTGCAAATATATATTTATAGGTCAAAGTTGGTATTGCTGGCATGGTCCCTTAGCTACCCAGGACTTATGCTAGGACACCTGCTCGTGGTAGGCGATCGAGAGACCAGGTACAAATATTTGTATTCAGTTATAATTTTAATTAAATTAGTGTTTGAAAATTATGAATTATATATATATATATGTACAAATCATATAAAGTAAGCAATCTAACTTTTGTTTGAACTCATTTTTTATGCAGGATCAATCATTGCCCAACACTTCTTCAAAGAGGCTACATTTTGATGATCCCCCTACAACATAGGATGCAGTTTTAGTTTTGTGGTCATTTAGAGATGACACTTGACACATTTTGAGATGGCATATATGCCACATTGTACACCTTAAAACATTGATTTTGTAGACATTTTGAAATGGCATGTGCCATATTTGTAGATGGACATACTTTTGATACATTTGATACATATATAGAACATGTTCATTTATATGTTATATTTGCGTCATCTTTTGTATATACATATTTATTATTCATGTTTATGGAATTGAATGGTGAAGTTATATCTTGACTATGATTATCATTATGATTTAAATTATATCTTGTTGAAGTTACATTTGTTTTTCTTTACTCTGGAATACCCTGTTCATGGAGCTTATTATGTTTGAGGTTTAACTTCTTGTTGGTGAACAGATTTGTCTTCCAAAGAAATGCTTACAAAATGACCCTTAAAGCCCAAACAAAAAGACTCAACCAACATCAACATTTGGGACACTTCGCTATTGAGAAGCGTAAGCACCCTCTAAATTATCTGGGTACAGCTCCCCGTGTAGGATTTACAATGAATCGACTAAACTATAAATGATAATGCTTTTAACCTGAAAGCAATAAAGGCTTACAAACATCTATTCATAAACATGAGATAGACGTGAAGGGACTAATTTACTAAAAAGAAAAGGACAGTAAATGCTAAAAATTTCATTTGCCTAAACAATGCATTACAGAAAGAAACTAAGACAGAAAGATGAATGGTTCTTTCCAAATACATGAAAAAATATAGCACAAAGTCCATAGATGATTGTGCTGATGATCAAACATGACAGATACACATTCAAAAGAAACCAATATCATTCAAAGATGAATATCAATCAAAAAATGAGCATCTAAAATCAAAGTTTTAATATGCTGACATATCCTTCTTTGAACACAACAAAACAACAAAGATTATGCTGTTCCTGTACATTAATCATTATCTAAAAATAAAATCCCTCTTTCCCTGCATTACAATAAAAATCCTAATCTATCCCTCCCCTGGCACAAAGTCTCTCGGGTCAGGCAGAATCCGGAACCCCAAAAATCTCCTCTACGAGCCTTATTTATTTTCCCCTTTCGGTCAGTTTCTTTCCTATTATAATAACTAATTCTTGAGGATGTGTCTATCCACATCTTCTTTCTCGAATACATTAAAGTCTCCCTTTGTGAGTGTCTTAGTAATATTTTGTTATGAAAGTCCATGTTACTTGGTGCTCTACATCTTTCAAAATGGATCTATTCCTATAGAATAGTGTCATCTGGATCTTATTGCAACACAAGTGTTAATGCCTCTTTGTTTTGATTGGATGCTTGGTGCTATAACTAGAGCATGTCATTTATGGCTCTCCACACACATACCGCTTCATGCAAGTGACACCAAGAAACATTTTGTCGAAGCCATCATACATATGTATATTGGGATTCAATTGCGAGCACATCCTCAATTTTCCCACCCTGTAAACCTGAAGCCAACATCTCTGAATCATGACTAATGTCAACACAAAGAACTGCATTATCATGCGTCATGAAGGCATCATCAGCTTGGTATTGAAAATCGTTCTTAAGTTTCCCACTGATATAGTCCCAAACCTCTATGAATCCAACAATTGAGCATGAAACAAGGTTCTATCCATCAGGGAAGATGTCAGGTCCTCCTTGACATTCGGTGTTGGGGCATTCTCAGGAAATGATAATGTCTTAATATTGAAATTGTGTTATAGATTATCATGTTCTCAAATGCCAATACTGTCAATGTGCAAAACCAATTCTCATTGTCATCGACCAGTCTAACCTAACAAAGCTTTGGAAACTTCATTTTTGGATACCTTTTACTAGTTCTACTGCTCCTATCTATAATTCCATATGCCATGCTCTACTTGCGGGCATTCTATCAAACAGTTTACATATACGAGCCCCTAATGCAGAGGTTACAACAAGAAAGTGGAGTGCCCTTCTACTACCTCCCACAACTCACCAACCAACCACAAAGGGTTAAGGGTAATCCCAAACTCTTTTGATGGTATAACACAACCAAAAAAATGTATTTCTATCCCAATAAACTCCCTTTGCAAAGTTACACACTCAATCAAACTTCAATGCCTTTTTGGCTTTAGGGACACTAGGCCTAAAACTAACTTATTGATAGAACTCTTCACCAGTGGACTTCCTGACTACTCCCAAGCATTTAGATGGTCCTCATATGACCTAAGGCCTCTGAAATAATACTTGTTTTATTCCCACCAAAACCGTACCATGGCAAACTAGACCTGGATGCCAATTTCCTTGTAGCCTTCTCAATAGAGGTTTTCTACTCTAACTTTTGCACAACTAAGTATCTTGATACAATCAGGGCATTTTTAGACACCCATTTGGACATTATTTAAGATCCCAAAGCCTTGCCTTCCAACTCCACTCCAGCGCCACCTAACACCCACCTTGGGCACAGACCTAATTGGCCTAATTAAGCTTGGTTTACAAAGCATGTATGAGGTATAGGGTTCATGGAACTGGTATAGTTCTTTAGATATTCTTCTCCAACCCCAAATGACTCAAAACCACCTTTACTTAACTCACTTATCTATTCTATGCACTTCTTTACAACTTTCTTCTACTTTCTAGACTGAATCCTCTCAAAAATTCAAACTAGGGCCTGATGCATGAAGGCCTTTCCCTTCGAGCCACTACATGAGCCTTTATAATCCATTGATACATATACCTAACTTGAATTTTCCAAATTCTTAGGTTAAACCCATGGCTAGAATGCAAGTTAGGCCTCCATTAGTGTTCAGGGCCCTATAAAAGCTTGCTTCCTGGACTGTTTTGAAAAGAATTGAAATAACTTTAACAAATGAAACTAAAACTTCTTCAAATAAAAGACAATGTTCACTAACATGGAATAAAATATTCCCACATTCAAATCATGACCCTGTAAGTCCGTACACACCCGTACAACTCTAAGAAATGGCTCAAAAATGGTTTGTATTCCTCCTTTATGGCATCAGTTTACAAAATTCAACTTCTTACCATTATGGTTCGAAGTGATGAGCATATATAACCTTCAAAATGAAGGTATATCAATTGGAGAACCCATTTGACTCTTGGGTTTCCAATTCCAATGTCTCGAGAAATTTTAGAAAGTTGCAACAACAACTTTTATTGCATTTTTGCAATTTTGCAAAATATGTCATTTTATGAACTCGATAGAGTTTATGATTTATTTTTGAGATCAAAACCTATCAACATGATTTTTCAAGTGAAAATAATCTAAAATCAACCTTTAAGACTCCATAAGCCTAACCTAGCAAATTATCACTAACTAGGTGAACCCCATGACCTAAGGTATCTTAGGCTTATAACATTGCCAAAAGATCCTTGATCACACATTAGGGATTCCAAACCAAAATTAGGATGATCTATCTAGATCCATCCTATTTATTTAAAACATAACAATGCAATTCAAATTCCTACTAGTGTAGGGTGCCCTGCACCAGCCCCGGAAGATGGCTGCCCAATTGTGCTTAGTGCACCTTGGGATCACTTGGGTCGAGCGTGGTCGCGAGCGTTTTGATGACTCTATGGGTAGAATAGGGTTATCACTAGCATTTACCCAGCCAACTGGAGCTGATGGAGTAGATGGCTTGATGCCAGGTCAGACGGTTTGAAAGATACGTTGCTGAGCCACTTTCAACTGACCCTCACTGCAAGTTTTGGCATCGACTGAGATTGCCTTGCCAAATGAAAATGAAGTTGAATCACCCAAAATTGAGAGAGGTTATTGTAGACCTCAAAAACATGATCCTGTAGCACTTGATGATTTGTTGATAGCTCTCACGAAGTCTGAGATACGAGCCCCAGAAGATCACTGCCCAATCGTGCTTAGTGCACCTTGGGTTCACTTGGGTCGAGCGTGGTCGCGAGTGTTCTGATGACTCTATGGCCAGAACAGGGTTGTCACTGGCATTTACCCAGCCAACTAGAGCTAATGGAGTAGATGGTTCGATGCCAGGTCAGACGGTTTGAAAGATACGTTACTGAGCCACTTTCAACTGACCCTCACTACAAGTTTTGGCATCGACTGAGATCGCCTTGCCAAATGCAAACGAAGTCAAATCGCCAAAAACTGAGAGAGGTTATTGTAGACCTTGAAAACATGATCCCATAGCACCTAAAATTTTTTTGATACCTCTCATGAAGTTCGAGATACAAGCCCCAGAAGATTTCTGCCCAATCGTGCTTAGTGCACCTTGGGGTCACTTGGGTTGAGCATGGTCGTGAGTGTTCCGGTGACTCTGTTGGAAGAATGGGATTGTCATTGGCATTTACCCAGCCAATTGGAGTTGATGGAGTAGATGGTTCGATTCCAAGTCAGATGGTTTGAAAGATACACTGCTAAGCCACTTTCAACTGACCCTCACTGCAAGTTTTGGCATCGACTAAGATCGCCTTGCAAAAAGAAAACAAAGTCGAACCGCCCAAAATTGAGAGAGGTTATTGTAGACCTCAAAAACATGATCCTGTAGTACCTAAATTTTTTTTGATACCTCTCATGAAGTCTGAGATACGAACCCCGGGAGATCGCTGCCCAATTGTGCTTAGTGCACCTTGGGGTCACTTGGGTCGAGCGTGGTCGTGAGCATTCCGGTGACTTTGTTGGAAGAACGAGGTTGTCACTGACATTTACCCGACCAACTAGAGCTGATGGAGTAGACAGTTTGATGCTAGGTCAGACGGTTTGAAAGATACGCTAATGAGCCACTTTCAACTGACCCTCACTACAAGTTTTGGCATCGACTGAGATCGCCTTGCCAAATACAAATGAAGTCGAATCGCCCAAAACTGAGAGAGGTTATTGTAGAACTCAAAAACATGATCCCTTACCACCTAATGATTTGTCAATACCTCTCACGAAGTCTGAGATACGAGCCCTGGAAGATCACTGCCCAATCGTGCTTAGTGCACCTTGGGGTCACTTGGGTCAAGCGTGGTCGCGAGCATTCTGGTGACTCTGTGGGAAGAATGGGGTTGTCACTGGTGTTTACTTGGACAAGTAGAGCTAATGGAGTAGATGGTTCAATGCCAGGTTGAACGGTTTGAAAGATATGCTACTGAGCCACTTTCAACTGACCCTCACTACAAGTTTTGGCATCGACTGAGATTGCCTTGCCAAATGCAAATGAAGTCAAATCACCTAAAAATGAGAGAGGTTATTGTAGAACTTGAAAACATGATCTCGTAGCACCTAATGATTTGTCAATACCTCTCACGAAGTCTGAGATACGAGCCCTAGAAGATCACTTCCCAATCGTGCTTAGTGCACCTTGGGGTCACTTGGGTCGAGCATGGTCGCAAGCGTTCTGGTGACTCTGTGAGAAAAACAAGGTTGTCACTGGCATTTACCCAGCCAACCAAAGTTGATGGAGAAAATGGTTTGATGACAAGCTGGATGGTTTGAAAGATATGCTACTGAGCCACTTTCAACTGACCCTCACTACAAGTTTTGGCATCAACTGAGATCGCCTTGCCAAATGCAAATGAAGTCAAATCACCCAAAACTGAGAGAGGTTATTGTAGACCTAAAAAACATGATCCTATAGCACCTAATGGTTTGTTGATACCTCTCACGAAGTCCAAGATACAAGCCCCAGAAGATCACTGCCCAATTGTGCTTAGTGCACCTTGGGGTCACTTGGGTCGAGTGTGGTCGCAAGTGTTCCGATGACTCTATGGGCAGAATGGGGTTGTCACTGGCATTTACCCAGCCAAACAGAGCTAATGGAGTAGATGGTTTGATGCTAGGTCTGATGGTTTGAAAGATACACTGCTGAGCCACTTTCAATTGACCCTCACTGCAAGTTTTGGCATCGACTGAGATCGCCTTGCCAAATGTAAATGAAGTCGAATTGCCCAAAATTGAGAGAGGTTATTGTAGACCTCAAAAGCATGATCTTGTAGCACCTGACAATTTGTCAATACCTCTCATGAAGTCTGAGATACGAGCCCCAGAAGATCACTGCCGGTTTGAAAGATACATTGCCGAGGTGCTTTCAATTGACTGTTAGTGGTATGTTTGAAATTTGAACTGTGAAATTAATCATGATTAAGCTTGTGAAATTTGAACTGTGGAGCTTATTATGTTTGAGGTTTAACTTTTATAGATTGTTTGAAATGCTAAAAAATAATATCCTTAAAGCATTAGAAACAACAATCAAACATGTAAGAATTCAAACCATGCAAATGACATAAGTATATGACATGTAAGATCCCTTCTTGGCACTATAGGCCACCCATACATGATTTTGGTCATAAGTCCTTATGAAGAGTTTTAGGACATTTAACTTTTAAATCAAATTGATTGTTACAAATTGCCATTATAGGCTTCAAAAGATCTCAATTAACCATTAAGGATCCTTTTGTCCTTCTATCTCTAATTGGATCCATGGTGACCATAGGCATCTTCATAGGTGCTCCTGCACAAGTTACAATCCACATACAAAACCAAGTTTATTGACTCAAAATACAATCTAAGAAAGGTCAAATTAATGTATTGAAATTAAGCTTAACGAACTTAGAAAATAATACACTAAGTTAACTTATTACCTAGTCAAGTGTTCCCGAAGGGTCATCTCTTTGCTTCAGGGTCTCCAATAGTGCTTCATGATCGACAGTAGTAATAATACAAAGTTCTTTTGTCTTTGGTCTTCCTTGATGCTTTGATAACTTAACATTTGTTGCTATAACAAGGTGTGAATACATGAGAATAGTTTTGTGCTTCTCATAGTCTTCAAATGCAGGAACTCCATTCTTTCTAATCATGTATGTTCATAGCCATGTTCCCGCAACAACAATTGAACTAGTAGGATATGTGAACCCATCACCATCTATCATCAGTTGTACAAGCTTCTGTTTACCTCGTACATAATGTGCTAACCAATAATCTGACCTCTCATCATTCCCCTACAGTGCAACCAATGCAAAAACATCTCCTAGCTTCAGAAGATTTGAAAGATGGTCATAGTCAACTGAAGTGTCCATGTCATCATTTCTTATAGAGAGTGTCCAAGATAAAGGAGTTAGATACTATGGAACCCATGTATCCACCCACTCACTTGACTCGCAATGATCCCAATCATACTGAAAACACACGGGGCAAAAACAAGCCAACTCTTGTGTCCAAATGGTCCATGTACTACTATTGGAGATTTGGAACGAATGCATTTTTGAAGAGTCTTTCACTATTTGACAATCCAATCTATCTCCTATAGTTCCCTCCTCAACCAACCAAAAGAATCTATGCACTATAGAATCAAGAGTCCCCCCTATGACAATGCTAAAGCACACCAATCAACAATAGAATGAGCATCAAGAAGTACAACACCTGAAATCCTTAATTGCATCTTAACTAGAGCTCTCTTCACACACGCACCTGCTCCGTCATGCTCCCCTTTCCCATGCCCTAACTCAAAAAAACTCCAAATATGAGGTACACCTCTCTCCACATGCATTCTACACAACCAATAAAACATTATGGCATTCTTAAATTGACAGGTGCAATTATCCGACCAAATGAGATGCCTATCCATAGCAATACCATTTTCCTACAAGAAGTCAAGATAGTTCTGGAAACAATGTTGAACAAACTCATGAGAGTGAGACCTGTCATTGCTCATATAAAAATGGTACTCTCTGATTATCTTTCGCTCATCTTTTGTGCTTTCAGGGGAATGTCTATATGTGATGTGTACAAAAATAACAACCTAAATGGAATTGTAATATTGAGCTTGAGTCTCATTTTGGGGCTACAATGTATAGTTCTCCGCAAAGTCTACAACGGATATAATAGTTCCAATGGGGAAAGTGTCATTATATGTTCTGAATTGTTGATCCAACCATTGAGACTTGTGACTATGCCTTGCATACTTGTAAAAAAGATTTGTCTTGAAATCTGAGATAAAATCAGCAACATTGTATTCTTTTGCAACTAACTCACATCTAGAGCCTTCACCTCCACTCTTCAATGTATATTTCACTATTTCATATACCTTTTTTTGGATGAGTGTCTTTCCAAAATTGTGTTCCAAACCCTCATGAAAACATGTTCTAAACTTGGATAGGCCACCACCTTCTGAGCACTTGGCATTTAAGAATCTTTTTTATAAAATAAACAACCATCATCTCTATGACATAAAAATTGATCTAGCAAGTCTCTTAATGATTTGGGAAGACCACTTGCACCACAATCCTCTAGCATTTCATTCATATGCAAAGTAGAACGAATGGACTGTAATAATTCATGATGCATTGAAAACTCAACATGATATTTGTAACAACATGTATTTCGAATCTTAAGGGGTACACAATAAAATGGTTTCACGAATTCAAAAGACCTTTGTGATATTTTCAATGTTGGATGTGTCTCACAAAATTTTTTATACAACATTGTTTGACTTACCTCCACATAATGTTTAGGATGTGGAGTGCGGTCTCAATTGCCAACTCTCAACTTCAAGACATCCTTCACATTTGGTGACACTCTTGAGTTAGCATCCCAAAATGGTTGAATTTCATCCTTGACAACATCTGTTAGCTTCTTATCAAAATGTGGAAGTCTCCCACCATAAGCCCATGTATCAATTTGAAGTGGATCATCAAGTCTTTCTCTTCTTGCAAGTGCTCTACCCAAAGTTTTACGGTCTATATTGAAGTCAACAAAAGTTTGTCTCATCAAATGAGCCTTTCTCAACTGATGACTTACTAAGGAGGTTGTAATAACCCTTCGGGAAACTCTCTTGTCTTTTTCTGTGCAAGTCTTCCCAATGCTATTGAGAGCATTGAAAAGATTCTTCACAACAATGGCATTTCTCTCCATTTTCTTGTTCACATGAATCTTCAATTTCACAAGCACAGGTCTCATGTTTTGCATCTTTAACAACTGCACAAAAATTTGACATTGCTCAACCAATGACTTCTTTCAAAAAAATTGATCATAAAGTCTTGAAGCCCACAACCTAACGGTTCTATGTGACCTCTTTCCTTCCCAATTATTCATAATGTTCTCCTCAATTTCAATTAACCATTTAGGTGTTCTTGAAAGCCCTGAATTGGAAGATTGATTATCTTTAATGCAAGGGACTTTATTTCGCATATAATTTGGAGATGTATAACATTCATGTGGTTCTTGTGCAACATTTTCATTCCCAAAGTCTACATTTTCAATCTCCATCTGTGCATTTTCAAATTGAACATTCTCTTCACTTACAACTACATTTACGGGGTCACCTTGATTAATGTTTAACATACCTTCTCTCCTTCTTCAGTGATTTTCCTTATCTTTTTCCCTATATGCTTGAATTTCATCATCTGTCAACTTCCTCTTGCGTTTAGCCTTTTGACGACTGTTGCTTCCCATGGTGAGACCACAAGTCGACAAAAATCAAACAATGGGCCCCAAATCACTTTTTTTTTTTTGCAACGTGTGAAAAAAGTATCAAATCCTGTGATTGTTTGGTCTGTGGGGACAGGGAATATTTTGGTAAAATATTTCCTGGCAAAAATCAAGTATCCGATTTCATATCGGGTACCCGATATTCTCAGGCTGATGAAAATAAGGTGGGAGCAAATGGAAAAAAATTAACTTTTACATATATTGATGTATATAATAAATATAAATAAAAGATGCATATGATATATATAATGTATATTATCACACGTTAGGATGCCTAGGGAGTCCCCGTGACCCCTTTTGACACATTGGAATGCTGATGTGTGTCTTAAGGGGTCTTTGGACCCCTTAAGACCCACTTGAGTGTTCCAATGTGCCAAAAGGGGTCATGGCGACTCCCTAGGGGTCCTAGTATGCCTTATCATGCCTTAGGACCCCTAGGAAGTCCTCATGACCCCTTTTGACACTTTGGAATGCTCAAATGTGTCCGAAGGGCTCCTAAGACCCCTTACAACACACTTGAGCATTACAATGTGTCAAAAGGGGTCACGGGGACTCCCTAGGGGTCCTAGTACACCTTGTCATGCATTAGGACCTCGAGGGAGTCCCCATGACCCCTTTTGACACATTGGAATTTTCAAGTGTGTCTGAAGGGGTCGTAGGAAACCTTAATACACAATTGAGAATTCCAATGTGTCAAAAGGGGTCATCAGGACTCCCTAGGGGTCCTAACACGTGATAAGGAGTACTGGGACCCCTAAGGAGTCCCTGTGACCCCTTTTGACACATTAGAACATTGATGTGTATCTTAAGGGGTCTTAGGACCCCTTAAGATACACTTGAGCATTCCAATGTGTCAAAAGGGGTCATGGGGAATCCCTAGGTGTCCTAGTACACCTTATCTCACGCTAGGACCCCTAGGGAATCCCCATGACCCTTTTTGACACATTGGAATGCTCAAGTGTGTTTGAAGGCCTCCGAAGACCCCATAAGAAACACTTGAGTGTTCCAATGTGTCAAACGGGGTCATAGGGACTCCCTAGGGGTCCTAGTATACCTTGTCATGCGTTAGGACCCCGAGGGAGTCCCCATGACCCCTTTTGACAAATTAGAATGCTCAAATGTGTTCGAAGGGGTCGTAGGACACCTTAAGACACACTTAAGCATTTCAATGTGTCAAAAGGGGTCATTAGTGATGCAGAGCTGCAATAACAAAAGCTTGGTTAGACCCAACAATAGTTCAATCAGCAAGGTTCAAGGCAAGAATCCCAACATCAATGCTGAAACTTCCAATTTGTCAATAAGGTCATGGATATGTTAATTCTTTGCACAAACTGTAACTAAATCCTATCCACAGTTTATACCCCAACACTGGTATTATACTCTTCCAAATTTCATACTTTGTTTACAGTTCCCTCACGGTACCCTGTTTCCTTCATGGTGCCCTGTTTTCTTCAACTTCTTTTATTACACTTTCGGCAGCAACCTATTTTAAACTACAACAACAATTTCCTTTCCTACAGTGCCTCGGTCAATCACAGGAACACAGACCTCAAGTTGGTCAATCTTAGGTATGGTTCAACTGGAGTTGCGCAAGGGACCTTGGAAGATAAATACTGGGAGCTCGGTTGCAAGGTTATCGATTTCTAACTTCTTCTTCTCTTTTTATCTTAACCCTTGGTGTATCGAATCATCACCACTGTCATTTCGGTCTCGGCTCTGAATATTCTCATGTTGGGATTCAAGTTGAGCAATGTTTGTTTAAATTTCAAATCTTTTCATTTCTCACGTGAGTTGTATTGTCATCTCCTTCACGCATATCTGTTAGGGTATTCCCAAACATTAGTTCGAACCCATTAGGGCATCATTGACCGTAGCTTGTGCATTAGAAGTTACACAGTCCTCAATTTTTTTCGGAGATTTACTCATTCCACGCGGGATTGACAATGTTTATTGCCTTTGATGTGTGCGACCATGACTAGTTTACCATTTCTCCCAAAACCCTCTGTTTCACGCGTGATTCATCAGTTAAAGAGCGGGACATTGCCGATTTACTAGTTTTTGTTTATAAACGTGTCGTGCATGAGCCGATTCACCAATTTTTTATAACCGCACAGTGCATAATATAAAAAAAAAATAGTCGAATAGGAATCGAATACGATTCACTGTCTTCTTCAAGTCGAAATACAGATAAACCCGTGCATTGATATATATAAAGGAACAGTTGAATAGAAAATGAAGATGTTTCACTATTTTCCTCAAATCGAAACACAGATAAGCCACTACCCTACGTTAAATAGTTTTTGCCAATAAAAACAAAAAACAAAGGTTTAATTTATTATAACAGATGCAATACTACAAAGGGAAGACAGTCACACTAGAGTGTCGACTGCTGAAACTTAATCTCCAAAATCCCAAAAAAGATGTAAAATCTCTGATAACAGCAACCACTACGACCCATCTGTGGACATCCCACTTCTTGTTTTAAAACTGATTCATGACTCCTCTGTTCCAATCCCACGATTGGACATAGAAAACTGAAGGCCAACGGTCCCAATGGAACAATTGGGAAACCAGTTGCGCCAATAATAAAAATAACAATTGACCACAATTAAAACAGCTAACTAAAAAAACAAAATATCTAACAAAGCTTGGGCAAGACCAGTCAAATTGAAATAAGACCAACCATGACCCATATGGACTAAGGTGCCACAGTTTATAACACACTAATGGACGCCTTGACCAAACAAAATGGATCCAACCAAAATGAGGAAATAGAAAAATCAATTCCCCTTTTATTACATCAGAAATAAACCAAAAAGAAATTGTAAATCCTCAGCACTAGGTGCCCTGCACCATGCTCCACAGGCAGAGAAACTCAAGTCCCTTGAGTTGGGACTGCTGGAACAGGAAAGCCTAATTTTTCAATAGCTTCAGTGGATAGCCAAGTAGCATCTTCAACTGGTTGGGACTTCCAATGTACCAAATGTTCATAATAGGTATGACACCGGGTCTTTCGGGCAATGCGAGTGTCTAAGATGCTAGCAATCTCCAAAGGAGGTGTCTTAGGAAGAGCTGGAAGTTGTGCATCCACAATGGAATCAGTAGCACCAGCATTTACATCAGTGGGAACAGAACTTTTATAGCTATGTAAATCAGCAACATTAAATATAGGAGACAAATGAATATCTGGAGGAAGATCAATATGATAGGCATTAGGACCACTGCGTTTTAGAACCTTAAAAGGTCCAATCTTCTTTGGCATTAGCTTAGTATATTGACCCTTAGGCAATCTTTCCTTCTTCAAATGTACCATAACCAAATCTCCAACATTGAAAGTTACATCTTTCCTCCTTTTATCTGCATGAGGTTTATATTTGGAATTAGAGTGCTGAAGCTTTTCCTTAACCTAATCCTGGATATCCTTCATAACATTAGCAAAGTCATTAGCCAAGGCACTAGGCTTCTCCAAACTACTAACATCCCTTAACTCCAAAATACCCCGTGGATGAATACCATAAACAATCTGAAATGGAGTCTTCCCGGTACTACGATTCACTGAATCATTATAGGAGAACTCAGCTTGAGCCAAAACTGAATCCCAACTTGTACCACATTCCTGTGTCAAGCACCTTAAAAGATTACCAAGAGACCAGTTAATGACCTCAGTCTTCCCATCGGATTGGGGATGATATGCTGAAGATAAACAAACATTTGTGCCCAACTTCTTCCACAAAGTTCTCCAAAAGTGACCCAAAAACTTAGGATCTCTATCAGATATGATGGACAAAGGTAAACCATGCAAACGAACTACTTCCTTAAAGAACAAGCCAGCAACATGAGATGCATCATGAGTAATCTTACACGGAATAAAATGAGCCATTTTTGAAAACCGATCCACTACTACAAATATGCTGTCATAACCTGACTTGGTTCTAGGCAACCCAAGCACAAAATCCATACTAACAGAATCCCATGGTTTGGATGGGATGGGTAAGGGTGTGTAAAGACTAGCATTAGAGGAATGACCTTTAGATTTTTGACAAACTAAACAAGTTTCAACAAACTTTCTAACATCCGTTTGCAACTTGGGCCAATAATAAAACCTCTTAACTGATTCCAAAGTTTTATCCAAACCAAAATGACCTACTAAGCTGCCACAATGCTTTTCTTTAATAATATTTTCCCTCATTGATCCCCTTGGAACACAAAGTAAACCACCCTTGAAAAGAAGCCCATTCTGAATCAAATAATCAAAAAATTCAGTATGATACCTTGCTGTCATATCCAAACAAACCTGGTAAATTTCTTTGAAATCTTCATCCGTAGCATACATGGATGCCATGGCCTCTAAACTAGCACTTTCCAATTGCATAGACTGAACAGTGAGTGTCCTTCTACTTAAAGCATCTGCCACTTTATTAGCAGCCCCTTTCTTGTGTTTAATGGTGAAGGTATAGGCCTGCAAAAACTCCATCCACTTGACATGTCTATGATTAAGTTTCTCTTGTCTATTCAGAAAACTAAGTGCATGGTTATCCGTAAAAACAATGAATTCCTTTGGTAAAAGATAGTGCCTCCATTTTCTTAATGATTGAACCATAGCATAGAGTTCAAGATCATAAGTAGAATATTTTTGTTTTGCTTCATTTAATTTTTCACTAAAGAAAGCTACGGGTCTACCATCTTGACTAAGGACCCCACCAATCGCCTTATTACTAGCATCACATTCAACAACAAACACTTTATGAAAATCCGGTAACACAAGCACTGGCTGTTCTGATATTTTCTTTTTCAGCAATTCAAAAGATTCATTGGCCTCCATAGTCCATTTAAAAACACATTTTCGACCACCCTTAATTGTATTGATAATAGGAGCACAAATACCGTTAAAGTTTCGGATAAACTTTCTATAGAAACTACATAAACCATGAAAACTTTTTACCTCCGTGGCTGAAGTAGGTGTTGGCCAATTTAGAATGGCTTCTACCTTTGAAGGGTCCATTTTCAGACTGCCCTTTGAGATCACAAAACCCAAGAAAACAAGTTCTTCCTGCATAAATGAACACTTCTCCAAGTTTATCTTCAAACCTTCCTCATGAAGCTTTCTTAAGACCTGGTCCAAACGCTGCAAATGTTCCTCTTTGCCATTAGTGAAAATCAGAATATCATCTAAATACACAACAACAAATTTATGAAGAAAAGGCTTCAATACTTTGTTCATCAACCGAATAAAAGTACTAGGAGCATTTGATAAGCCAAATGGCATAACCATCCATTCAAACAAACCCTCATTAGTTTTGAAAGCGGTTTTCCATTCATCCCCTTCACGTATCCGGATTTGATGATAACCACTTTTGAGATCAATTTTATAGTAATATTTAGCACCACATAAACAATCCATGAGATCCTCCATTCTAGGCATAGGAAACTGATAACGGATAGTGATTTTATTAATGGCTCGGGAATCTGTGCATAACCTCCAAGTACCTTCCTTTTTAGGAGCAAGAACTGCCGGGACAGCACATGGACTAATACTTTTTCTTATGTACCCCTTTTCTAACAACCCTTAAATTTGTCTTGCTACTTCAGCATTTTGTTCAGGAGTGAGTTTATAGGCTGCCTTGTTTGGTAGAGTGGCCCCCGGAATTAAATCAATACAATGACTGATTGCCCTTTTAGGTGGAAGATACTAATTAGAACTATCAGCAACAATACCATCATATTTATTCATCAAATCAGCTACAACTTTGGGGCAAGTTTTCTCCTTGATTTCTAAATTCAATTCCCTACCCTCATAATTACTTTCCTTAGGTCTGAATACAACAGCAAAACATGGAGTGTTCTCCTCTTTAAGACCTTTTAAAAACTCTTTTTCTTTTACCACCATGATACTATTAGGTGACGCTGATTCATTTGTAACATCCGGTAAGGGTGTCATTATGAAATGTTCCCCATTCTTTGTTATATTAAACACATTTGTCTTTCCATTATGCTGGGCATTAGTGTCATATTGCCATGGTCTTCCTAGAAGAAGATGGCATGCATCCATTTCAACTATTTCACACAAAACTTTATCTTTATAATCACCAATTTCAAATTCTACTAAACATTGTTCATTTACAATAGTTTGCTGCTCCTTATTCAACCAAGAAAATTTATATGGAGTAGGGTGTGGAAGCCTTTTTAGATTCAATTTGGTAACCATTTCCAAAGAAACTAAGTTTTCAATAGAGCCGGAATCCACAATTACCTTGCATACTTTACCCTTTGCCTTGCAAGTAGTCCGAAATAAAGATTTCCTTTGTGTTGGCTCCTTATTGAGTGGTACCAACAGCGATCTATTGAACATGAGAGTTTCTCCTTGTACTGGATCAACATATTTGGTTGAGGTTGTACCTTCTTCTTGAATTAATTATACCCTTCTATTACCTTGAATGATGCTGCCATTCTTTTCAGGACATCTGGAAGATTGATGCCCAACTTGGTTGCATGAGAAACACCTCTCAGTAAATACATTAGGGCCCCTTCCTCTTGATCTGCCCCTGCCATTGTTTGATCCTCTTCCTCTGAATGAACCTTTGCCACCAGCATCATTATCAACACCTTGATTGCTGCTTTCACCTTGGGTTTTAGGAAAAGTGCCTCTCCCATTGAATCTACCCCTTCCACGGAATGAGTTTCCTCTTCCTCTACTTTGTTCTCCTTTTCTTTTTTGTTTTTCCTCAATCTTGAGGGCAAGCTGAAAATATTTGTGGACTGATTCCACATTGACCAATGTTAATTCATCTTGGATGCTATATTTTAGCCCATTGATGTACCTTGCCAATTTTTGTTTTTCAGTCTCATACATTTTGGCCTTCAAAGTCAAATTGTGAAATTCTTGAGTATAAGTACTCACATCAAGATCTTTTTGCTTTAATTTTTGAAGCTTCCTATGAAGAGTTACTTCATAATCTTCAGGGACAAACTATCTTCTCAATTCTGTCTTCATTCTGGTCCAGGTGGAAATAACTTCCTTTCCCTCTTCCAATCTCTCATTTTGTAAAAAATTCCACCAACTAAGGGCTGGCCCCTTCAATTTTGACTTTGCCAAATTCACCTTTTGGCTGGAGGGTACTTCCTCACATTCAAGGTAGTTCTCTAATGCCTCTATCCAATCCATACATTCATCTGGGTCCAATTTACCATGGAACAAGGGTATTTCATTTCTATCTTTCACTCCTACCCTTTCTAGCGCTGCAAGTATTGCCTTTTGCTCCTCTGGTAAGTTATTGTTACCAGCTTGATCTTGTTCTTCTTCTTCCTCATCTCCCGACTCCTCATTCTCTCCTCTTCTTACTTGACCTTTCAATTTTTCTAACTCCCTTTTCATTGCTCTGTTCTCTTCTCTGACAGCCCTACTTTCAGCCATCTGCTCCTTGACTATCTTAGCCAATTCTACATTCGTAATTCTAATGGGAATCTCATCTCCCTCTATCATCTTGTTCTCCCAAAAGATTCTTAGTGGCTCTGATACCACTTGATGTAGAGCTGCAATAACAAAAGCTTGGTTAGACCCAACAATAGTTCAATCAGCAAGGTTCAAGGCAAGAATCCCAACATCAATGCTGAAACTTCCAATTTGTCAATAAGGTCATGGATATGTTAATTCTTTGCACAAACTGTAACTAAATCCTGTCCACAGTTTATACCCCAACACTGGTATTATACTCTTCCAAATTTCATACTTTGTTTATAGTTCCCTCACGGTACCCTGTTTCCTTCACGGTGCCCTGTTTTCTTCAACTTCTTTTATTACACTTTCGGCAGCAACCTATTTTAAACTACAATAGCAATTTCCTTTTCTACAGTGCCTCGGTCAGTCACAGGAACACAGACCTCAAGTTGATCAATCTTAGGTATGGTTCAACTGGAGTTGCGCAAGGGACCTTGGAAGATAAATACTGGGAGCTCGGTTGCAAGGTTATCGATTTCTAACTTCTTCTTCTCTTTTTATCTTAACCCTTGGTGTATCAAATCATCACCACTGTCGTTTCGGTCTCGGCTCTGAATATTCTCATGTTGGGATTCAAGTTGAGCAATGTTTTTTTAAATTTCAAATCTTTTCATTTCTCCCGTGAGTTGTATTGTCATCTCCTTCGTGCGTATCTGTTAGGGTATTCCCAAACATTAGTTCGAACCCGTTAGGGCATCATTGACCATAGCTTGTGCATTAGAAGTTACACAGTCCTCAATTTTTTCTGTAGATTTACTCATTCCATGCGGGATTGACAATGTTTATTGCCTTTGATGTGTGCGACCATGACTGGTTTACCATTTCTCCCAAAACCCTCCGTTTCAAGCGTGATTCATCAGTTAAAGAGCGGGATGCTGCCGATTCACTAGTTTTTGTTTATAACCATGCCATGCATGAGCCAATTCACCAATTTTTTATAACCGCACAGTGCATAATATAAAAAAAAAATAGTCAAATAGGAATCAAATACGATTCACTGTCTTCTTCAAGCCGAAATACAGATAAACCCGTGCATTGATATATATAAAGGAATAGTTGAATAGAAAATGAAGATGTTTCACTATTTTCCTCAAATCGAAACACAGATAAGCCACTACCCTACGTTAAACAGTTTTTGCCAATAAAAACAAAAAATAGAGGTTTAATTTATTATAATAGATGCAATACTACAAAGGGAAGACAGTCACACTAGAGTGTCGACTGCTGAAACTTAATCTCCAAAATCCCAAAAAAGATGTAAAATCTCTGATAACAGCAACCACTACGACCCATCTGTGGACATCCCACTTCTTGTTTTAAAACTGATTCATGACTCCTCTGTTCCAATCCCACGATTGGACATAGAAAACTGAAGGCCAACAGTCCCAATGGAACAATTGGGAAACCAGTTGCGCCAATAATAAAAATAACAATTGACCATAATTAAAACAGCTAACTAAAAAAAAAAATATCTAACAAAGCTTGGGCAAGACCAGTCAAATTGAAATAAGACCAACCATGACCCATATGGACTAAGGTGCCACAGTTTATAACACACTAATGGACACCTTGACCAAACAAAATGGATCTGACCAAAATGAGGAAATAGACAAATCAATTCCCCTTTTATTACATCAGAAATAAACCAAAAAGAAATTGTAAATCCTCAGCACTAGGTGCCCTGCACCAATCAGGACACCCTAGGGGTCCTAACACGTGATAAGGCATACTAGGACACCTAGGGAGTCCCCATGACCCCTTTTGACATATTGGAATTCTCAAGTGTGTCTTAAGGGGTTTTAGGACCCGTTCGGACACACTTGATCATTCCAAATTGTAAAAAAGAGTCATGGAGACTTCCTAGGGGTCCTAACGCATGATAAGGCATGCTAGGACCCCTAGGGAGTCCCCATGAACCCTTTTGACACATTGGAAGGCTCAAGTATGCCTTAAGGGGTCTTAGAACCCCTTGGGACACACTTGGGTGTTCCAAAGTGTCAAAAGGGGTCATGGGGACTCCCTACGAGTCCTAACGTGTGATAAGGCTTACTAGGACCCCTAAGGAGTCCCCATGACCCCTTTTGACACATTGGAATGCTCAAGTGTGTTTTAAGGGGTCCTAGGACACCTTCAGACACACTTGATTGTTCCAATGTGTCAAAATGGTTCATGGGGAATCTCTAAGGGTCCTCACACATGATAAGGCATACTAAGACCCCAAGGGACTCCCCATGACCCTTTTTGACACATTGGAATGCTCAAGTGTGTCTTAAGGGGTCCTACAACCCCTTAAGACACACTTGAGTATTCCAATGTGACAAAAGGGTTCATGGGGACTCCCTTGGGGTCCTAGTATGCCTTATCATGTGTTAGGACCCCTAGGGAGTCCCCATGACCCCTTTTGACACATTAGAATGCTCAAGTGTGTCTCAAGGGGTCCTAAGACCCCTTTGGACACACTTGAGCATTCCAATTTATCAAAAGGGGTCATGGGGAATCCTTCGGGGTCCTAGTATGCCTTATCATGCATTAGGATCCCTAGGGAGTCCCCATGACCCCTTTCGACACATTTGAATGCTCAAGTGTGTCCGAAGGGGTCTTATGACCCCTTAAAACACACTTGAGCATTCTATTGTGTCAAAAGGGGTCATGGGACCCCCTAGGGGTCCTAACATGTGATAAGGCATACTAGGACCCCAAGGGAGTCCGCATGACCCCTTTCGACACATTGGAACACTCAAGTGTGTCTTAAGGGGTCCTAGGACCCCTTCAGACACACTTGAGTGTTCCAAAGTGTCAAAAGGGGTCATGGGAAATCCCTAGGGGTTCTAATGCATGATAAAGCTTACTAGGACCCCTAGGGAGTCCCCATGACCCCTTTTGAGACATTGGAATGTTCAAGTGTGTTTTAAGAGGTCTTAGGACACCTTCAAACACACTTGAGCCTTCCAATGCATCAAAAGGGTTCATGGGGACTTCTAGGGGTCCTAGTGCATGATAAGGCATACTAGGACCCCAAGGGAGTCCCCATGACCCCTTTTGATACATTAGAACACTCAAGTGTGTCTTAAGGGGTCTTAGGACCCCTTCGGACACACTTGAGCATTCCAAAGTGTCAAAAGGGGTCATGGGGACTTCCTAGGGGTCCTAACACATGATAAGGTGTACTAGGACACCTATGGAGTCCCCATGAACTCTTTTGACACATTGGAAGGCTCAAGTGTGTCTTAAGGGGTCTTAGGACCCCTTCAGACACACTGGAGTGTTACAAAGTGTCAAAAGGGGTCATGAGGTATCCCTAGGGGTCCTAATGTGTGATAAGGCTTAGTAGGAACCCTAAGGAGTCCCCATGACCCCTTTTGACACATTGGAATGTGCAAGTGTGTTTTAAGGGGTCCTAACAACCTTTGGACACTCTTGAGCATTTCAATGTGTCAAAAGGGTTCATGGGGACTCCCTAGGGGTCCTAACATGTGATAAGGTGTACTAAGACCCCAAGGGAGTCCCCATGACCCCTTTTGACACATTGGAATGCTCAAGTGTGTCTTAAGGGGTTGTAGGACCCCTTAAGACACACTTGAGTGTTCCAATGTGTCAAAAGGGTTCATGGGGACTCCCTTGGGGTCCTAGTATGCCTTATCACATGTTAGGACCCTTAGGGTGTCCCTATCACCCCTTTTGACACATTAGAATGCTCAAGAGTGTCTTAACGGGTCCTATGACCCCTTTGGACACACTTGAGGATTCCTATGTGTCAAAAGGGGTCATGGGGAGTCCCTAGGGGTCTTAGTATTCCTTATCACACATTAGGACCCTTAGGGAGTCCGCATGACCCCTTTTGACACATTAGAATGCCCAAGTGTGTCCGAAGGGGTCTTATGACCCCTTAAGACACACTTGAGCATTCTAATTTGTCAAAAGGGGTCATGGGGACTCCGTAGGGATCCTAAGATGTGATAAGGTGTACTAGGACCCCAAGGGAGTCCCCATGACCCCTTTTGACACATTGGAACAGTCAAGTGTGTCTTAAGGGCTCCTAGGTCCCATTCGAACACACTTGAGTATTCCAAAGTGTCAAAAGGGGTCATGAGGACTCTGTAGGGGTCCTAACACATGATAAGGCTTACTAGGACCCCTAGGGAGTCCCCATGACTCCTTTTGACACATTGGAATGCTCAACTATGTTTTAAGGGGTCCTAGGACACCTTTGGACACACTTGAGTGTTCGAATGTGTCAAAAAGGTTCACGGGGACTCCCTAGGGGTCCTAATGCATGATAAGGCATACTAGGACCCCTAGGAAGTCTTGATGACCCCTTTTGATACATTGGAATCCTCAAGTGTGTCTTAAGGGGTCCTAGGACCCAGTTCGACACACTTGAGTGTTCCGAAGTGTCAAAAGGGGTCATGGGGACTCCCTAGGGGTCCTAATGCGTGATATGGCTTACTAGGACCCCTAGGGAGTTCCCATTACCCCTTTTGACACATTGGAATGCTCAAGTGTGTTTTAAGCGGTCCTAGGACACCTTCGAAAACACTTGAGCATTCCAATGTGTCAAAAGGGTTCATGGGGATTGCCTAGGGGTCCTAACACATGATAAGTCATACTAGGACCCCAAGGGAGTCCCCATGACCCCTTTCGACACATTCGAACACTCAAGTGTGTCTTAAGGGGTTGTAGGACCCCTTAAGACACACTTGAGCATTCCAGTGTGTCAAAAGGGGTCATGGGGACTCCCTTAAGGTCCTAGTACACCTTATCACATGTTAGGACCCCAAGGGAGGCCCCATGACCCCTTTTGACATATTACAATGCTCAAGTATGTCTTAAGGGGTCCTAAGACTCATTCGGACACACTTGAGCATTCCAATGTGTCAAAAGGGGTCATGGGGAGTCCCTAGGGGTCCTAGTATGCCTTCTCACACATTAGGAACCCTAGGGAGTCCCCATGACCCCTTTTGACACATTAGAATGCTCAAGTGTGTCCAAAGGGGTCTTATGACCCCTTACGACATACTTGAGCATTCTAATGTGTGAAAAGGGGTGATGGGGAATCCCTAGGGGTCCTAACGTGTGATAAGGCATACTAGGACCCCAAGGGAGTCCCCATGACCCCTTTTGACACATTGGAATGCTCAAGTGTGTCTTGAGGGGTCCTAGGACCCCTTCAGACACTCTTGAGTGTTCCAAAGTGTTGAAAGGGGTCATGGGGACTCCCTAGGGGTCCTAACACATGATAAGGCTACTTAGGACCCCTAGGGAGTCCCCATGACCCATTTTGACACATTGGAATGTTCAAGTGTGATTTAACAGGTCCTAGGACACCTTCAGACACACTTGAGTGTTCCAATGTGTAAAAATGGCTCATAGGGACTTCCAAAGGGTTCTAACATGTGATAATGCATACTAGGACCCCATAGGAGTCCCCATGACCCCTTGTGACACATTGGAACCCTCAAGTGTGTCTTAAGGGGTCCTATAGCCCCTTAACACACACCTAAGCATTCGAATGTTTCTAAAGGGGTCATGGGGACAACCCCTTAAGACACACTTGAGCATACCAATGTGTGAAAAGGGGTCATGGGGAGTCCCTTGGGGTCCTAGTATGCCTTATCATGCGTTAGGACCCCTAGGGAGTCCCCATGACCCCTTTTGACACATTAGAATGCTCAAGTGTGTCTTAAGGGATCCTAAGACCCCTTAAAAATAGTTGAGCATTCCAATGTGTCAAAAGGGATCATAGGGAGTCTCGAGGGGTCCTACTATGCCTTATCATGCATTAGGAACCCTAGGGAGTCCCCATGACCCCTTTTGACACATTAGAATGCTCAAAGGTCTCCGAAGGGGTCTTATTATGCCTTAAGACACACTTGAGCATTCCAATGTGTTAAAAGGGCTCATGGGGACTTCCTAGGGGTCCTAACATGTGATAAGGCATACTAGGACCCCTAGGGAGTCCCCATGACCCCATTTGACACTTTGGAACACTCAAGTGTGTCCGAATGGGTACTAAGACCTCTTAAGACACACTTGAGCATTTCAATGTGTCAAAAGGGGTGATGGGGACTCCCTAGGGGTCCTAGTATGCCTTATCACGTGTTAGGACCATTAGGGAGTCCCCATGACCACTTTTGACACATTGGAATGCTCAAGTGTGTTCGAAGGGGTCCTAGGACCCCTTACGACACACTTGAGCATTCCAATGTGTCAAAAGGGGTCATGGGGAGTTCCTAGAGTTCCTATCATGTGATAAGGCATACTAGGACCCCTAGGGAGTCCAAATGACTCCTTTTGACACATTGGAATGCTCAGGTGTGTCCGAAGGGGTCCCAAGAACCCTTAAGACACACTTGAGCATTCCAATGTGTCAAAAGGGGTCATGGGGACTCCCTCAGGGTCCTAGTATGCCTTATCACACGTTAGGACCCCTAGGGAGTCCCCATGAACCCTTTTGACACATTGGAACACTCAAGTGTGTCTGAAGGTGTCCTAGGACCCGTTAAAACACACTTGAGCATTTCAATGTGTCAAAAGGGGTCATGGGGACTCCCTAGGGGTCCAAGTAAGCCTTATCATGTGTGAGGACCCCTAAGGAGTCCACATAACCCCTTTTGACACATTGGAACACTCAAGTGTGTTCGAAGGGTTCCTAAGACCCCTTAAGACACACTTGAGCTTTCTAATGTGTCAAAAGAGGTCATGGGGACTCGCTAGGGGTCCTAACTTATGATAAGGCATACTAGGACCCCAAGGGAGTCCCCATGACCCCTTTTGACACATTGGAACTCTCAAGTGTGTCTTAAGGGGTCCTAGGACCCCTTCGGAAACACTTGAGTGTTCCAATGTGTCAAAAGCGGTCATGGGAATTCTCTAGGGGTCCTAACATGGGAAAAGGCTTACTAGGACCCCTAGGGAGTCCCCATGACCTGTTTGGACACATTGGAATGCTCAAGTGTGTTTTAAGGGGTCCTAGGACACTTTCAGACACACTTGAGCATTCCAATGTGTCAAAAGGGTTCATGGGGACTCCCTAGGGGTCCTAATGCATGATAAGGTGTACTAAAACCCCTAGGGAGTCCCCATGACACCTTTTCATACATTATAATTCTCAAGTGTGTCTTAAGGGGTCTTAGGACCCCTTCGGATAGACTTGAGTTTTCCAAAGTGTCAAAAGAGGTCATGGGGACTCCCTAGGGGTCCTAACTCATGATAAGGATTACTAGAACCCCTAGGGAGTCCCCATGACCCCATTTGACATATTGGAATGCTCAGGTGTGTTTTAAGTGGTCCTAGGACACATTCAGACACACTTGAGTGTTCCAATGTTTCAAAAGGGTCGATGGGGACTCCCTAGGGGTCCTAACATGTGATAAGGTGTACTAGGACCCCAAGGGAATCCCCATGACCCCTTTTGACAGGTTGGAAAGCTCAAGTGTGTCTTAAAGGGTTGTAGGACCCCTTAAGACACACTTGAGTGTTCCAATGTGTCAAAAGGGGTCATCAGGACTTCCTTGGGGTCCTAGTATGCCTTATCATGTGTTAGGACCCCTAGGGAGTCCCCATGACCCCTTTTGACACATTAGAATGCTCAAGTGTGTCTTAAGGGGTCCTAAGACCCATTCAGACACACTTGCACATTTCAATGTGTCAAAAGGGGTCATGGGGAGTCCCTAGTGGTCCTAGTGCACCTTATCACATGTTAGGACCCCTAGGGAGTCCCCATGACCCATTTTGACACATTAAAATGCTCAAGTGTGTCCGAAGGGGTCTTATGACCCCTTAAGATAGACTTGAGTATTCTAATGTGTCAAAAGGGGTAATGGGGACTCCCTAGGGTTCCTAACGTGTGATAAGGTGTACTAGGACCCCAAGGGAGTCCCCATGACCCCTTTTGATACATTGGAACACTCATGTGTGTCTTCAAGGGTCCTAGGACCCCTTCAAACACACTTGAGTGTTCCAAAGTGTCAAAAGGGGTCATGGGGACTCCCTAGGGGTCCTAACATGTGATAAGGCTTATTAGGACCCCTAGGAAGTCCCCATGACCCCTTTTGACACATTGGAATGCTCAAGTGTGTTTTAAGGGGTCTTAGGACACCTTCAGACACACTTCAACATTCTAATGTGTCAAAAGGGTTAATGGGGACTCCGTTGGGGTCCCAATGTGTGATAAGGCATACTAGGACCCCAAAGGAGTTCCCATGATCCCTTTTGACACATTGGAACACTCAAGTGTGTCTTAAGGGGTCCTACGACCCCTTAAGGCACACTTGAGCATTCCAATGTGTCAAAAAGGGTCATGGGGACAACCCCTTAACACACACTTGAGCATTCCAATGTGTTAAATGGGGTCATGGGGACTCCCTTGCGGTCCTAGTACACCTTATCATGTGTTAGGAGACCTAGGGAGTCCCCATGACCCCTTTTGACAAATTAGAATGCTCAAATGTGTCGTAAGGGGTCCTAAGACCCCTTCGGACACACTTGAGCATTCCAATGTGTCAAACGAGGTCATGGGGAGTCCCTAGGGGTTCTAGTACACCTCATCATGCATTAGGACCCCTAGAGAGTCCCCATGACCCCTTTTGACAAATTAGAATGCTCAAGTGTGTCTGAAGGGGTCTTATGGCCCCTGAAGACACACTTGAGCATTCCAATGTGTTAAAAGGGGTCATGGGGACTTCCTAGGGTTCCTAACATGTGATAAGGCATATTAGGACCCCTAGGGAGTCCCCATGACTCCTTTTGACACTTTGGAATACTCAAGTTTTCTGAAGGGGTCCTAGGACCCCTTAAGATGCATTTGAGCATTCCAATGTGTGAAAAGGGGTCATGGGGACTCCCTAGGGGTCCTAGTATGCCTTATCACACGTTAGGACTTGTAGGGAGTCCCCATGACACCTTTTGACACATTGGAATGCTCAAGTGTGTTTGGAGGGGTCCTAGGACCCCTTAAGACACACTTGAGCATTCCAATGTGTCAAAAGGGGTCATGGGAACTTCCTAGGGGTCCTAACACGTGATAAGGCATACTAGGACCCCTAGGGTTTCCCCATGACCTCTTTTGACACTTTGGAATGGACAAGTGTGTCTTAAGGGGTTCTAAGACCCCTTAAGACACACTTGTCCATTCCAAAGTGTCAAAAGGGGTCATGGGGAAACCCTAGGGGTCCTAGTATGCCTTATCACGCGTTAGGACCCCTAGGAAGTTCCCATGACCCCTTTTGACACATTGGAATGCTCAAGTGTGTATTAAGGGGTCTTAGGACCTCTTAAGACACACTTGAGCATTCCAATGTCTGAAAAGGGGTCATGGGGACTTCCTAGGGGTCCTAGTATGCCTTAACATGCGTTAGGACACCTAGGGAGTCTTCGTGACCGCTTTTGATACATTGGAATGCTCAAGTGTCTTAAGGTGTCCTACGACCCCTTAAGACACACTTTTGTATTCCAATGTGTAAAAGGGTTCACAAGGACTCCCTGGGGGTCCTAGTATGCCTTATCACGCGTTAGGACCCTGAGGGAGTTCCCATGACCCCTTTTGACACATTGGAATGCTCAAGTGTTTCCAAATGGGTCGTAGGACCCCTTATGACACACTTGAGCATTCCATTGTGTCAAAAGGGGTCATTGGGACTTCCTAGGTGTCCTAACACATGATAAGGCATAATAGGACCCCTAGAGAGTCCCCCTGACCCTTTTTGACACATTGGAATGCTCAAGTGTGTCCGAAGGGGTCCTATGACCCCTTAAGACACACTTGAACATTCCAATGTATCGAAAGGGGTCATGGGGACTTTCTAGGGGTCCTAACATTTGATAAGGTGTACTAGGACCCCTAGGGAATCCACATGACCCCTTTTGAAACACTGGAACGCTCAAGTGTGTCTTAAGGGGTCTTAAGACCCCTTAAGACACACTTGAGCGTTCCAGTGTTTCAAAAGGGGTCATGTGGACTCCTTAGGGGTCGTAACACATGATAAGGCATACTAGGACCCCTAGGGAGTCCCCATGACCCAAATGAGATGTTAGTGAATGACTTTTTCCTAATACTACTCTTCCACCAGATCTAGATTTCAACCCTTTTATGGATCTACAGGCTCAATCATGAGCCCACAAAATTGGCCAAGAGAACAATGTAATTGTATATCAACTGATTACAAAATGTTTAGTGGAGGAGAAAATATTGCAACGATCAAGAAGAAAATTGGCTATGGAAAATCTAGTTATGAATTCTTTTAAGAATGAAACTATTAAGGAATTGCATGAATCACAAACCATGAAAATAACCTTCTACAACAAAGAACATTCAAGCTATAGAATTTATTAACTCCGAATTTAAATATCTTATCAGCATTCATGGAAGAGATTTCATTAGCATCCATGGAAGAAATTTCTTTAAAACTTTAGACAAAATCATCTAAAAAATTCATTAACTTCAGGCGAAATCATTTAAGACGGACAAAAACAAAATTTTATTACTTAGAAATGGCAGAGAAAGAAAATGAGATAAACCAAATTTATCAAATTCTTAAAATCTGTAGCTTCATTCCGAGCGCAAAATGACAATCCGTGGATCCAAAATTACGGTAAAAATTAAATTCTTCAAGTGAGTCGTTAAAAAATGCATAGAATACTAGAACACATGATGATTTATAGAGAATTTATGATGGACTATGCTGGGCAAAAGCCCGCAATCCCTGCCATATCTCAGAGTACTGATGAGAAGCAATGGCAAAAGTCTGAGATAGAGGCTGCACTGGCATTGAAGTGGCAAGACATTCTTCATAATATCAGGGCAGCACCATCGAAATGACAAGCCTTTCCTCATAATGTCACACCGCAGCTGATCTCTTCTTTAAATTTATTAATGCGGTCAATTCTATGGCGTCTGCATAATTTCTAGTAAAATTTCTCATTTTACCAAACCCTTCCACACTCTCCATAATCTTCGACCAGTTCAAAGGTCCATCTGGTTGTTCTTGTTTAACTTCCCAATGACTCTGTTGAGCTGCCAGATTATCAACAGGCGTGGTACAATTGTCCGATGACCAGAATCTATTTCAAGAACCTTTGCAATTTAGCGTTCCGGTTGAAAAAGCAGGGAAAGATACCATTTCACAGCCACAGGCGGTGGAAACAGAGTGATTCTCTTGCCCTCTACTTCTATAATCCACCTCCTGTGAACTATTCTTCAAAGCCTCCATTTCTGCGTAGTTAGGGTTTTCGATGCCTATAAAAGGCACAACTATGCCCTTGTAGGGACTCATGCTCATGCTTAGAATCATATTAAATAATATTTAAAATATAAAATGTATATTATATAATATTTAATATATAATATATAATCTAATATATAGTTTTTGATATTAATATATAATTAAATAATATTTAATGTAACATGTATATTATATAATATTTAATATATATAATATATAATCTAATATATAGTTTTTAATATTAATATATATTAAATAATATTTAATGTAAAATATATATTATATAACATTTAATATATAATTGATATTATATAATATTTAATATATCTAATATATATATGTTTATGAAGGATGGAGAAATGGGAGGGAGAAAGTGGAGGCAAAGTGAAAATTCAAAATTGTGCGTCATGTTCGGGTAAAGATCAGGTACCCGATTAGGCTTGGTATTGCTTTGTGCACCAAACCTACATGGTCAACTATTGGAATGTCTCAAATACGTGTTTTTCCCCTATTTCTCTGAGTTCCAAACTTTGACATGTAGCTGACGACTTTTTTTCACCCGAATCTGATAAAAACAAAAAGGGTATCTTAAGGAGATTATCAGCTTTCTATCGATATAATTGCTGTCAAATTTTGAATTCGGTAAGTAATTATTAGTTATTTTTCAATTGAGCTACCTCTAAAGTGCTGATTTATATACTGATTGAAAAATGACTATAACTTTCAAACAGTATAACATTTTTGAAATTTGAAAAATGCGTCACATTCTATGCTTCGCCTACTATAAGAAATTTTTATTTTTTTTGAATTGTGTAAAGTTTTGAATGACTTAAGGTGGTCAGACATCGGAGTTTTTTTATTCTGAAAACGTTGTAGCAGAAAATTCATAATTAATTATTTTTTTGGAATAAAATTACAAAAAAATATGCGTCACATCCGAGCATGAGTCTACTACTTATATATAAAATCTTATAATAAAATATTATCATTTGATTATGATTAAGGTGGTCAGACATACACCTACTTCTTATGTTTTTCATGAAATTTTTGTACTGCTGCATTGAAATTTATACTTTTCACCAATCATACTAACTTTTTCTCAAAAAAAGCCTATATTTTAGAAACTACATTCAATTTTCTATAGATTCTATTCTTACAACTTTTTGATATTAGGTTCATAGCTAGTTGAAATTTTCACGTCAAGTTGACTAACCCTAATTTGCTGATTTTTCATTGCCACTTAAGGGCATAGTTTGGCTCCTCATGATCTTGCACATACCCAAAATGTGATACAGCCACTAGAAAATAGGTATTTCCCGATCTACTATGTTATGAGGTATGTATTTCATTTTATCTAATTTCATTATTATTTGCAAGCATTTCTAGATTTATATTCCTTATTAATAGAATTTCATGCATATGTTAAATATTGGTTTAGGGTCTCTTTTATGTGCAAACCCCCATTGTTCTAAACCCTATCCATATTTCCTAATCTTACATTTTGGTGAACCTGTGGTAGACAACTCCTTCTTTTTGGTGTTGGATGCTTTGCCTCTTTTCCTTAAGAGTAGCTTAGATTAGTTTTCTTTTATGCTCTTGCATTTTAAAATATGAAAAAAAAAATCTACATACTCATCAAAATACAAAAACATTTCTTGCATTTCATTCACCATAAAGATCCTTAAGATGCTTTGGTGTGGTTATTTTCCTCATTATTCTCCTCTTAGCATCTCTTTATAGTACTTATGATGTTTATGAGAGTATCATCCATTTCATTATGTTTTTCACTCTTCATGTTTCACTTGCTTATGTTATTATGAGATTGACTAATACTAGTCTTCCTACTTTCAAAACTTTTATTAAAAATTTGTGTGGTAGATTTATTACTCTTTTGGATTATGTGAAAAATTTGGTACATGATACAACATTTCCTAATCTTCTTAATACTAATCCTATCCTTCCTAATCAAATTCCTAATATTCTCATCTCTCCATCTACTATTCCTAGTTCTTCTCGCACTTATGATGGGGCTCAAACTATGGTTCATGATGCAGATGGGAAAGAATTCTTTGATTTACCTTCCCCTTCTTATTTGATCCATGATGATATTAAAGTGGAGAAAAAATAAACTTCTTCTAAACCTATAATTCCACCTTACACAACATTTTCTCATGATCAATGTAAACAATCACCTCCTGCAGAAGCTTTACAAGATATGTACACTACAGGATACAATATGATGTCTAAACAAGGTTATAAGGGTTTAGGGCTTGGTTTTAATGAATAAGGTATTTAATATTTGGTTCATCTATCCCCTAAATAAGATATGTGTGGTCTTGGCTTTCCTCTATCTCAATTTTAGGTGGTTGATTCTGATCGTTGCCCTCCTCTTCATGTTCTTCTTCCAACACCTTCCTTAGACTACACTGATACCCCTCAAGATGTGGCTAAGAAGGTGTATGTTCAGTTAATGAATTATAAGAAAGAAATATTAAAACCTATGCTGAAATATGCTATCTCCAAGTACAAATGTCCATTTCACTATAGTAATTGGAAGCTGACAATTTTGTGTGATTTTGATGTAATGTGTGGAAAATTTTATTTTGTAATGTGTATGTCGACTCATTTGTAATTACTTGAGTATGGTATATAGGAAGGAATTTTTTCCTTGTTGTAATGTGTAATTTGGAATAAAGTGATGAATGTAAGTGAAATTGTGAAAGAGGATATGCGAAATACTGAGATCTGGTATTAACATTTGAAGGAGTTGGTGCAGTTTGGCACAGTCAGAGAAGGAGTATTGGATTATTGAGGTTAGTAATCTTATGGTATTATTATATTGAGTAATAAAAAGATCAACTAGATAGTGAGTTTAGTGATCTTACCCTGAAGCTGTTTGGGCAGTGGGTCCTTTTGTCTTCCATAACTCCTAACAGAGTTAAAATCTTTTAGCCGAGATTCAAAATCTCCTAACAGGGATTCATATGTACTAAATGTATTTCATAAGACTCCTAAAAGAGTCCATCCTTTCACAAGGAATATTTATATTAGTGCATCTTTTATGGGCATCATTCCCACCAGAGTTTACTCTTTGATCAAGAGGTTCCCTAGTCAACATATCTTGCGTCATTGTGTTATTATGTGTGTATATCATTCTATGGTTGTTGATTACATTGCTTACATGGTTAAAATCTATTGAAGTTGATAAAATTTATATTTTTTTGATAATTGATCCACCCCCCCTATTAGTTATCTTGGTGGACTTTACTTTCTAACAATTGGTATCAGAGTAGTAGGTCCTTGAAAGAAAAATTTAATAGCTTAAGGAGATCCATGGAAAATTTCAGGAAAGAAAGTCCTAAGTTTGATGGAGTAAATTTTGACAGTTGGAAAGAAAAGATGAAGACACATCTACTATGTTTAGGACTACGTTATTGGTTGATTACAAAGAATCAAAAGACTATCATTGATTAGGATAACATTGAAACATGTACTAATGAGGAAAGAGATCTATTCATGTGTAACATACTTTCCAAAGAAGCATTCTTGTCAGCCCTTCCAAAAAATGAGTATAGTTAGGTAAAATACTTGAAAACATCTCATGAAATTTGGTTAGCTTTACACTCTACTTTTGAAGGAGATTAAAATGCTAAGAAAGTCAAATTACATAATTGGATATGTGCATTTGAAGATATAAGAATGATGGAAGATGAATCTATTAGAAGCTATATTGGTAGAATGTTATAGATTGTTGTAGGTATAAAATCTTGTGGTGGAATCAAGACAAAGAATGAAGTGATATGGAAAATTTTGAGGACATTAACTCTTGTATTTAAGTAGACAACATAGATGATTGAACAAGTCATACCTTGTACTACTAAATTTACAAGAGAGAATCTTCTTGGAAGATTGGAAGCAACACAAATGAATTTGAGGTTATCAGGAGACTTACCTAGAATGGAGACAACATTCAAGACACTTAGTGTTCACCCTACTTAGTCAAGAAGCATAAGTGTGAGAAGAGATTATGCTAGCAATAGCAGATCTAGAAATGAAGAAGAAACAAATATTGAAGAAGGTATTTCCTTTCTTGTGAAGAGAGAACCAAACGGTAAGAAATTTTTTAAATGTTGGACTTGTCAAGAATATGGTCATTTTGCATCTAAATATCCTAAGAGAGTTAAGAAGTATATAAATAACTTTAATCCTAGAAGATCTAAAGAATGTTACTATGCAAATGATGATGAACTTGAAGCTAGTTTAGAGAAATCTTCGAGTGAAAGTGATACTGAGAATAATGATGATATAGGATTTGTAGCATTTAAAGAAGAAAATCCTAGAACTGAAACTAAGGAAGAAAAGGCTTTAGTTTCTCAAGTAGAAAAGAAAGCTGATTGGATTATAGAAAGTGGTTGTTCACATCATATGACTGGAGACATGAAAAGTTTCATAAAGTTTAACAATTATGATGGAGGAGTTGTTAGAGTTGGAAATAATGCACCTTGTTTGATTAAAGGTATAGGATCTATTACTCTTGATGGAAAGATTAATACTGATGATGTTTACTTTGTGGATGGTTTGAAACATAATCTTTTGAGTGTTGGAAAATTAGTTGATAAGGGATATCAAGTTTGGTTTATTGAGAAAACTTGTGTAATTAAAGATACAGATGGAAATTTGATTGGTACTAGATCTAGAACCAGAGGTAATTTATTTTAGTTGAATCCTACTGAGATGACATGTTTGATTACTAAGATTGATGACAGTTGGTTATGACACATAAGATTTTGTCATATAAACTTTGATAACATTTTAAAAGTGAGTACTACACTTGTAGTAAGAGATTTGCCTAAAATTATGAAGCCTACTAACATGATTTGCAAAGAATCTGTGTTAGCTAAACAAAAGAGGAGTTCATTTTCCAACAAGAAGTTTACAATAGCAGAGAAGTTGGAGATTGTTCATATAGACTTGAGTGGTCCTATAAGGACTAGAGGATTCTATGGAGAAAGGTATTTTATGATTCTTGTTGATGGCTTTACAAGAATGATGTGGATTGAATTTATTAAAGAAAAGTTTGAAGCATTTGATAAGTTTAAGGTCATTAAAAATAAAGTTGAGAATGAATCTAGAATGAAGATTAAATGCTTGAGATCAGATAGAGGTGGAGAATTTACTTCTAAAGAATTTAACATCTTTTGTGAAGTGAATGATATTATCTTTGGAGGAGAAGATGAAGACAGTGATAAATTTGTAGATGAAATGAAGAGTGAGTTTGAAATGAGTATGGTGAAATGAAATATTTTTTAGGATTGCAGATAACACAAAACAATGATGGTATCTTTGTAAGTCAGACAAAGTACTTGAATGATTTATTGAAGAGATTTGGAATGGAGAATTGTAAACCATTTGGAACACCTATGGTAACTGGACATAAGTTATCAATCATAGATGAGATTCCTAGAGTGGAACAAAAGAAGTACAAATCTATGATTGGAGGATTGCAGTATTTTACTCATACAAGACCTGATATAGCACATTCAGTTGAAATTATAGCAAGATTTCAAGTTGAACCTAGAGAATCACATTATGCAGCAGTAAAGAGGATACTAAGGTACTTAAGAGGCACAATTGAGTATGGATTGTGGTATGAAAAATATGATGATTTTACCCTATGTGCATATACAGATGTTGATTGGGGAGGCAGTGTTGATGATAAAAAGAGCACTAGTGGAGGAACATTTTTCCTTAGAGGAAGATTGGCTTCTTGGCTGAGAAAGAAGCATAATTTTATTTCACAAAGCACAAAAAAAGTAGAGTATGTAGCAGTAGAAAAACATTGTAACCAGATAATTTGGATGAAACAAATGTTGAATGATATTGGAGTAAAATTTGGTGAACCTGTTGTTATACATTGTGATAACACTAGCATAGTTAGTATGTCTAAGAACCTTGTGTTACATTCTAAGACAAAGGATATAGAGATAAAGTATCATGTAGTAAGAGAGAAAGTAGAAGAGAAATAAGTCAGACTTGAGTACATAAGCACAAAGGAGAAGATTGTAGACATATTTACAAAACCTTTGTCGAAGGATACATTTGAGTATTTGAGAGGTATGCTTGGGGTTATGCCCCAGCCTAATTTTGAGAAGTGATGCAAATTGTTGCATCCATCCAGTGGTATATGATCCCTATCTTTCTTCTGGACTGGATGTTGGTACTTCCTCTATGGGGGAGTATGTGTAAATGAGCTGAGTCATGAGGACTCTAGTGAATGTATTTTTTGAACATTGTCTTTTGACATTGGAGTTGTTGTTGACATAATGATGAAATTTTTGTCATTGATGTCAATGGGGGAGAAATGTACATGAAAAAACCATTTGTATGATCTATTGAAGAGAATTGAATGGGAAAACAAAGCAATATTTGATTGATGAAGAGGACTTGAAAGTATTTTCAAAGCAGCAGTGTTGCAGAGTTGGATTTATGGAACTTGGATGTTTTTTCATCTATGTTGCTATTAATGCCAATGGGAGATATTGTTAGAAATGAATACTAAATATATCCTATGGGGGAGTATTATTAGCCATTCTATAGTAGTTATTGTTGCATTCATGACTATGATTGTTATTGATGTCAACACAGTGATCTACTGAAGATTAGCAGTGAAGCAGACAGTGTTTGAGTTAACGCACTTGGGATATTGAAGATGAAGCTATGCGGAGTTGGGGAATTACACTATGATGTGTTATAAGATCATGGTTAAGAGTGAAAATAGTAATTCATTTATTTATGGAAGTTATAAGCATTTCAGTGGAAGAAGTGTTTAGGTAGTGTTCTTGAGTAGTGGTTTGTGAAAATCGGATGATATCTCCTAATCAGGATGGAATCTGGTTATGTGTAGTTAAAGAGCAGTTGAAGACATGTTGATAGTGACGTGGATGATAGCACAATATTTGAGGTCGCACGAGTGAAGAATTATATTGATTGGAAGCCGATAGTTTTGTGTAATTTTGATGTAACATGTGGAAACTTTTATTTTGTAATGTGTATGCTGACTCATTTGTAATTACTTGAGTGTGGTATATATGAAGGAATACTTTCCTTTTTGTAATGTGTAATTTGGAATAAAGTGATGAATGTAAGTGAAGGATATGTGAAATACTGAGATCTCGTATTGAGATCTAAAGGAGTTGGTGCATTTTGGCACAGTCAGAGAAGGAGTATTAGATTGTTGAGGTTAGTAATCTTATGGTATTATTCTATTGAGTAATAAAAAGATCAATTGGATAGTGATTTTAGTGATCTTACCCTGAAGTTGTTTGGGCAGTGGGTCCTTCTTTCTTCCATAACTCCTAACAGAGTTAGAATCTTTTTGTAGAGATTCAAAATCTCCTAACAAGGATTCATATGTACTGAATGTATTTCATAAGATTCCTAAAAAAGTCCATTCTTTTGAAAGGAATATTCATATTAGTGCATCTTTTGTAGGCATCATTCCCACCAGGGTTTAGTCTTTGATCAAGAGGTTCCCTAGTCAACATATCTTGTATCATTATGTTATTATGCATGTATATCATTCTATGGTCATTGATTACATTGCTTACATGGTTAAAATCTATTGAAGTTGATAATTCACCGCCCGCTCTCAGTTATATTAGTGGACTTTACTTTCTAACATTATGTTCGATTTTTATACTCCTGCTAAAGTGGGGGCTTAATGTATCATCTTTAAATGGAAGCACTTCCATGTTAAGATTGTTTAGCCCTCCTTAGGGGGGTTTTTGGGTCATTATCATGTTTTCCTCTAATTTATGCCCCTTTTCCATCTTTTGTGCCTGTTTAGGACCCTGATTTGGCCTCTCTGGGCATTGCTTTCCCCACCTGGCATATTTTCCAAGGGTCTTAACCCCTTGGGTCAAGGTCAACCTTGACCCTAACCTAGGTCAAGGTTGACCTCAACCTTGACCAAAGTCCCCCTTTTTCATTGGAAAGTGTGCTAGATGTGGGGGGAGACTCAAAAGTTCTTTTTCTCACTTCTGGGTCAGCTTCTTTGGGATTCGAAGTGGTGACTCTTAAAAGACATTTAATATAGGTCCACTCCTAAGGGTATGAGCCTAATGGAAATTTATTTCTCATATGTCGGCCTCTCTAGAAGTTGGTGTCCTAGAATAGTATATAAGGAAGCCTTCTCCTCTCATTTCAAGGAAGGAGAGAAAGAAAGAAGAGAAAAAAAGAGGAAGAAGAAAAGAGAGGAAAAGGAAAAGAGGAAGGAGGATTATTCTATGCATAATCTATTATCTACTTTCCAAGTGTTTAATCAAGGTTTTGAAGTCTTCTTCTCAAGATTTATTCATTCTTCCTTCAAGGTGGATTCCAAGCATATAATCATGGAGGTTTTGATTTACATTTATGGTTTTTAATGTTGAGTCTAATCTTTCATATTAACATACTTGTTTACATTTCAAATATAATTGCATATCTATTTAATATCATAGCTTCATTGTTAGATCTTCTTCTAGTACTTGCTAGCCTTCTCCATTTCAATTTTGATTTCAAGGTTATTTCCTAAATTAGGGTTTGACCAAGGCAAACCCCTCCCCCCCAAAAAAAAACCATTTTCCTTGCAGGAATAGGTACGGAACAATGAATTATAGAGCAGATTCAGATACCCTTTTCAGAAAACTTCTAGGATCTGTAAATAGCTTTTTAGTCAGAATAGTGCAGGTCAAGGTCAACATAAAAGGGGCATAATTGTGCCCTCGTGTTTGGGTCAAGGTTGACCTGGTTCAGAAAACAAATATATTTCTGGGTTATCTTCATCTTTGTGTTTCTATTCCAGATTTAGAGGTAGAATTTCTAGAAACCTGATACATGCATCAAAAAATAGGTATTTCCAGATCTGTTATGTTATGAGGTATGTATTTCATTTTATCTGATTTCATTATTCTTTGTAAGCATTTCCAGATTTACATTCCTTATCATTAGAATTTCATGTATATGTTAAATATTGGTTTAGGGTCTATTTTATGTGCAAACCCCCATTGTTCTAAACCCTATCCACATTTCCTAATCTTACAACAACTATTCTGATATTCTCCTTCTATAATCAATCTAACATTCTCTCTATGCATTAGTATCCTTATTTGTAGTCATCAATAGTAGTCTTCTCCCTCTTTGACAATAATGCCAAAGACACATACTCCTGAAAACTTTTCTCAAGAAGTAAATCATATCTCAAATATATTGATATCTCATTGCAGAAATAACCATCTTTCACAACTTCAGGCTTCACTTAAAGAGTGAACACTAGCATCAACTCACAAGATTGATATTCTAATGAATACTTTAATTGATGCAACATGCATTGTTGGCGAGTGGTCAGCACATGCACACATATGCACATGAAGGAACATGTACATATGGGATGTTCTCATTTATGGAAACACTTATCAATTTTATGATCGCACATATTGGATATCATGATTATGTTTGTATGCAGTTGATAAAGGAAAAATGCCTAAGTCCACAGACTGTTCCTATGGTCCAATTTGACAAAAAAGAATAGCGAACTTCATAGGATACTCATAAAGGCATGCAATCTTGGTTACATACTTACAGGACACAATTGAATACATGTGTAAGGTCACATGTGTTAATATTCAGGTATCGAACATATATGTTTAGTTGATTGGATGCAAAGACAATAAACACAGTATAACTTGTTGGCAATCACTAAGGCCAACTTTGTGAGTGATTGTAAAGTTATTTTTGGAAGCATTATTGTATCTAAGGTCAACTAAGGATGTTAATGAAGTGTGTAATTGCACATTAAATAATATGATGTTTAGCTAGATTAATGTCGATTAGATTTTTCAAATATACCTCTAGCAAGGTATAAGTATATAGACACTTTTGTTAAATTGTGCGATGATGATGATGATGATGATAGATGGATGCGAACTAGGAAGGCATTTAAGAGGAAGATAAGAGATCAATAAAAAGGAGAAAAAGAGGATTTCTTCAAGGAATACTTTGTTAAATCTTTGTATTCATGACATCAAATTGATTGTAAGTGTTGTTGCACCTATTGTATACCCCTAATAGGGTTTGATTTCCTCTAACAGGGCTAGACTCCTAGCATGGTTGATTACTTAATTGGGATCACATTGTAAATACTCCTAACAAGGTCTGTCCTTTAACCGGGACCTACCTATTGTAATACTTGGCTCCTAACAAGGTCAGAACTCCTAACAGGTTTATTATAATTATAGTGCAAATATTTATGGGTATCATCCCCACCAGGTTTTTTCCTTAATAGGGTTTCATTGAAAACAAATATGGTGTTATCATTTATTCTATGTTTGTCTATGTTTCATGGTTACTTATCTTATATTATATCTTTATATGTTGTTTGAAAAAGATAACGAAGTTTAAGAATACAGTAAAGTACTATAACACTGATTCACTCCCCCTCTCAGTGTTACAAAATCCTAAAAATTAGTATCAAAGCATCATGCCCCTAAAATAAAAGCTTAACATCATTGGGGAGATCAAGATGGATTTGGAAAACTTGAAGAAGAATTATGAAATGGACTTGGAAAATGTGGACATTGCTAATGCAGATAGAGTGGATCTAAAATAAAAACTAAGGAAGGCAGATGACTTCATCAAGAAGTCAAAGCACCAGCTTGAGCATGAGAGAAAATTGAGAGATGATCTCATGGAAGAATAGACTTAGGAGCTATCAGATCAAGATTTGATTTAGCATCTAAGACATGAAAAGGATTCCTTGAAGGATGAATTGGAGGTCACAAAATTGAATCTGATGAAAGAAATTGATGCTAAAAAAGAAGAAAAAGAAAATTTACAAAATGAACCATCAAATACAAGCAATAGGTTGCAGAATTTGGAGAATGAACTGAATGCAGTAAAAACAAAGTATGAAAAAGTAGTAAAATATTGCATCACCATTACTGGTGAACTTGATCAAACCAAAGTTTGCATATAAAAACTTCATGAGACAAGAAAGAAATTAGATGAGCGAATTGACATGCAAAAGCCTATTGGAGACATGACAGGAGTAGGATTTAATGAAAATATTGATAAGAAGAAAGACAGAGTTTTGATGAATCTTGATTCACCTAAGAAGTCTAATTTCAAGGTTGTGATAGCAAAACCTAAGACACCTCCTTGCAGGGACAATAAAAAGGACTGTAGTCACAAAGATCAATCAAAGAAACCAATTGAAAAAGGTATTCCTAAGTCCAAATTTATGGGTTTTTGCATTAATTATTATCTATATGGATACAAGATAAGACAATGTAGAAAAATTGATGTGAGGTCTACAATACCTACATAAGATCACTTGAATGATTATATCAAGAAGCAAAAAGAGAAATGTTTGAATGAGGAAAATATTGAAAAAGGTGTATGTAGTAAAGATGCAGAGTATAGACAATCTCGAGATGAGGAAACATGTAAAACAAATGATATTATGCAAGATAATGTTTCTAATTCTAGTAAGGATGAAGTCAACAAGTTAGTAGAAGTAAAGAAACCTATTGCCAGACCTAGAAAGATTGTATGTTATAAATGCAATAACTTTGGCCACATTGCCAAGTATTACAAGTTGCAGATTGATTATAACCAATTGAAGCCCAAGAAGAAGGTGACATGTTTCAAGTGTAACAATGATGGACATGTTGCGAAGTACTATAGATTCAAAGGAATAGTAAAGAAATACCATTCACAAAAGAAAAGGAGCTGAATGAAGAAGATAGATAGCTAGCAGAACTAAAAGAAGACTTCAAGGACAAATGGGTCAAATAGAATGAACCTATAGAATTTGAAGTTAAGAAAGAAAAAGATAAGAGTGCGAGAACTCACAAGATTCCTAAGAGTCTTTTGGAATCATTACTAGGGTTCATTACCTCACCATCCTTCTAATGGGCAATGTATACCTTAGGGGGAGCATGATAGATTAACACTAGTCAGATATGGAGCCCCTATACGGATGATTCAAGTTGTGCAAGCTTGAATACAACTTAGTTACTATGTCATACAATCACATCCAAGGTCACATCCAATTTGGAGATGTCTGTGAGAAGATGTGCCAATTTGAGCCAACACTAGTTTATAACAACTTTATGGATAGTTTTGGGACTTGTGCCAAATTGTCTATAAGGGTAATAGTGTAGTTGAATTACCTACCATTTACACTGAGATCATATAGCATTGAAGAGATTAGAGAATATATTGGAGCTTGAAGATTTTACAGTTGTGTTCGTAAAACCCTCATCCGGCCATGCGAGTTAGGTATTTGCCATAAACTTAAGAAATATTTTTCATTTACAATAGCAAAGCAATCAACATGGATACTCCTAAGGTGTTTGATGTGCTTGAAAGTAATAGATAAAAATGCAAGATTCATCCCTTCAAATCTAATGAAGAAGATCAAGAGGGTGCATTTTCACATACCCCAATTGGTGTTCTAGGGTTATACAATGCAGATCAAACCCTCAGAGAAGAATGTAGAAAGGTTTATGGGCTGCAAATAGTTAAATACATGTAAACATTTGAGTTTGATAAACTAGACTGGATCAAGATTGTATTAATCAATAGGATTCATGATGAATCCATATGGATTGGTGGAACCCAAACTAAAATCACCAGAGAACTATTACATAAAATCATTGGTTTACTGATGACAGGTAAAGTGCTCACAATAGAAAATAATATTAGGTTTGAAGTAGAGAAACTAACAAAAAGTAAATGTAATAAGAGAGAAATGACAGTAAATGACATCACACAAGAAGATGTCAAACTTGTAGCAAAGATATTGGGATACAAGTTTCAATATAGTAGAAAAATTAACAGAGTATCAACCAGTTTTGTCCATATGGCTTATAAAATGGTAGTAGAAGATGAAGATTATGATCTATGTGAGGTCCTAAGATAGAAACTAATGGAGAATTTGGTAGGGATAAAAGGAAATAGAACAACACATTTAAGATTTGGATCGCTAGTAATGTATATATTCTTTCATGTTATGAGTGTTAGAATGATTTAGAATAACTAGGGGGGGGGGGGGGGGGTGAATCAGTTATTCTCAGGTCTAGATGTACCAATTGAACTTTTAAGTACTTCAACAACTTAGATCTAATAAAAAATTCAACTCAGTCTCTATAGCATATATCAGAAACATATAACATGCAGTCCACTATCCAAAAGTAATTAACTTGTAGAATATAAAGCTTTCAACAATATTCATATCAAAATCATTGACACATGTATAACACTAGGATTTATAGTGGAAACCCAATTTGAGAAAAACCACTTTGTAACATGCTACTGATTTTCACTCTTCTAAAGTGAGCTCTATGAGAAGCCAACCCAATTAAATGTTTACATACACACTATTAGGTGTGACCCTGTTAAAGGATTTAAAATAGTTTGTCAAAAGTGGCATGGTTAGAGGACTTAAGAACATTACATTAGAATGTAACCTTGATTAAAGGATTTATACAATGACTATTAGGTGAACCTTGATTAAAGGATTTAGATTGATACAATGGTTAGAAAGTAATAGTAGGTTCTGATCTTAAAAATATAAAAAATCACTTTGCATATACAGATCCACTTCACACATATGCTGATTTACTGACTGACCTTCATTTGAATCTCCATCTTTGATCTACTCGGAATTCACTTCAAGAAATCATCACAACTTTGTTTAGCTTTTCACAATTTCTCCTTTAGCATTCTTCTTAGACTTGTTAGTCAATAACATCAACCTCTTACTGCTCCTCTATAACCTCATGATTAGGTTTTCCTTTATACCTCTTTGATAAGGTAGATCAATCTTTTTCCACTTCATCTCATCTGTAGATCTTAGGTTTAGGTCAATTTCATCGAATCCTTCCATCATTATGTTCTCCATCTTTTTCTTCTAGATACATCTCCAAACTTCTCTTTGAAGCCATAAGAAAACTATTTACCACACATTAAATGCTCCATACAATTAATTAATAATATCAACACATTTTACATATCCCAAGAATTCAACTATGTTAGTTGGGATCCTAAATTCTTTCTCCAAATGTAAATTACTGACACTTGGTCAATACTGTGTTCATCTCCTTGGTCATCACTATGTATCTTGGTCATCACTACAAACTATCTTCCTCGACAAACACTGTCTTTGCTTGCTAATTTCCTATCACTTGGCAATTATTGGTGTTCGGTCAACACTAGATTTACTCGGCATATACTAGCGCTCGGTCGACACTAAAATCACTCTGGTTAAACTAGATTTCTTCATTTTTTGTCAATTAAGCCTACCTTTCTAGTCTTTCTTCTTACTAGATAAACTACACATTATCTTGTCAATGTGCCAACTAATTTAGTACCCATTAAAGTATCACATAACTCAACCTTTCCTTAGGTTCTCTTGTTATCTCCTTTTCCAAATCCTCTTCATAAATCAAAATATATGGTACTCTCCTAGATAGAAATTGTCTTACAGGTTAAGGTTTGACATCAATGACAATATAGTAATTGTTTTAGTTGTAGTTTCCAACAATTGCCCTCTTTGGCATTGATGGAAACACCATATGAATAACACATGATTTACCAAACAATCCAAAAACTTTGTGCATCATATTTTTATAATATCCTTAGCTTCATTCTGATTCACAACTTTTGTTTTTCCCAACTGCTTACTCAATTACTCCCTCTGAATCTTTTCTATATCTCTCCCTCAGGTTTTGTTGAATCTTCTCCCTCTTTGTTTTCATTGAATCTCTCCTTCTTTGACAACAATGCCAAAGCTTGTATCTTTCACTTACATATTCTCCATCTAGATTTCTTCATGTTAGATATGTATAGAGCTGAAAGACACAAAGCAGTGTTGTCGGTAAATGAAGCATTTCTAGTATACATCGACGGAGTGTAGTGTATACCGATCATAGTATTAACCGAGCAGTGTTCACCGACGCATTTCTTTTTTAACTGAGCAAAAAAAAATGAATTAAATGATTAGTTTAGCTGATAAGATTGATGAGCTAGAAAGAGTATAACATTGAGGTAATAGATAATGTTTGTTACACAGATAGATGGTTGACGAAATTCAAGGAAGATCTAACGGAGAAGATTGAAATGTGTTATTGACACAAGTACCGAGAAAGTTTGAAGCGGAAAAATCTATGAATGTGGTTAGGCGGAAAAATCTGATGGTGGAGAAGAAAATGATTTACTCATCTATATAAGAGAACAAAATTTCTTTATGAAAGGATGCCGAAAGAAGTAGAAACTATAGGAATATTGCGTGAACAAGGTTTTCATGCATTCTAATCATGCTGGTTAGTAAGAACAGAGCTACAGAACAATTACCAAGCTATACAGAGAAATTACCGATGCACAGTAAGTGGATATAGTATTGAATCTAAAGTGAAATATTGATCAGAAGGATTTGTATGGACTAAATATTGATCTGTAATCTACAATTGAAGTTGTATTAAGGTAGGTCATTTACTGTTACATATTTAACCATTGTATATAGTCAAAATCTCTTAACTGAGTGGACTCTAAAAGTCTTATGATGTATCATTCATAGAATGAATATTGTTATCCTATCAACCCCATAGTGAATGCTGGTTGGATGATAACTTCTAGTCTAAAATCCTCTAACAAGGTCACACCTGACAGTGTGTTTGTAAACCTTTAACAGGGTTGGGTCTTAACCGACCTCACTTCAGAAGAGTGAACAATTTTGGGTTGCCTATCCTAGGTGGTTTTTCCCTTTATAGGGTTTCCACATTAAATCTCTTGTGTTATGTGTTGATTGTGATATTTTTTTGTTATCATTCTTTACATGTTACATGTTAGATTTGATCGGTAAACTATTATAGTATTAGACTGGTAATTGGTAAAAGCACAGACAGTAAAAGTTTTATTGTTTACTGACGAGTAGAAATTGAAGAAATGGTTTTGAATTATACATTTTGATTTGAGACACTGGATAATTGATTCACCCCCCTCTCAGTTATTCTAACATATCTCTCCCTTAGGTTTAGTTGAATCTTCTCCCTCTTTGTTTTCATTGAATCTCTCCCTCTTTGACAATAATGCCAAAGCTTGTATCTATCACTTACATCTTCTCCATCTAGATGTCTTCATGTCAGTTATGTATGTTGTATACTCCCTCTATCATCTTTCTTATAATTGATTATCATCTCTACTTCACTTCTCACAACTCTAGGTAACTCCTAAAGTGTGACCTTTTCTGCATCAATTTGTCAAATATTTTTTTTAGCATATTTGATGAAGTGCTCCCATTTTATTAGGTAACCTCAGTTAGGGGAATCACCCCTAGTTTACCTCTAAGATATTCATGACCATCTTTAGGTAAGGCTTTTGTGAATATATATGCTAATTGTTCCTTTGTATTCACATATTCCAATCTCCCTTCTTTGTCTTGAACTAGCTCTCTCAATTAATGATACTTGATAGAAATATGCTTAGTCTTGGTGTATATTACTAGATTCTTTGATATGTTAATATCACTTGTGTTATCACATAAAATAACAACTGGCTCTTTGATTTCCTTCTTCATTCCATTTAACAATTGCTTGATCCACACCAGATTTGAACAATTTACTATTGTTAGTACATAATTAGCTTTTGTTGTAGATTGGGAAATGTAGTTTTGTTTCTTGCTTGTCCAAGAGACTAATCTATTTCCTAAAAAGAATGATCCACCACTTGTACTTTTTCTATCATCAAGATTTGTAGCCCAATCTGCATTAGTGTAAACTCTTAATTCAAATTTGTTTTTCTTCTTGTAATATAATCCATAATCCTCTGTTCCTTTTAGATATCTCAATATTCTTTTCACTATCATCATATGATTCTATTTAGGATTAGCAGAAAATCTTGCCACAATCCCAACTGCTAGGGCAATATCCGGTCTATTGTGAACAATATATTGTAGCTTTCCAATCATAGATTTATACAAGTTTTGATTCATTTCAGTTGTATCATCAGTTTTAGATAGTTTTTGTCCAGTAGCCATAGGAGTACTCACTGGTCTAGAATACTCCATACCAAAAATTTTCAATATCTCCTTAACATATTTAGATTGAGTAATGTAGATACCTTTCTTCATTTGATAGACTTGCAAACCAACAAAGAATTTGATATCACCAAACATAGACATTTCAAATTTAGTTTTCATCTCATTTAAATTTTTTTACAATAGGGCATCTTGTCCTCCAAATATGATATCATCAACAAAGATTTCAGCTAACAAAATCCCTTTACCTTTATCAGTCTTCATATATAGATTATTATTGTCATTTGTCCTTGTAAATCTAATCTTTATCAATAATTATGTAGTCTCTCATACCATTCTCTAGGTGCTTGTTTCAACCCATACAACACCTTGTTTAGCTTGAATACCATATTCTTCTTGCTCGGGTCAAAAAATCCTTTAGGTTGTTCAATGTACACCTCTTCTTCCAATATCTCATTCAAAAATGTAGATTTGACATCCATCTGATATACTTTGAATCCTTTATGTGAAAAATATGCAAATAGAGTCCTCACTCCTAATCTTTCAACTGGGTAAAATATCTCCCCATAGTCAATTCCTTCTTCTTGTGCATATCCATTACATACCAATCTTTCCTTATTTCTTGTGACCTCTCCATGTTCATTTATATTATTTTTTAATACCCATTTTATTCCAATAACATTCTTGTCTTCTGGTCTGGGCACTAGAGTCCAGGTATTATTATTTTCTATCTACTCTATTTCTTCATTCATGGCTTTTATCCAATCATCATTCTCTAAAGCATATTTTATTGTTTTAGGCTCAAATTCACATAGTAAGCATGTATGATCTTTCAACTTACTTCTTGTCATAACTCCAGATTCTTTATCTCCAATGATTTGTTTAGGATTATGATGTCTTCTTACATATTTACCCAATGTAGGTTCATATTTCTTTTCTCCATGTTCTGGATCTTCATATTCAACTTGTAAATTATCTGCTTCTTCTTTTGATTGCTTGGTAGTATCCTCATGATGCTCAACATTACCTTCCTAATTCTCAGCAACATCCACTTGATGCTTGGCATTACTAATCTATGACTCTACATCTGGTTCAAGTGTATTACTTGCCTCTCCTTCTTCCATGTATACAAAAGATTTGTAATCTTTAGGTTCTTTCTTGCACTCAACTTCATCTCTTTCTACATATTCATCAACTCTAGAACATTTGCACTTTCCACAATTTTGTTAGTGTTAAAATTCAAACACTTATATGCTTTTCTCTTAATGCAATATCCTAGGAATATGCCTTTGTCACTTTTTGTATCAAATTGTCTATTCCTATTGTCTTTCAGTACATAGCATTTACTCCCAAAGACTCTAAAATACTTCACATTAGGTGCATAGCCATGCCATAACTCAAAAGGTGTAGCATTTGAACCTTTCTTGATTTTTACTCAGTTCAAGGTATACATAGTTGTACTTAAAACTTCTTTCTAGTACTTTTGTGCAACATTCTTCTCTATCATTAGTGTTCTAGCACAATCCATAATTGACAAGTTTCTTCTCTCTATTATGCCATTCTATGGAGGTGTTCTCAGTGTAGACATCTGTCTCTTTATTCCTCTATCATTGCAGAACAGATTGAACTCATTTGATATAAACTCTCCACCTCTGTCAAATCTCAAACATTTCAAGCTTCTACTTGTCTCTTTTTCAACTTTTGTCAAATACCACTTAAACAACTAAAATGCATTAGATTTCTCTTTCAAAAAGATTAAAGTCATCATTCTAGTATAGTCATCAACAAATAGAATGAAATAATTATCACCACAATAACTTTGTATGCCCATAGGTCCACAAAGGTCAGTATGAACCAATTCCAAAATATTGTCAAAGTTATATGTCTTGCTCTTAAAACTAGAATTTTTCATCTTTCCCAATTGACATTGTTTACACATCACATTATCAGGTTTCTTCAATCTTGAAAAACCTCTTACTTTCTTCTTTTTACTAATATTTACCAGTGTTGTTCAATTGTGCAACACCTGACAAATTATAATTAAGACCTTCAACCCAATAAGAATTTTCACATGTGATCTTATTAGTTAATCTAATTGATCCTTTTCCTCTCACAGGACATGGTGCATCATTACCAAACTTAACACTTCTACCTTTGTAATGATTTATGGTCTTAAACTTACTTTTATTACCATTCATGTGATGTGAGAAACCCCTATCAATAATCCATTTATCACCTTTACTCACATAAGAAATAGGTACTATTTTCTCATCTTCATCATAATCATCTTTCATAGAAACATAAACAACTTTTATATAACATTCATCAGATTCATTAGTTTCACTATTAGTTTCCTCTTCAGCAATATAGAAAGATTTCTTACCTTTGTCTTTTTAGTCTTTGTACCTTTAGTGATCTATTTCATTTCTCTTGTCTTTTTACTTTCTTTCCCTTCTCTCATCCTTAATGTCAGTCTTGTCAGGGAAACTTACTGCAATATGGCCAACTTTGTTACATGAAATACAGATTATAGGAAGTTTACCTTTATATTTCTCTTTTCCTCTTTTTAGCCTTCTATCCATAAGTGACTCAAGGTCATCTAGATCTTCATCAGAAGAGTCACTATTACTGTCACTATCACTATCACTTTTCACACATTTTTATTTTTCTTTAGATTTATCATTTGTGAATTGAATGCAGATTTAACATTAGGAATAGTGTAATTGTCATAATTACATAGCTCAAAAGTAGTAAGCTTACCAATGAGACTTTCCAGAGTTAGAACATTACTAGGGTTACATCTTAATTCTTGTATTGTAGAAATTATGATAGCATAGATAGCAAGCAAAGTTATCAATACTTTACCAATAACAGTTTCATCATCAATTTTTCCATTAGCTCCTCTAATAGAATTCACTACCTCCTTAATTCTACCACAATACTGAGCAATAATTTCACCTTCTTGCATTTTCATTTCATCAAACTTACCTCTCAAACTTTCATATTTTTCTCTTAGCACATTTGTATCTCCACCATAGATAGATGTAAGAGTGTCCCACACTTGCTTTGCATTAGTGCAATTCTTGATATCTTCAAGTTCAGGGTAGCTTAGGACATATGCAATCTCCAACATTTCTTGATTGTGTTCTTGTTTTTCTTTCATCTCCTTGATAGTCAAAGGTGCAGTAGGTATAACATAGTCATTTTACACATAGTACTTTGTCGAATCACCAATACTAGCTTGATCCGATTTCATCAAACTTTTCCATGCAGGGAAGTTCTCTTTGTTTAGCTTCGATACCTCCTTTTTGTACATCTTGATCAATAGCTTCAGGTACCTCTAAAATTTTCTCTACAAGCACCAACATCTCTAATACCAATTGTTAGAATGATTTAGAATAACTGAGAGGGGGGTTGAATCAGTTATCCTCAGGTGTAGATGTACCAATTAAACTTTTCAGTACTTCAACAACTCAGATCTAATCAACAATTCAAATTGTTCTCTATAGCATATATCAGAAACATATATCATGTAGTCCACTATCCAAAAGTAATTAACTTTCAAAATATAAAGCTTTCAACAATATTCACATCAAAATCATTCACACAAGTATAACACCAAGATTTATAGTGGAAACACAATTTGGGAAAAACTACTTTGTAATATGCTATTGATTTTCACTCTTCTAAAGTGAGCTCTATGAGAAGCCAACCCAGTCAAAAGTTTACATACACACTATTAGGTGTGACCCTGTGAAAGGATTTAAAATAGTCTGTCAAAAGTGGCCTTGTTAGAGGACTTAAGAAAATTCCATTAGAATGTCACCTTGATTAAAGGATTTATACAATGACTGTTAGGTCAACCTTGATTAAAAGATTTAGACTGATACAATGGTTAGAAAGTAACAGTAGGTTCTAATATGAAAAACATACAACTCATTTTGCAAATATAGATCCACTTCACACATATGTTGATTTATTGACTGACCTTCATTTTCATCTCCATCTCTAATCTTCTTGGAATTCACTTCAAGCAATCACCAAAACTCTGTTTAGCTCTTCATAGTTTCTCCTTCAGCCTTCTACTTAGACTTTTCAGTCAATAACATCAACCTCTTCCTTCTCCTCTGTAACCTCACAATTAGGTTTTCCTTTATACCTCTTTGATCAGATAGATCAATATTTTATCGCTTCATCTCCTCTGTAGATCTTAGATTTAGGTCAGATTCATTGAATCCTTCCATCATTATGTTCTACATCTTTTCCTTCTAGATACATCTCCAAACTTCTCTTTGAATCCATAAGAAAATGATTTACCACGCATTAAATGCTCTATTCAATTCATTAATAATGTCAACATGTTTTACATATCCCAAGAATTCAACTATGACAGTCGGGATCCTTAATTCTTTCTCCAAATGTAAATTACTGACACTCAATCAATACTATGTTCATCTCCTCAGTCATCACTGTGTATCTCGGTCATCACTACAAACTATCTTCCTCGGCAAACACTATCTTTTCTCAGTAATTTCATGTCACATGGTAATTACTAATGTTTGGTCAAAACTAGATTTATTTGGCATATACTAGCACTCGATTGACACTAACATCACTTGGCTTAAACTAGATTTCTTCACTTTTGCTCGATTAAGCCTACCTTTCTAGTCTTTCTTCTTACTAGATAAACAACACATTATCTTGTCAATGTGCCAACTAATTAAGTACCCATTAAAGTACTACGTAATTCAACCTTTCCTTAGGTTCTCTTATTATCTCCTTTTCCAAATCCTCTTCATCAATCAAAAGATATGGTACTCTCCTAGATAGCAACTATCTTACTAGTTAAGGTTTGACATCAATGACAATATAAAAATTGTTTCAATTGTAGTTTCCAACAATGAAGAAATTCCCTAACATGCATAGGGGTAAAAGCACAATCATGTGTCACCTTTTAGACTAACTTATCAGCACAATTGAATTTTAGTATTTGTAACTAAAAGTTAATTTTGGTCGAACATATGGTCTAGTTGAGTTAGATAAGTTCCTTAACTTTTCCAATTGGAAATATCTATTAAATGCTTGTTTTATACCACTTTGACTCCAATTACCATAAAAATAAAATTATTTCAGAAAAGTGGCATTTCAATAACTCCTAATCTTTTTAATGATATTTTTTTTTAGAATAAAAAAATACCCTTTTGTAGAGATCAGAGTCAAGAATATCCTCATATAGATTTTATAATGTTTTAATTAGACATAGTTTATTGTAATTAAAAAATATTGCAAGTAGGTATTTTAACAGTCAAGGAGATGTTGATTCAAAGAAATTAAAAAATACTAAATGATATTAAATATATTTGAAAAACATATGGTGCACTAGAGGAGAGACTCATCTTCAAGAATATATATTTACTTTTTTTATTGGGATAGATTTGTTATGAAAAATATGTTGCGAGATGAAAACTATCGATTTCAGTGAGTTGGAGTTTGAATTGTTATAAAAGAGAAAATATAGGTCACAAACCAATTTTTATTTCTTCATCCGCTAGCTATATATGTCATCTATGACATATTTTGAAATTAGGGGAAAAATGTTTATTTACATATAATTTTTTGGTGGAAACTAGACCCCTAATTTTCAGCATTTTTCAGCAGCTGAAAAATCATCTTTAAAAATTTAAAAAAAATATCAATTCTTATTCAAAAAAATTATTAAAAATATTAATCATAAAATTCATCCATTTTATCAGATTTAATTAGTTTACATCATCTTCAAATTCCAAACATAAATGTCATTTTTATACTATTGAAGTTGAACTACTTTGATTTTGTTAGCCTTTTCCTTTGTAAAAGGGCGACAACTTATTGTGCTTTTACCCATAGGTGGAGATCAAACATATGCACCATGCAAATGATTAGTGACTTTTACAGAAGAGGTGATGAGAAAACTAGGTATGTTGAAGTTGCAAGAATGATGAAACTCTTCTAGAAACAAATGCATGAAAGGGAAAGGATCCCTTGGAGACTACTGGATTAATATAAAAATGATATATGTTTCATGGAGGAGATTGGCAACACATGCTTTGAGGTAGTGGAACCTATAACTATTGGCAATTTGGATAAGTATCATATCAGAGTGTACCATTATGGAAACATATACTCAGCATGAAGATAACATAATCGAAGGAAGCAGTCTTGCATAAGTGCATTAGAAAATTAGAAAATTGTCTAAGTACAACAGTATTGGCCTATCTAATGAGAGATAGTTTTATTTAGCGATATTCACACAAGAAGTTCAATGCATGCTCACTTGAAAATGGATTGTTCTATGTATATCAAAGCCACATATGAGAGTGCAAGTTTGTATGGAATGTACAGAAGAAGATATTAAAGATTTACAAAGACAATGTTGAGCCGACTTGAACATAGTAGAAGATAAAATATGATCACATTAAGTTAAGGGATTATTTTTTTTATCAAAATAATGACTTAACCATGTAGGGACAACATCCTAGATGTTAACCCTAAAGAAACATGAATTAATTTTATAATTTGAGAAGAGTATATGTATTGTAAGCTGACTAGAAGTTATTAATTGTAATAACTTATTTATATGTAAGAATTATGTAATGCAAAATACACACAAAAAAGGTTACATATAGAAATTGTAATAAGTTGACATATGATGCAAAATTGTATATTATAAGAAGAAAGAAAGTGATAGATGTATGTGAAAGAGAAGAGCCTACAAAGCTAAATCAAAATAGGAAAGGTATTCCGTAGTAGTAAAGGTTTTGTATTTTACCTTTGTATCAGAAGCTATTATTGTATATTGAATGTTTGGACAGTGAGCTCATCTCGTAAACATTTTTTTTGTAATAGAAACTCCTAACAGGGTTGAGGCTTCTAACAAGGCCTAAATTCCTTTAATTAGGACAGAGACACTATATTTATGCAACAGACTCTAATAGGGTCAACATCCTTAACCAAATATCTTTTAATTAGTGGATCAGTTGTGGGTATCATCCCCATCGAGGTTTTCCATTAGCCAGGATTTCCTCAAGAACAAACATGGTGTTATGAGTTTATTTGTTTTATTGATATGCTTGTTATTCAATTTACTTAGTTTAGTTTCTTATGCAAGCTTCAAGTTAATTTGTTATATCCATAATTGGGAAAAAGTAAAATTTTGTGAAATATTGATTCACCCCCCCCACACCCCCCTCTCTTAGTATTTCCTATTTCTAACAATTGGTGTCAGAGCTTAGTTACTCAAAATAAAGTTTTTCAGAGAAAGCCTATCATCTTGAGTAAGATCGCTATGGATATGGATCAATTGTAGAAGAATCTTAAAGAAGCTCTTGAACATATTGATATACTTACTGAAGAAAGAGATACTCTGAAAGAGAAATATGATGATGAGAAAAACTACATTGAGAAACTAAAAGAAAAGATAGAAGATCTAAAATCAAAGAAGGAACCTACAATTCAAGTCAAGGACTGTGATGAAGTTTCAAAACTGAAGAAAGAATATGAGATCCTTAAACATGAGTTAAAGATTGTAGATCTCAAGTTAAGCTTAAAAGATGAAAATTGCAAAGATGAATCAAATCTGAAATTAGAGAATGCTAATTTAAAATCTGAACTTACCAAAGTTACATCTGAATTTGAGAAAAGAAAATTGCAGTATGCTGAACTTGAGAAGTACAATACAATTGTGAAAGGAGAACTAACTCAGTCTAAACAACATCTTGAGAAACTTTATTCTAGTAGTGAAAATATTGATGAACAAATGTCTTATCAAAAACCATCTTATGATAAAACCGGTCTTAGATATCTTGAAGACAAGTTCTCTAAGAAGATTAAGGAATGCAAAGAACCAAATCCAAAACACTTTGAGAGAAAATATGAAAAGAAATCTGATAAAGCTAACAAATATGAAGATATACCTAATCCACCTAAAGAAGATGAACCACCTAAAGATATGTGAAGAGAATTCGAAGGTAGATGTTTTTCATGCAATTCTTTTGGACAAATGAAAAGAGATTGTACAGGTAAGAAATTTAAACCTATCTCTGGTTATTGTTATAATTGTCATGGTTTTGGACATAGAGCTATTGATTATAAGAAACCTAGATCTAATGATAATAATAGTAGTAGAATGTTTAGAGATACTAACCCTATAGATAAAATATCTATTAGAGACATGAGAAAAAGGAATGGAGTTGTGTGTTATAGATGCAATGAGATTGGACATAATACTAGAAATTGCAGATCACAAATCAATCAGATGAGACCGAGATATGGAAGAAATGGAGTAGTTTGTTAGATATGCAACAATTTTGGTCACATGAAAATATTTTGAAAATTGAACAACATGAGAAACCCTAATCCTAGAAACTATACAAGGAGAAATGTGAGCACAAACAACAGTTAGAGAGGATGTTGTAGTAACTTGGAAGAAGTTGAGTTTTTTAAAGCCACCGATCAAGCAAGCACACTCAATATACTAGGAAACCAGACAGGTGAAGTACCTGAGAGTAAGTGTAAATCATTTCCTAATTCATCTCAAAGCACTTAAGTATTTATTTCATGAATTATGTGTTAGAGCAGAGTATTAGAATAGTGTAAAAGTTAGAATAGATTGAATTGAGTCTTGTGAAGTTAATATAAGCTAGAATATGATATAATAAAGGTATGGTTAAGAGCGCATGAATTTATGAATATGTATGCGAGTACACAAAAAGAATGAAGTTTTGCAAGTAACCAGGAATAACTTTTTGGCTTGAAGTAGTAAAGAAATTTAATGCGATGTTAGTATCTTGAAATATTTGAAGGATAAAATTTGATGGTCGATATTAGTTGATCATTCAAGTGATTACAAGTGATATAGAGAGCTAGCCAGTGAAGATTAAGAGCAGTTTGTAGGATTTGAAGACGGATTTCTTGTCAGATCTACATAAAGCCCTAAATCCTGATTATGAGGTATTTTGCTAAGTATTCACTATCAAAGAAGTTGTACTTTTATAGAATCATGGATGCATCACTAGTTTTCCACATCAGACATTTAGTCAGACCTAGAATGAAGAAAGAACCTATACAACCTTTGGAAGAAGACCCTAGTTTAGCCTTGTCATCCGTTCCAGATAGAGTTTTGCATTTGGAAGATGTAAGAGGTTATTTGAAATGTAAGTTTGAGACCATAGGAGATGGTAGCATAATCATGGAATATATAACATCTATAAACATGATATGTCATACAAAGAAGGGTTTGAACATTTGAGTGAAATTGATGTTATCAAGTATACACTTCACTATGAATTTCAGAATGATGAATGGACCAAGATAATATTGAGCAGAATTGATAATGGAAAGTTTTGGTTAGATGATAGAGTCATAGACATCACTGTAGACCTAATTCATGAGGTAACTGGATTATCTAAGTCAAGAATAATTCCTTTAAATGAGAATAATGTCAAGAAAATAGTGTTAGACAACACCAAGTCTTCATACAATGGAAGAGGAATTGTTATAAGTGAGATTGAACAGGATGATGTTAGATATGTGTGTAAAATTTTGACTTCAAAGTTTTGTGCGAGCTCAAGAGAAGATGATATGGTAGTTGGCACGGTGCATGTAGCTTATCTTATGTGTGTAGAGAAAGTACAGGTAGATATGTGTGAAATTTTGAGGATTCAGTTGACTAAAAATCTTGAGAAGATTAGAAAGACCAAGAATTCACAATTTAGATTTTCTTCTTTGATCACATACATGTTTTTCCATTTGTTGAGAAGATTCCCATACACTATAGGAGTTGAATGGAATGACAATAGAAATTCTATGGACATAATCAACAAAGTGTACTTGAGACACCCTATTGACAAATTGAATGAAAGTGCTACTTTAGTGATTAAGAATTTTCAAAATGAAATGAATAAAAGATCAAGGATTCCACCATCAATTGTGGAAAAATACAAAGATGAGATATGATTTTTGGTAGATACAGACTTTACCTATGTTGAAGCAATTGATCCAAGAGTAGAATTTGTAGATCCTCTTGAGTATGAGGTTTCAAAAGTTGAGATTTAAGGTTATGTGACCAGATTACTTAAAAGTAATTTGGATGCTAAGATTGCTAGATTTGGGACACATGAAGAAAACTTCAATTCCGCACAATCATCACAAGCACAAAAAATGTAAAAGAAGAGAGTTGACAGTACCATCAAGAAAATATTGAAAGAGACTGTTATGACCGAACATGAGTTTGTCATTGTGAAGTAGACAACAATAACAATTAGGGACATTGGACAAAAATAAGTACTATCAGTTCCACCCTTGACATCCCTTGCAGCCCCTACTAAAGAAAATCAGGAAATTGATGAAGAAATTGAAGAAGTGGAAGTACAAGAAGTGAGGAAATCCACAAGATCCTCCTCCGCCACACCAACTAAAAGAGTGAAAGAAATGGAAAGTAGACCAAGTAAAAGATAGAAGACCATCTTAACACAAATTCAAAGGAAAACATCACCAATTAAGGCAGATGAAGAGGCAAGTAGTAGAAAGAAGAAATGGAAGCCCAAAATAGATAAGGTGAACTCTTTGATCATAAATGAAGGTGATCTTACTAAGTTAAAAAATACTATGAAATGTATGATAACTTTGAAAAGTTGAACCTAGAAAATGTAGTTGTCAGACACATGATCCTTATAGACAAGAAATTTGATGACATCCAAGGCAAGATCCCTGAAAATCTTTATGAGAAATTGATTAATAGGAAGAAGAGAGCCACAGAAGAAGATAAAGGGATAAGAGAAATATTTGTAAGAAAGCTCTATGAGATAAAAGTGTTGGAGATTTTCCAGCAGGCTAGTACTGACTGTATGTTTGTCATTGATGACAGCATATGGAAAGTAGCACATGAAGAAGTATTATGAAATAAGCTTTCAATATGTGTTGCATGGACATGATATCATCTTGATATCATGGGTGTAGAGGTTAACTATTAGTACAGACAGTTATATAGAAACCTATGTCAGCAGTGTTCCTGGCAGAATTACAGCCAGTGTTGTGGGGTCAATCATTTGTACAGTTATCATGGACCTGTGCTCCCTTGGATATATGATGGAGACATGTTAGTGATGTTTTAGTTATGGACACATAGTGTGATGATGAACACATGTGAAGTTATGGAGTCACTATTTTCCAGTAGCAATTTTCTGTGATTGTTCAGAAGAGTCGACAGAGATTTTAGTAGTTCTGGAGTTGCACCTATCTTTAGGGTATGTGCCCTTGGAGTTAAGCTTGGAGATGAGTTATTTATGTTTAGTTAAGAGTGCATGAGTTAATTTATCTTGTAAGAAATATCCATTTTTTTGGTAGAACCGACAGTGTGTAGCATGCGTCTATAGTTAATATAATTAGATAGGTCCCAGAATGTGTTGCGTGCATAGTAGAGCCAACAGAATGTTTGTTGGAGTTTTCTATGGTTTCTCTAATATGATTTCAAGTTAGTTCTAATAGGTTAACCTGATCATATCATTTAGAGGAAAGATATTTATAGGTAGTCAGTTGTGATTGCTGAAGTGTGGTTCATGGTTGATTAAGTAGAGAAAAGAAAAGTGTGTGAAGTGTAGAACCATCAGAAGAAGGTCAATGTGACCAAGTAGAGTACTTGTGCTATACATTGGAACTGATCCAGACAAGTAGGTCTAAGTGTATTTCATAAAGATCTAGATATAGTGTGTATATGTTACTCAGGAGGTTGTAGTCTTCACCCCTTTGAGTAGTGAGCTCTTGGACAGTGCATCCTCTCCCCTAATAGGGAAAATTGTCAAAGACTCGTAACAGGGTCCGACCCTTGACCAAGTCTACTGTACTTAATATATTGTAAAGCTACTCCTAATAGGGTAAAGGATCTTCTAGCAAGGATCATAATACACTAGTACATAATATTAGTGGGTGTCAATTCCCACCGAGGTTTTTACCTATTTGGGTTTCCCCATAACCAAAATATTGGTGTTGTTTTCATGTGTTCTTTCTATGTGTTTATGCTTTATGTTTAAGTATACTTAATTGGATAAAGAATTGAATCTTCTAGATAACTGATTCACCCCCCCACTCTCAATTATCTCTTGGGACTATTCCTAAAAATTGGTATCAGAGACAAGTGCCTTGGAGAGAAAGTCTAATAGCTTGAGGTTGATCAAATGGCATTCTTCAGAAAAGAAATTCCTAAGTTCTATGGAGAGAATTATCTTGATTGGAAGAACAAGATGGTGACTCATTTGCAATGCATTGCTTTTGAAGTTTTTAATGTGACTATCAAAGCAACCAAAATTCCTACCCTAGAAGATCTTGGAAAAGATGATGCTATTGAAAGAAAAAAGGAATTATTTCATCACAATTCTATAGATAAGGAAGCCCTTATCAGTGCCCTATCTGATGGTGAATTTTTAGAGTTGAAGAAAGCTGACACCGTCAATAAGATATGGAAGCACCTTGAAGACATGTTTGAAGGTGAAAAGCAAGCAAAGGATGCACACAAAAAAACATGCAAGAAAGATAAAATGCATTAGAGATGTTTCATGAAGAAAACATCAGAGCTTATAATCAAAGGATTAATGAAGCAGTTGCTAGAATCAAGAATAATGGTGGAGAGATCTCAGAGGAAGACATCATGGACAAGTTGATGACTACCCTTACTCTAGAACATGAAAAAAAGATCAGCATTCTTGATGAGACCATGCAGCTTACATCTAATTTCAAGAGAGAAACCTTGATCAGAAAGATCTCAGTTTTTGAGATTTCAAGATTGAAGACAGAACCAAAAAGTGAGACAACCTTCAAAGCGACAGTTCATGGTAAGAAATCTAAAAACACTTCTGGTAATTTTGATGATGATGAAGAAGAAAAGAATTTAGATGATTTTATTACTATGATTGCCAAAAGAGAAAAGAAAGGGAAAGGAAAATATGAAGGTCAGTTACCATTCAAGTGCTTTTTATGTAATAAGATAGGTCACTTTGCATCCAAGTGTCCTACTAGAGCTAGAAAGTTCAAAAAGGATTACAAACCTAAGTACAATAAGGAATGTTACTATGCTGGAGATGGAGTTTTTGATGATGAATCAGGAGAAGAAGAAATTGGATTCATTGCTATGGTAGACAAAATGCTTAAGACAAATCATAAAGATGAAAAAGAGGAACAAGAACTAGCATTGATCGCCCAAGTAGACATTAGGATAGATTGGATTATAGATAGTGGTTGCTCACATCACATGACAGGTGATAAAGGAAGATTTGTTCATTTGGACAAATACAATGGTGGTATGGTTAGATTCAGAGACAACACTCCTAAGCCTATAGTTGGTAAAGGAGCTATCACTTTGGATGGAAAGAATGGTACTGATGATGTTCTCTATGTTGATGGTTTGAAACATAACCTTCTTAGTGTTGGACAATTACTTGGAAAAGGCTATCAGTTGGAGTTCAAAGATGAAAAATGCATCATTAACAACAAAGATGGTGTTATGATTGCATTAGGTTCAAATACAAGAGGTAATGTTTTTCAACTTAATTCAGAGGCAAGTTGTTTTGTTGCTAAATTTGATGATAGTTGGTTGTGGCATAAAAGACTATGTCATATCAATTTCAATAACATAGTAAAGATAAGCAATGTTAAGGCAGTAAGAGATCTACCTTGCATAGAAAAGCTAGTTGATACTATATGCAGGGAATGTGTGATGGGAAAGCATGTGAGAAATCCATTCAGGACCAAGAACAAGTCAGAAAATAACAAGTTGGATTTGATACATATAGACCTATGTGGCCCTACTCAAACAATGTCATACTATGGTGAAAGGTATTTCATTTTATTTGTTGATGATTATAATAGGATGATGTGGGTTGTATTCTTGAAAGATAAGTCAGAAGCATTTGAAAATTTCAAAATATTCAAAGCTAAGGTTGAGAATGAATTTGGAATTAAGATAAAGTGTTTGAGATCAGATAGAGGAGGAGAATTCACCTCTAATAGATTCTATACCATCCATAGAATTCAACTGAGACAAGGCGTTGACAAAATAGCATACGAGCTTTGGTTTGGTAATGTTCCCATAGTGAAATCCTTTAGAATCTTTGAAAGCAAGTGCTACATCAAGAGAGATGAAGCAATAGGCAAGTTTGATGCAAGAAGCGATGAAGGTATTTTCCTTGGTTACTCTACTAAAAGTAAAGCTTATAGATGTTTCAATGTAAGAATGAAAAAGATCATTGAAAGTGCTCATGTTAAGATTGATGAGAAATTCATGATTCAAGAAAGGTATCATGATTACTCACCCATGATTGAAGATGAACCTAGACCCTTTACTAGCAAGACAGTCATTAAAGAAATGTTTGACAATATTGATGTATTGTTTAATGACCTTGAGACAAGTGAAGAAGAAACACCTAAGGCTGATGAGTCAGAATCAACTAAGGTTCCAAAGTTTACATCTAGAAACCATTCCATGAAAGATATCATTGGAGATCAGAGCACAAAATTCCTAACAAGATCACAAGCAAAGAAATCAGCTAATGGTGATGTTTTATGTTTACTATCTCAGATTAAGCCCTTAAGTGTTGAAGATGCTTGCAAGGATTCACATTGGCATGATGCTATGAAAGAAGAACTTGATCATATTATCAAAAATGACACTTGGGAACTAGTCCCAAGACCTAGTGATAAAAATGTGATTGGAACAAAGTGGACATTCAGAAATAAAATGAATGAAAATGGCATAGTATTAAGAAACAAAGCAAGGTTAGTATGTAAAGGTTATGCACAAAGAGAAGGCATTGATTATTCAGACATATTTGCACCTGTGAGTAGATTAGAAGCTATTAAGTTGTTTCTAGCTTATGCTATAGTTAAAAACTTCAAATTATATCAGATGGATGTAAAGTTAGCATTCCTAAATGGAGATCTGAAAGAAGAAGTATACATTGAGCAGCTAGAAGGATTCACCTTAGTAGATAGACATGATATGGTATGTAGATTGAAGAAGGCTCTCTATGGACTTAAGAAAGCCCCTAGAGCATCGTATGAGAGACTAGATGGATACTTAACAAAGTTTGGATTCAAGAAAGGAGCAACAGATTGTAATCTATTCATTAGAGAGACATTTGAAGTTCTACTACTTGTAGCTATATTTGTTGATGACATTATCTTTGGAGGTAATGACAAGCTTAGTGCTGAATTTTCTAAGGAGATGAAAAATGAATTTGATATGAGTATGATTGGCCCTATCAAGTACTTTTTGGGATTAAATGTGCAGCAGACAGAAAAAGGTGTCTTCATTAATTAGTCCAAGTATGTGAAAGAAATATTAAATAATTTTAAGATGGATGATTGCAAGCTAGTAGGAACTACTATGATTATCGGATGCAAGCTTACAAAAGAAGATGACTCACCAACAGTAGATGTAAATTTGTAATAGTCTATGATTGGCAAACTTATTTATCTTACTCAGACTAGACCTGATATTTCCAATGCAATTGGCATAGTTGGAAGATTTGCAGTTGAGCCTAAACAAAGTCAACTCATGGTAGTAAAAGAATATTCAGATATTTACAAGGGACTATAGACTATGGTCTATGGTATCCTAATTCGAATAATGTTGAGGTTCATGTGTACATAGATGCAGATTGGCAGGATGCGTTGATGACAGAAAGAGTACATTAGGTGGAACAGTGTTTCTTGGTGATAGACTTGTCACCTAGACAAGCAAGAAAAAAAATTGTATTTCTTAGTCAATAATAGAAGTAGAATATGTTGTAGTAGTCTTGAATTGTTCTACAATTGTTTGGATCAAGAAGATGATAAAGGATTTTGGAATTTAGATTGATTATCCTATTGTTATTCACTGTGATAACACTAGGACTATCAATATGTCAAAGAATCTTGTGATGCATGCAAAGACAACACACATTGAGATCAAGTATCACTTTCTAAGAGAGAAAGTTTCAGAGAAAGAAGTCAAGTTGGACTATGTGAGTACTAAAGATTAGTTGGTAGACATTTTCACAAAGCCCTTTCCAAAGGATACTTTTGAGTATCTCAGGGAGAAGTTGGGAGTAATTCCCTTCCTTGATTCTACTTAGAAGAAAGATGGAAAGGCATTAGTCCTCCAGGACTGATGGAAGGTGGACTACTCTACTTCAGGAGTAGTACTAGTGCTTAAAATGAATTGCACCCTTTTCCATTGATGTCAAAGGGGGAGTAGTATAGATTCATGAAAAATAGAAAAGAAAAGAAGGATCAATATACTAAGGGGGGGTAGTATTCAGTTATGACAACAGTTCAGTTGAGGAAATGAAGAATATTGGAAAATAATGCAACAGATGGAGGATTAATCTTTGGGGGAGTTTTGAAGAGGAAATGGAGAATGTTATGAAAGAAATTTTCATTTGGATTGGTGGTGGTTTTTCATTCCACATGTTGCCATCAATGCCAAAGGGGGAGATTGTTGGAGATTTGCCAGCAGACTAGTACTGACTGTATGTTTGTCATTGATGACAACATATGGAAACTAGCATGTGAAGAAGTCTTATGACATAAGATTTCAGTATGTGTTGCATGGATATGATATCAGCTTGATATCATGGGCGCAGAGGTTAACTATTAGTATAGATAGTTATATATCAGCCTGTGTCAGCAGTGTTCCTGGCACAGTTACAGGTAGTGTTGTGGGTACAGTCATCCATAAGTTATCATGGAGCTATGCGCCCTTGGATATATGATGCAAACATGTTAGTGATGTTTTAGTTATGGATGCATAGTCTGATGATGAACACAAGTGAATTTATACAGTCTCTATTCACCAGTAGCAGTTTCCTATGATTGTTTAGAAGAGCTGACAGAGATTTTAGTAGTTCTAGAGTTGCGCCTATCTTTAAGGTATGCACCCTTGGAGCTAAGCTTGTCATATCATTTAGAGGAAAGATATTTATAGGCAGTCATTTGTGATTTCTGAAGTGTGGTTCATGGTTGATTAAGTAGAGCAAAGAAGAGTGTGTGAAGTGTAGAACCATCAGAAGAAGGTCAATGTGACCAAGTAGAGTACTTGTGCTATACATTGGAACCGATCTAGACAAGCAGGTCTAAGCTTAGTTCACAAAGATCTAGATATAGTGTGTATTTGTTATTTAGAAGGTTGTAGCCTTCACCCCTTTGAGCAGTGGGCTCTTGGATAGTGTGTCCTCTCCCCTAATAGGGACAATTGTAAAAGACTTCTAACATGGTCTTACCCTTAACCAAGTCTACTATACTTAATATATTGTAAAGCTACTCCTAACAAGGTAAAGGATCTTCTAGCAAGGATCATAATACACTAGTACAAAATATTAGTGGGTGTCAATTCCCACCGGGGTTTTTACCTATTTGGGTTTCCCTATAACCAAAATATTGGTGTTGTGTTCATGTGTTCTTTATATGTGTTTATGCTTTATGTTTAAGTATACTTAATTGGATAAAGAATTGAATCTTGTAGATAACTGATTCACCCCACCCCCCCTCTTAGTTATCTCTTGGGACTATTCCTAACAAAAAGATGAAGAGTATTTTAAGGAAATAATGAAGAACCTTAGTACTCATCTAAGGAAGAAGAGAAGGACAATACTTATAATGGGAGGAAATTGAGGAGATTAACAAAGAAATAGAGGAATTGGTTGTGAAGGTAATGACCTATGGACTAGGTGAGAAAATTAGTGAATCTAATCAAGCGGCTAAAGTAGAATATTAGACTAAACCATCACTAGCTTTTCCACCCTCCATCAACATTATTGATGAATCTATGAATGTTGAAGGAACAAATAGCACCCTAGACAGTTAAGAAAATCCTTTCAATGATCAAGGATTCGATGTTGGCAATTTGACAGAGATTAATGAGCAATAGGACATAGAAGAGAATGAGGAAGAAGAGGTTGAAGCAAGAAAGGAAGAAGAAAAAGAGAAATTCAAACTAATGTAGTAGAAGAAGAGCATGTAGTGCTATAGCAATAGTCAGTGATCATTCCTAAACCCAAGGAAACAACATAAGCATCATAGAAACCACATTTTGAATTAGTGTTTGCAAGCTTAGGACAAGAAGTGGATAATGATGATCAAATAGAGTTGATCTCATCTCTGAACAAGATTATTGGAAAGAATAAGAAGGTAAAAAGCTTGGAAGGAGCACTACTTGAGGTAACAAGTAAACTTCAAAGTGTAATATCAAGTCAAGTTAGTGAGGCTAGTCACCAAGAAAAAGAAAAAGAGGTTATGAAATATTTTGACATGGATATCATAAAACTATCTGATATTGCAGCAGTCAAAGCCCAAGAAGCCCATGATGCACAAGTATTTCAAGTTGTATGCTAGAATATCATAAATGATCTAGACAACTTGGATGTATGCATAAAAGAGTTGAGAAGATGCTTAGAGAGAGGGAAAGAATTGTACATTTAGTGTACACAATCCCATAGCCACACATATAAAATATCAGAGAATTTAAAGATCAAATAAGTAGAACTACAAGTGACAGTAAATGTTTTGCAAAGCCCTAATATGAAGATCTCAAAAATTGAGAGGAAAACTAGAAAAAAAATTGATGATATGAGACTTCTGAATGATGAGAAGGAGAAGAAATTGAAGAGATTCTCTCTAATCAAAGAGAATGTGTCATTAAAAATTAGTATTTTAGAGAGACAGTTGAAAGAATGTCTTTCCTCGAAGTCATCTTATGGAAAGTTTGCTTATGCAAATCTGAAGGCAGTTGAAATTGCATCATTTGGCCTATGTGCATTGCTTAGTGTTTCTGATGTAGTGAAGAAGTCATGGGATAAGGAGATAGAGAGCCTGGAAGTAAATTTTTTAGATTGTGTTGCAAGCCTTCTGGCCTTGCAATATTGAAATCCGAGGTAAAAATAATTTTGTTACATTATTTTTGACACCTTTGTCATTGTTGTCAAAGGGGGAGTAGTATAAGTTAAAAATTGTATGTATAGATATGCAATATAGTATGAAGTATACTCTTAGGGGGAGTATCGGTTTTTGGAGAATTTTTTGGAGAAATAAGTAGTTATGTAAGATCCACATTTTGTATGGCCACAATTTTATAATTTATTTTTTGGGACTTAGCCAATTTTCCCATATGTTGCCACCAATGACAAAGGGGGAGGTTGTTGGAAATTTGGCTAAGTAGGATATCAGAATGTTCTCATTATGGATAAGAAATGTCCTCTCTAGAAGGAATATTGATAAGTCTAGGGGAGACTCTAACTATACAAGGTGATCTTCTTTCTTTCCATTTGTCTTACATTCATGTAGGTCTAAATGTCCATCTTTGGGTTATGTCAATAAGACAATACAATTCTAAATTTGTTGGACATGCCATATAATTATCAATTTGGTTTTGGCATAAGCTTGTTGGCATGTCTAATATAGGTAGACATTGAAGATTTTTTTGGTTCACATTCAAACATACAAATTTTCTACTACACATGGATAAGGGAAGCTTGTGTAGAAGATGGTAGGTTTCTTGGGCACCTATATCATGGTCAACAAGATTTTCAAGAAGCATTCTCTGAAGTGCAACTGGTGCAGGCATTGTACCATTCAAAGTTGACGATATTCTAATTAACATTACACGATATGTTTCTAATTTGTGTTCTACTTTAGCTCCATATTTTTCTATATACTTGATAATTGCATCAATTGAAAGAACAGGTTGACAATCTATATTACCTCTCCAAATGGAAAGCATTTATATGTTATGCAAGTTTAGATGATCATCATTGTGTGTTGCTGTATGTTTAGGTTTGGCTTTATTTATAAGTGTTAATTCTGATCTTTCTTCTATGGCCCATGGAGCTTTATAACGGCATGAAATAGCATCACCTTTTCTTCTTAAACATGTCTATAGAGAATATTATGTGTGACATTGAATATGATTAACCAAATCAATGTAACCAGAAGCTGCATCTGTTACATATATCATCTGTGTACTCATCAGACAAGGATCATGAAGAGATTTTGAAAAGATCTCTTGATTTCTTTGTTGTATGCTTTGTGGATTCCATGTAGTTACATACTGGTCTATGTAATCTAAAGCTTTTTGCACTGATAGATCATTATTCCATTCTAAATTTTTAATATCTGGTGCATTTGGCAACCAGATAAACCCATGTATATGTGGTGAACCTCTATTTTTTCATTTAGACCTGATAGAAATGTAAGTCAGTAAATAAACATGTAATTGCATAAAGTTAATAACATTTTAAATAGGTTATTTACCTGTACCAATAGTCAATTGCCCCAAGCAGTTTCTCTAAGACTTCCTCTCAAAATGCAGTGAATCTATGATGCATATATATAGTTGTCAAATGAGGATTTTCAATAATATTTTGTATTCACCATCTTGTAGCCACAGATGGATTTGCTAGTGTGGTGGATGGCATGATATTGTGTAAATCAGGCCATTTGGTATTGGCAGCACTCAGGGTAAAGAAAAGTGTAGGACAACCAATTTGAATAACCATGTTTATCAGTTCTTCTCTTCGTTGATTCTAAAAAGATCTAGTCCCATGTATAGAAGAGCCAAATCTCATTAGTTGATCTACCAATTTATCATCAGGTACATCCCGTATCTTTTGACAAAGATCTTCAATTGTTACAGGTAAAGATCCATCCAATTGTTTGTGAACAAACACAGATGTTGTGGCCTGACTTCGATGCCACATGATAATATTCAATATAAAGTATCAGAATCTCGAATGCTACCCAAATCTGTTATCATAGTACCGTAGAAGGTGTAGAGCATAATCATGTAGTTTGACTTTGATACATGGTTGTTTGAATGTAGTCATTCCATTGGGAAAAAAATTTGGAAATGCCATAAAAAATAAACCTTTAGTTGTGTATTCATTTATAGGAAAAGGTGTGATAGGAGGCCATGCAATAGATTTTGGTGTTCGACCTTCACCTAAATGCAACAAAGAATGTATTTCTTATGTTTCTCTATGCGAAGTGGGTAGATTACAAAAAAATGAGCTATTAAATTCTAGACTACCATCAATTTCATTTTCTTCTATCTCATCTAACATGGATGAGTTATCTTCAATAGGATGACTATAAATTAGGTCTAAAATATTAGTAGATTGTATAGGTGATGATGCTAATGCATTTTCATCTATTTGTACATCTCTATAGTATGAGTCATTCAATGTTTTATATTTCAATGCATCACAAAAATAGGATCTACTAACATAAAAACTATATTTTTTATTTCCTATACTCTCTTTGTTAACAATGATTGTATCTAATGCATCTATTCATCTTGGCAACATGTTGTGATACTGGAAATGTTTTGAGTAAAATAAATAGTATGACAACTATATTTGTGTTGACCACATTTTGCATATGTAACTTGCAAAATAGGACTTATTTTTGCTATAAGCATTTGTTCAATTTCTATTAACTTTTTCAAACACAATGGTTGTTCACTTGGATTCATAATGTTCCACTTTGAGAACTGATGGCCATCTTTTTATGAATTGCATATGTAGCATATTAAAGTTTGGTCTGACATGCACAATTTAACTCCAGGATATCTTTCCATACAAATAGAACACTTTGTAAAGTTTGAAATACCATCTATCTTTCTACAGAATTCTTTTCTGGCATTGTAAAAATTTTCAGAGAAAGGTGAGCTAATAATATCGTCAGTTGTATTCATGGAAGTTGTATGATCCTCAATAGAATCAGGTATATGAACTTCTGGCAAGGAAGCATTCCGAATAATAGAATTTGGTAGAGGATATGAATTTGGAAATTTAAGTGGTTCTAAATTTGGTGAGATATTCGAACAATGTATATTTGAAGCAGAAATTGCAAGTTCAATATTTTGAAAGGTTCCTTGTCTTCTTTTGTTAATAACAATTTTTTTGGCAGCATATCTAGCTCTCTGCATGTGATTTGTATGATTGCGCTTATCTTCTCTTTCATTATTTGCATTATCCATGACTGCATATATAATTGTCTTTTATATCTGTAATAATTGAAAATCGTAAAATTAAAAACAATAATGAGATATGGAAATGTAATAAAAAAATAATCATGGTAAATTTGGAAATACTACTTCTTTATAAGTTCTATACAGTGCATATATAATTGTCATTTATATCTGTAATAATTGTAAATTGTAAATTTGAAAACAATACTCAGATATGAAATGTAATCTATAAACAAACATGGTAAATTTGTAAATATTCATTCTTTATAAGATCTATGCATATTGTATTGACAGAAAGTAAATGGAAAGTTATTAGACTAAATACAATAATAATGTAAAATGTAAACATATACTAATATTAAAGTAAATTATATAAAGATTTAGGGAAATTCAATATATCAGTACAACATAGTTTTAAAAGATCTAACAACATTGATATATTTCCCAAAATTTGAAACAACATAACATTAACATGAGACAGTTTATTGTCAAATAAACATATATACACAAACATATTATTAGATACATTCAATATTACAAGTTAACTACTATTTTAAGCAAGTTTCAAAGCCTGAACAATTATGCTTTGTGTTTCTTGTCCAGCAAAAGAAGATGTCTTGATAGTTAGATCAAATACAAACTCAGCATCATACAAATTATTCAAAAGTTGTTTATCTGCACCGGGTTCAGCAAGCAGTAGATGAAAATCTTCTGCATCTGCACCTAATAAAGAATTTGTAGGGCCTTCAAAGGCAGTAACATTGTGAATTTCACCTAATGGATTTTTTAAATCCATATTAAGCATGTAGGTGAAATCACATACTGGAATATGAAGACAACATTTAGGACATTCATATGTCACAGTATGAATCTGAATAACTTTTTTTTTACACTTTTTTCCATCCATGATTTGTGGACATGAGAGATAATAAAAGTTATCCAAATCAAGTCTATTAACTTGTGTTGTTACACAAACAGGAATCATGGAATGGAAGTCTTTTTTACAAATGATAGACATTGTCTGTAGATTTGTAAATCTAGCAAGTATTGTTGGTTCTTTAGTCAGAGAAATAGAAGATTGATCTTCTCCTATTCCTGTACACCATGTCAAAAGAGTACTAGTTTTAGTTAAATTTGAATTGATAAGAACATTGGTTGAAAAATAGTATCCAATGACTTACTAGACAATGAAAGCAAATGAGAAGATTTTATTAAAAGAACAATTGTTTTACTTTCCCTGAACAAATTTAGAATTTGTTGTCCTTCATTCTCACAATGATGTCCCCACAGAGTCACTTCAATAGAGTAGCTAGAGATATCTTTGATACGTGTATTACATTTTTTTATTTCTGTACCTTTTTTTTTCTAATGGTACTTGACGTATTGATAGAAACAACAATTCCAATCACATCTACTAGTGAATTAACTAGAAAATTATCAAGAGACTCAATGCTTTTGATATGGTAATCATGTTCGGGAAGTGCAGATTGAACACATGTGGAAGGTCTGATTGTTGAAGAACCCTGTAGAACTATTTCATATGGATTGGTTGAACTATTGAATTTTGTATTTGCAACTTTTATAGAACCATTAGAAATCAAATAAAGATTATTTGATTGAATTATTTCATAAAAATTATCAACCAATTCATTGAAACAAGTTATATGTATACCGGTTCCTTGTTTTTCTATAAAGTCAAATTCGAATACTTTCCCCTATTTAGACCCTTTTTTGAAACAATGGATAGGCGAGTTTTGAAAAGAACGACCCTCAATTATCCATAACTTGTTGTATAAGGTCAGGAGTTTTATGGGCATTATGTTACATGAAGAAGCATCTAAAACTCCACAACTGCTAGACGATGCTAACTGTTTAGTAGCTTGAACTATAGGTACTGGAGATCCAATAATGTCTCCATTATTTGACACTATATGCAAATTATCAATTAGGATAGCCCTGCAAGTAGAAAGAAAATAGATATTTAATAAAGTTTTATAATGGAATTTTCACAAGTACAATAAAATATAGTAAAATAATTAGCATACATGTAATTGTGGAGTTGCTTGCAAGAGTATTCTTTGATGCAAACAATGGACCCTTTAACTAAAGCATCCTCCATTACAAGTGTGTTAAATTATTCTGGCAAAAGGGAAAAGGTTGTATGCACACCATCAGAAAGTTCCAGATGATATTTTGTACTTGTATTGTGCTGTTGTTCAAAAGAATGTAATGATACAATTTGAAAACATGGTTCCTTGATACAGATACCATCTATTATTTGATTGATTGCTCCTTTTGTTAACAAGGCCATTTTTGTTACCTATTTAATGGAAAATAGTCTGATATTAGTAATCAAAACTATATCATTAATATATACACTATATTTCTGATAGATGCATTCTTGAAAAAAATATGTACACATCATTTTGTGACACAAATAATTAATGTTCAAATCATATAAATTACTTATTTAGTGTTAACTTTAAAATTTTAATTTTGTAAAATAAAATATAAATTGTAACAAAATGTGAAAGTTTGAGCGAAATATATGCTAACTTAAAAAATGTAAAATGATAGAATCTAAGAATTGAAGAAAATGGACAACTCTAAAAATATAACTTAAAAGAACCTGTGATAATAATGCTTCCATAATAATCAACTTGAAATTTTTCGATGCTCAGGAAAATGTATATATTTGATATCTGTATAAATGCTTCTGTAAAATATTTTGGTGATTCAGAAAATTATTAGTAGAATAGTTCTTATATAGGCTATGATGACGGTCAATTAAGGAAGTCCTATTGAAAAGGATAAGGAACAACCATTACCAACCAAACCTTTTAACATTGAATGCAATTTAATGCATTTTCAACAACTTTTAGCTATACAAGGTAAAACTTGAAATACAGTGAGGATGAGCAGTAATTAAGTAGCAATAAATAGTCGTTCTGAATCATCAAAGAACTATTTATGTCGATATCCAAAATTCTTATATATTTAAACATAACAAATATCTTGATACATGTTGGAAAAAGTAATAATTCATAGATATATAAGGTCTTGTTTCAATTTTTTGCAG